>VXAD01013573.1:62437-142260 GCA_013399195.1 Dicrurus megarhynchus | reverse complement strand
TCTTACAGCACTAAAAGAGTTAATCTCACCCGGCCTTGCAGCTGGAATTCACTTATCTCTCCTTGCTGGGCAGCAGCAGTGGGTGAAGGGGGCCATGGCCCACCCGAAGCAGGGCTGGGTGGGGCCGGGCCGGGCTGTAGATGGAACAGGGCTGTTCCAGGGTGGTCTCCTGGCCTGCCCGAAACTGGGCTGGGTGGGGCCGGGCCGGGCCGGGCCGCGCCGAGCAGGGCCCGGCCCCGCTGGGCCGTGCCCCGGGCCTCCCCCAGTTACCTGTCCAAAAGTCAGAAGTCAGAGAGAGCTTCCCGGGCTCTGTTCATTCTTAAATGTGTATCACAGAGGCGTACCAAGCTTGTTAAGTGGCTTAAAGAAGTTGTCAATATTCCAACTAGCCAGTTGATTGGTTAGGTCAGGTCTAGAGGAAGCTGTAAGCACCTCTTTGCAAAAAGATCACTTCCGAGGCTGAAGGAGTCTTCCTTAAAAAACTCAAACTATGCTGACCCATGACACCAGGGCAGGGGTGGCACTGGATGATCCTTAAGATCCCTTCTTGTGGATAGGAGAGGCCTCAGTGCCATTTGCTGTCACTACACCCCACTCTGAGAACCCAAACCTCGGGGATGACTGCTGCTCTCCCCATCTCGTGGAATTCACATTTTTTGGCATAAATGGACTGTGTTTAAATGAAATTTAACGAATGGCCTGGAGTATAATTTGCATAAATACTGTCACTGCACACCTGCACACAGACTACACGAGGTGGCCCTCAAGCAGTGACATCTCTATTTTATAACCCCTCAGAGATGCAGTCATCTAATTCTCTTTTCTGCCAAGACTGGAAAGTGGGCAAGAAAAATTATGATAAAGCAATTTTGTCAGGGTGTCCTGACCTCTATTACAGGGAGAGATTTGAGGGTGGTTGATGCTGGCAGAGTTCACACAGCAATTTATCCACCCAGCTGTCCTCACCTGGGCCCAGCCCCGTGCTGCCCACGAGGTTCTCCACAATTTGGGGGTTGGTCAGGTCACAGGTACAGCCACACTTCAATATAAGGATATCCTGTGCAAAACAAAATATTGTGGCTTTAGCAAGTTCCTAAGTGTTAATATCTGTCACCCGGTGAAAGATGTGACACTCACCAGTCCTTCCATCCAAACCATCTCAATTCATACAGAAAATCTACTGAAATTTCAATAATTCTTGTGTATTCTGCCAAACCTTTTTAAAAATACTGATACTGACAGCATTTTTCTCAGCAATTAGGAAACCCCTCTGAAAAAAGCTCTTTTTTTTTTTTCAACAGTGTTACAGAATTAGCAGATCCTTTTCCTGTCTTCCTCCCCATCTCTGTCAGAAATGAATTTTAACACACAGAGCTCGTTAAACATATTTAGCACGAGCACCTGAAGCAGATTTTAGTAGTTTCAGTATTCCTAAAATATTTCCTATGAGAACCACGTAGCTAGAGGAACACCTTAGCATGTGCTGCAGAGGTTTTTGGGTTGATTTTTCAAGGAGGCATCACTACAGATCACCTTTGTTAGGATGGATCATGAAAACCTTTGAATTCTGCTCCAGAGGACACCTCACACCACATCCCCTGGCACTGGCTCTGTGCAACACCCCCCAGGCCTCCCAAACCTCACATTCCCTTTGCAGAACTGATGACTTGTTCTTTTTATACACCTCAGGAACTATTTGGGGGAAGAATTACCACTATTCCATTGTTTAATACCCTAATTTAGATGGAACCAGCCAGGTTTGGGTTCTTCAAGATCCTGTGCATCCCCACGTGGCCATCCTGGTTTTATAACTCTGAGCTGGGGAGGGAAATTTGTGCAACTGGTGTGAGAGCAGTGGGAAAGATCCCCAAATCCATGGTTTATTTTACACTCATGAGCAGCCTCACATGGAGGTGGGACAGGAGGAATGGAAAGAACCTTTCCCAAATCCGTGATTTTTCACAAACACGAGCAGCCTCACATGGAGGTGGGACAGGAGGAATGGAAAGAACCTTTCCCAAATCCATGGTTTATCACAAACACAAGCAGCCTCACGTGGAGGTGGGACAGGAGGAATGGAAAGATCCTTCCCTCTCTCACAGAGGCTGGGATGTGGAGCTGCTGGGATGAATAAATGGCAGGGTTTTGATAAATGTTGGAGTCACAGGTAAGAAAAGCTCCTCAGGAGGAGTGACAGGACATCCACATTATTGCTCACTGCAATTCCAACTACTCCAAGACTTTTCCACCTCTTCAAATGCCAGGCACTCTGAAGAACCCCACTGATGTCAAGAGTCTTCCTCCCTTGTAGAAATTTAAGCATAACACAGGCCTAAACCTGAGATAAATCATCCATCACACAGATTTCTCTTCTTCATGGCCCAAAGTTTGTGCCAAGAATTTTTAATCTGCAGAAAAACCATGCCAAGTCCTTGGTACTGGCACTAAATATCGAAGAGAAGTTATTTCTGCCACTAATTCCAGCTCTGTGTGTGCTTTAAGCCTGAACTCTTAATGCAAACACAATTTTAAGTCACCAAGCACAGGGGTTTCACTCATTGTCACAGAACTGTTCAATGCTGGCACATTTTAAACTTCATGAGCAGCAGGAATGTATAAAATTAAAAACTGTCGACTTTAACTAGAACTAGATAAAACTAGAACTAGATAAAACCACATCTGTTTGGGGAATAAAAAGATCTGGTTAAAACTAAGTGGCTTAATTCTTAAAACCAAGTTACCTGATATTTACAGCATGGACCTACAGATGATTCTGTGAATAAAAAAGACTTCATTGTTACAGAATAATGAATATTGTGGTTATATCCATCATTCCCTGCATTCCCATCAGGATTGCTGAGCATGGAGCAGGACAGAGCCCTCCAGCAGCTGGTCCTTGTGCAGTGCTGATGTCTACACCAGATTAAAAACCTCCAGCTCCACCATTCCGTGATTCCACAATCCTATGAAGCGCTGATCTTGTCTCCTTGTAATTGCTTAAAATAAATTTCTTCTCACTGATTTCCCTGTAAAGTTGTTTCCACATTTAGAACTGAAACAAAATTAAAAAACAGAACTAAAAATGCAACTGTGCCATGATTTGGGCTTACCTGATCTCGACTGTGTGTTGGCACGGTGCAAGGCTCAGTGAGTATTCAGAGTTTGCCCTGAAACAGAGAAAATTGGATTTTTTTCCCTTAGGCGAAAAGTTTTATTTATGGATGGCTGGGGGAAAAAAAAAAAAATTAACTGAAGTTCAGTGGTTTTTGTGAACATGCTCTCAGGGCCTCCTCTCTCCAAAAATAACATTTTTAAAAGGCATTAATGAGTTAATCCTCTATAAACAACCCAGGTGCACCTCGCTGTCAGTGTCTAAAGAGGTGTCAATGACAACATTCCAGGATTTTCTGAGAAAATCAGTATTTTCAAAGCAGAAATTGCCATTTTATGCCAAAAATTAATGAATCTGCAGCTCCAGAGAGCTCAGGATGTCGTTTGTGGTGTACTGTGCAAGGAATCATTTCTCAGGGCACTTCTCCTCACTGAACCTGAGCGTTGGTCCAGTTATTAATAGAATATTTATAAATGTATGAGCAAGAGCACAGACCGGGATTAAAGGAAGCAGCGCTGGAGCCAGGAAGACAACAGAACTAAAATAAATAAACATTACTGAAGTGTTTGCTGCAGCAAGAATGATGAAACAAAGTCAAATCCCTCCAGTGGAGTTTTTTCCACGTCTCGCTCCTTAGGAAAGGCAAAGCAGCTTTGGAACAACAATTTCCCAGCTCATTTCCAGTGCTGTCCTCTCCCCCTGTGCCAGGATTCCCGGAGTCAGTGGCCACTTGGATTTTAAACGTTCCTCCCTTTTAAAAACACCCTCCCAGCTTTCTGTAAATAAAGCCCTTTCCCTTTTCCCCAGGCGTGTTTTCCTAAGGTTTCCCAGCTCTAATTACGATGAGCAATATCTTCATGCTCTCCTGCTACACTGCTCCAAAACAAAACCAAAAATAAAAGGCCTGTTTTGGAAGTTTCTTTGAACTGCCTAAGTTGATGATTTCTTATGTAACTGCAATAAAAACCTCTGGGAAAGAACCTCTTCCGAGCACCGTGTCAGCAATTTCAGCTGATTACAGATGGCTGTCCCCCCTCTCCACAGAACTATGGAATGAATTAAAACCAGGATTGCATCATTTCAGAGCTGAGAGTGATGCCATGATGATTTTTTGCCTTTTCTTTTAAACCCCTTTTTGTGCCTTTTTGCAGCTTCTGTATTCCTTGGTGCTTTTTGCCCACATTCTTGGACTTGTTTGTTAAGCTGGGAGATGAAACATTTCAGAGGTTTCGTAGTCAGGGATCAGAGTGCCCCAGAGCCCAAGGTCCTCTCCAGAACACATTTTGTAAACTGAGATAGAACCATCCAGGGGAAGGTTCCTTGGGGAGGGGGCTCACTCGAGCCTCTCATTGGGGAATTTATGATAGAGATGCTAATTAGTAACACCTCTGATATACCAGGTCTTTGAGGGTTTTTGCAGTGTACACCGAGGTGCATGGGACCCGGACGTAGTGCACCTAAGGGTCCTTAAAATAAACACCAAGGCAAAATCCCTTTTTCCCTTCTAACTGTGTTTGACTCTTGATTTTAAGACCAGGAAAAGGCATCAACAGCAGCCAGAGATTTTCCTGGGAGGTTTTTAATCTGGGATGGGGAGGTAATTTAGAAAAGGGCTTTAACGAGGGAGGTGATTCTTCAGCAGAGCTGAATTCAGCCCTTCCAGGGGGACCTCAGCACCACAAAACATCTCCGCTGCCATCCTGGGAGGCAAACAGTTAAATGCTCCGTGTTTCCATATTTTCAGGTGGCTGGGAGGAGTTTTGAGTATTTGTGACCAGGAAAACCCCCAGGAGCAGCTGCTAGAAGGCAGCAGGTGGCCTAATTCAAGACCTCAACAACTGGATGTATCCTCGTTTGTTGGGTTTAATTCCTTATCCCTTTTCCAGCCAGTTCTCCTCACGTTTAAAGCAGGAAGGATTCTCTGTCCTCCCTTCACTCTTAGTGCTCCCTGTTAGAACAACAGCTCCCAAAAAAACCTATTTATATCCCTATGGAGCCTCCCTTTGCTGCTAAGAGTTTGACTGGACTAAGTACTGGAGATGAGATAAGAAAATAAGATAAAAGATAAGATAAGATAAGATAAGATAAGATAAGATAAGATAAGATAATAAGATAGATAAGATAAGATAAGATGGAAAATAGAATAAAAAAAAAAAATAAAATAAAACTTTCCATTTCCTTCTATCCATCCCTGCAAAAAAAACCTCGAACTGTTTCCCACAGATATCTGCTTTCTAGGGTAATTAAAAAAAAAAAAATAAAGAAAGAAACAGAAAATGAAGGCAGAAAAAAGAGGGCAAAAATCCTGTATTGACATCTCACAATGGGAATTGAAACCCTCTGCCTTTTACACCAAATCTGATGACAAACAAGAGCACAAAAGCCAAAGTTTTGAGGGTTTAATGTAGGTTTTGGACTCTCCTTTCTCAGCCTGACTTTTGCAGGACACTTCCTACCCAAAGGTTTTTGGACAAATCGGTGAGGATTTCATCTATGTGGGTTTTTTTAATAGAAATGCTTTTATAAAACATCAATTTACTGCTGGCTGAAGATAGAGGAAACCTGGCATGTTTAGGGTGACCTTATGTTTTCAGGACCTTCATTTTTGTTTCCTTGCAGTCGTGACATTTGTGGACCTGAAGGAACCAACCAGAAGTTCCAGGCAGAAAGATTTTGGTTCCTGCCCTACCCTGACATCATCCACACCCAAAACAATGCTCCTTTTGCTTTTGCAGGGTCATTAAAACCAAATTCACCCCCATAAACTCATTTTCTCCCCACAACAGCCACACATGCAGCATCACAGGATACACAGAACAGATGCAGCAGCACTGCTGGCACTACAGCCTTAAACTAAAAAAGCCAATTAAAGGTGTGTCCCCTGATTTATAGGAACGGGAGGTGATGGATTTAATTGAGGCTGGTGGTTTTTACTCGCAGGAAACAACCCTGAGTGCTGCAGAACTGCAGGGGACTGGGAAAACCTTGGTGTCCTGCAGAAATTCCCCAGGATCACGAAGGGGTTTTGGGGAAAATCAAGGGGATAAGCCAAGCCAGACTTAGGGATCTAAGCCAGAAGGAGATAAAGCAGGGAGCTCCCTACACACCACTCGCTCAGGGGCCCGCAGATCTGCTCTGCTCCACGCAGCTCCTCTCCCAGAACCCTTCAATCTGTTGCACTGGCAGCAGCAGGAGGGAAACATTCGGCACAGGTAGCCCAAGGCCATCTGTTCCAGGCTGCAAGGGAGCAGCCACCACCAACCCTCCCCTGGCTGCCTTCTGGAGGAGGCTCCACGGAGGGGAAGGCTGAGCTGCAGGGACTGCTGAAGGTTCTGCCACCCCCACTGGGAAACTCTGCTTATTCTGCACTTCACAGAAGCCCTCGTTCGTGGGGTTTTTTTTGTTGTTTAATTCTGTTTTGCATTGAATTCCGCTTCGTTTCGCCAGGAAAAATGGAAATTCAATGCCAAAAGGAAGAATTGTTTGGTATCTCCTCTCCTTTTGAGGATGGTCCCATCAGCTCAGGATTATTCAAGGCACAGGTCTGATGAATTTGGCCTCTACCCCCAAAAAAATCCCATCCTGACCATGGCGAACTTGAATGTGGCAAAAAAAATAAAGTTACTTCTTCCTGTCTGGTGTCTTCCAACTGCCCCCAAACAGCACTAATTATCCACCAGGAATCCTGTGAAAACACATTTAACACCTTCTTAATTCTAGTCCTTGCTTCCACTATTGTCCTTTTGCAATTCCAGTGGTAGAACCTCACCTTCAGGTACAGTTATTAATACATAATTCAGGAAATAATCCTACAACACCCATAAAATCCTTTTTTTTTTTTTCATTTCTAAGCAAAGTTATGCAACAGCAGCAGAACAATACGGCCAAATTCGAATATTATTGCAAGCAGATAACTGAAAGTAAACAAATAAATCCATAACCATTAACATTTTCATTACTTACATCCTGAACACTGTGATAACAAGCAGATAAAAAGCACAGCAGAGATTTCTTTAGCCCTGGCATTATGAGCTGCAAATATTGCCACAGTAAGTCAACAAGCAAAGTTTTTATGGCTAAATGTGTAATTAAACAAGGAAACATCCTGTTCACCCAGGAAAACCTGAGCTGGTTTGAAACAGAACATCTTGGTTTGAATCTGCACTCTGGAAGCCAAGAGGAAGCTCCTATCATTAAAAACTCACAAATTTAGTTGGTGTGGTTTTTATTATTCCACAGTGGAAAAAACAGATTAATTTGAGCTAAAAGAGAGCACAATTATTTGTGTAATAGTAGCCCTGAAAAAAAATCCCAAACACCTTGGGACTATCAGGTGTAGGATGAAACAGAAAGTTGAAGCAACATAAGTTTTTTTGGCAGTTTTTCAACATTTTGTGACTAAAATACTGCCCAGCTTTACTACACCAGCATTTTTGCAAAGCTGGTGTAACTCCCGACTAGTAATCCCTACACTAGAATTTCCAAAACCTCATGGTTTAGATGAACAATTCTTTTTAGAAGATTCTCAAATACCAAGGAAGTCTTTATGACATTTAATATTTCTCCTAGTTAACTGGGACATCGCTGGAACTTAATCCAGTGCTACAGTCACAGTTAGGGGCAGACTCATTACTAAGAAGATTCTCTTAGGTCTGGCTTTTTTCTCATTTCACAGCATCTTTTACCCCCTTTGTTAGTAGAGACCTCAGAATTAAAGCCAACAAATCTCCTTTAGGGTACTGAAGGGAGGGCTTTGCTCGGTAAAAACAAGGTAGGACAAGAAAATTAGAGAGGGAAATAAAGTTTTATAAAGTTTCCCTCATTAGCTGATGTTTCTAAATGGTTTCTACCATTCCAGCTGATTTTATCATGGCCATGGAAATACCTATTTAGACATCACTGCATGATGCTGCAACGACAGAATTGCATTGATTGCACACCAGGGACAGAATTCAGGCCCGTGTGAGGGGCTGAGATAAAGAGATAAATTGCTTTACTTATCGAATGTTTAGTGCAATAATTAGTATTGAAAAGGTCCCACGGAAAGCTGTGTCAGCCAGCATCTATCACCTCTCCAGAAAAACACCTGAAAATTGGGATGATCTGGTGCTCAACCTGTACCTGCATCGCTGCAGCCATTCCTCTTTTCCACGGGAAGTGCCCAGTTCTAAAATGTTGCGTTCTCAGTATTAGAAATATCACTGCAAACATTATTTTTGTATCAGTTCCTCGCCAGCCTGGGCAGAGCTGCTTCCCCACCATCCCTGCTGGGATAACTCTTTGCTGGATCTCTCCCTGCTGGGGAACGTTGTGGTTATTTCTCACTCTGCAGCAGATTCTACTCCTCCACCTCCCTTTTTCCAGCTGCTTCTGGCTCCGTCTGCTCCCCCTCTGCTCTGCCCTGCTGAGGCACATCTGGAACATCACTTTTAATTCCAGGCTCCACGGTTCAGGAAGGACAAGGAGCTGCTGGAGAGGGTCCAGAGGAGGGCACAGAGATGATCTGGGGTCTGGAGCATCCCTGAGGAGGAGAGACTGCAAGAGTTGGGCCTGATTATCCTGGAGGAGGGAAGGCTAAGAGGGGATCCCACCAAGTCATATAAATATCTCTGAGGAATGTCAAGAGGATGGTGCCAGGCTCTTCTCAGTGGTGGCCAGCAGCAGGACAAGGAGCAACAGCCACAAATTAAAACACAAATTCCACCTCATCTCCCTCTCTGGAGACTTTCCAGACCCATCTGGACATGTTCCTGTGTCTCCTGCTCCAGGTGACCGTGCCCTGGCAGGCAGTTGGACTGGATCATCTCCAGAGGTCCCTCCCAACTCAAATTATTCCAAGACTGTGTCCAGTGCCCATCCATGAGGATGCTGCATGCCCAGCCCCTCTCTCAGGGCCCTTCCCTGCCCAGGGAGAGCCCGGAGCCGTGCTCAGGAAAGGGCTGCTCCAGAAAGGAGTGGGCTGCAAGGCAAAAGAACCCTGCTGGAAGAGGATCTAAGAATAACACCCGTGCACAAAGACTCATGAAAATACATGAAGGATTTCCCCTGGTATCCATTCAGCCCCAGATTGTGTTTACCTCGCTGAGATATGGAGCTGATTATTCATCAGCAGGATCTCATCAGGAGCAGAAGTCTCTGTTTTCCACCCGTGAAAATGATCTTAAGATCCCATCAGCATATTTTATTATTGTTGTGACACCAACCCACCCTCCCCAGGTGCATGTAAACATCTTTTTTTTTTTTTGTTCCACTGGAACAGCTCGCTGGGTGGCCTCCTCACAAAATAATGAGGAATCAAGGTGTTCCCAGAGATTTGTGTAAAAAAACGACTCATCCATCCGAGGAACAGAACAGAACAGCCTCTCTGCACACCTGTAATAAAAGCTGCATGGCTGTTTTGATAGCACCGAGTCCCTAATCAAATAAAAGGCAGCTTGCATCATTAAACAGCAGCATCCTGAGAGGCACCGATAGAACATCTTCACCCTCCGTTCAACCCTGGCTGATGCAAACAGAGCTTCACACAATATCAAACACGAGTTCAGCCTGCCCAACGCTCAACTTAAAGAGATCCACGAGCCTGAGAAGCACCTGCAAAGCTACGACAAAAATCAGTAATTTGTGGGATTTAACACAGTGAAGGAATCCATACTAATGACAAAACCAAAAGCTGCAGCTTTATGAAGTCACTGAGGTCCAGCCTAAACCATTCCTTCACAGGGATTCAAGACCCAGAAGGGTCTGGAGTAGCACAGTTGTGACAACGCAGGTCTGTAAACAAAGGAAGGGTTTAAGGGATTCTGAGGCTTAAAAGGAGTTTGAGCAGCTCATTAAAGAACTGAAATTCATAAAGCTGGAGTGCCCTGACAGCAGAAATTCAGACAGGTGCCACTGCCCCACAGAGAGCAAGTGCCTCTCCTGATAACCCTCAAAGCCGACACTCCAACCGCTCCCTGTCCTGAACTGTCTCACCAATTAACATAATTGAGCTTAAATTCACAGACACTGTTCTGGATTAAATTAGCTCTGCTGCTGCTGCCTCAGGGATGCTTGCCTGGCTCTGACAATCTCCAGTGAAGCAGCATCTTCACCCACTGTCAGTAAAACCACTTCCCATCCCTCATACCCTGCTTTAGAAGCCTTTCTTCCTCAATATTCACTCCAAATGCTTTTTCTGGAAAACTCCTCGCCCTCATGCATTGCTGCCTATTTTTATCCATCTGACAGCTGCCCTGCAACTTCCCCAGGACGTGGCAGCCCTTGGAATGTGCATCCAAGACAGGAAACACCTTCTGCCCACTCCCCGTGCACACACGCACGGATTCACAGCCTGCAGACTGCAAAGGGAGCAGATCTTGGGATGTGAAGCATCTCCTTGTGCTCAGACAGAGGAAAAGATTTCATTGTTGCCCTTCCAGACCGTTTGAAGAGCTCCAACATGACCAAGCTCCCAATATCTCCCCTACCTGGGAGAACAAAGCTCATTAAATGCTCGATGCTGTCACTCCCAAGCTCCACAAAATGCAGAAAGTAGGGAATTTTCTGTTTGGACAGGAACATCAACTCCATGATCTGCCATAAATATTTCTCCCCCATAAAATCTGTGATTTTTTTTTTAATTACAGGTTTGTGTCCAAATGCAAATTCGTTATTACGCCAGCTGTCATCCTAATACTAAAATCAAATAAATAAAGGAGGATTTTTTTACTCTGGAGCAGTGTAAACTGCAGACTTGAAAATATCCTCCATCAATCAGGTAATAAAAACTTCCCCCTTCTACAGCTATTTAGATTTTCTGGGAATGACAGTTATTGGTAATTGAGTAAAGCTGCTAAAAACCAAAATGAGGAGCTGCTTTTGATGGATAGTGAGGACCTTTCACTGCCCAGTTCTCTGAATCCCAAGTGTAAAAGTGACAATGCATCACCCGAGCCATAAACCTCCACCAGGCATTAAACCACAATCAAGTCTTCAGCCCCATTTCTAACTGGTCAATCCCATTTATTCCATTCTTTCCTTCCTTCCTTAAGCAGCTGCTAGGCCATGAAAGTTCATTATGACCTGCCCTGTGATTAAGTTTTCTTAATAGGCACATGAGCTTTTAAAAACCCCAAATAAATTGTAACTATCACTTCTCCTTTATCTGTTATTTTGCTGACGCCCTGGAGGAAAGAAAATTTTCCTTTTGGGATTGCTGCAATCTAGCCTTGGAATATCATTCTCATTACAGTTATTTTTCAGTTAATTTACTAAATACTGAGGTAAGAGCTGAGGTTCGTAACTCCTGAGCTCAACCACAGTGTTTTAAAAACACAGAAAGCATCCCTTTTTCCCCTCTTGCTGCCCAGATTTTATCAAAAGGATTTTAACAAAATATTTTAACGTCAGAAAAGTTATTTTTAAAATAAAAAGTTATTTTTAAAATAAAAAAGTTACTTTTAAAAAAAAATTTTAACAAAATATTTTCACTTCAGAAAATTCCTCCTTTGGTTTTTGGAGATGTTTTGTGAGGGAGTTGCCTCCATTTCAGGGAATCCACTTCAGTAACGCCCCCAGTTGTCTTCTCTGGTTTAAATCTACGGAATCCCTTGGTGTGCCACCAGCTCAGAGCACAGGCAGCAGCCCCAGATTCCCAGGAAGTGATTCTGACAAAATGATGCAAAATAGATTATCTGCATCTTTAATCAATAGTTTAAATGCATATGGAGCATTGAAACATGGTGTTTACTGCACTGTCCCTTGTGGAGCATAATTATGTTTTCTATACATGAAAGCAATTTAATTTGTTTGCATCAAGAGAGACACTCGTGTAATATTCAAAATAATAATAATGTGCACAATGATCCAGACAGGATTTAATTTTTTTTAACAATTCTGTACTAAACAACACAACCCTTTATTGCTTCAGCAGACTATCTGCAGGCAGCATTAAAAAAGAAAAGCAGAAGTGAGCTCAAGCAGAAATGAGAGATGGTTTGATTAAACCCTGTGTTATTCCACTCTTCCTCTGGACTCAATCTGCTCATTTCAGTGGGGTTAAATAAATCAAATGAGTGACAAATTAACTTTACATGTCTCTCCCATGCTCTAAGCACAGGATTTGAACTCCTCCTGACCTAAAAGTGCATCTTTAAAGAGAGAACTGATTGTGTCTGCCCCAAAACTGGGCAGGTTTCGTGCTGCCTTTGTGGATAATTTATAGAAGTGTTACCTTTGGCAAGGTTTGGGTCCACCTGGGACACAGAAATCAAACTCCAGAGATCCACCTTCCACCCCTCGTCCTCATGGACCCCACAGTGGTTCTGAGCCTCAGATCTGGAGCCAAGAGGTGACACCAGACCCAAAACTGACAGAATCCAAGAATCCTGGAACACGCTGGGTTGGGAGGGAGCCCAAAGGATGATCCAGCCCAACTCCTGGCCCTGCACAGACACCCCAACAATCCCACCTTGTCCCAACGCTCCTGGAGCTCTGGCAGCCTTGGGAATGTCACCACTCCCTGGGGAGCCTGGGCAGTGCCCAGCACCCTCCAGGGGAAGAACCTTTCCCTGATACCCACCCAAACCTCCCCTATTGGATGGTTCTAATGGAAACAAGACCGTGTTCGGGGCTGTTTTTTAACGATCTTCCTGTCAATTTTGTTTCATATTAAAGTGTAAAGGGAGAATTAAAATGTCTTATGTTCACAGAATTGCCAAGAAAAGCAGAATTCAGCGCTGAACTGCCCTCCTTGGTCCTTCTGCACACCTCAGTGTCCCCGCTGCAGGACAGGCACTGCTTCCATCCCCTTCTTCCCCCCTCTGGAGTCAGGTACGGAAAACCAAAGACTAAAAACAGCCACTCTCTTTGTGGGATTTTGGTAACAGAGCTCTACCATGACTAAGTGATCAGTTTTGACGTGCCATGCAAATCTGAAGTTAAAAATATCGTTTTCCCTCCAAGTTAATTATGAATCATTAGGGAAGACTGAAATAAAATCTTCTACGACGTTCCTTGCAGCTTTCCCGAGCAAATATGGAAAACACAAATCACTTTAGAGGGCTGCTTCAAGGTAGCAGACACTTGGTAACTTTGGGGTTTATTTAAAGCAGTCTCGTGTCTAAACCCTTTGGTTTTGTGGTTGCATCTGGAAGTGCTACAATTAACAGCTGAAAATCACCTCAGAGACACAACTGGAGTGCATTGAAGTGAACAGGTACATGGACAGACATTCACGAGTGTGCTGAAATGTGATCCCCACATTGAAAAAGCACTGATCACTTACCACAAACCAAAAGAGAAACAGGAACACTGAGCGCTTCTGCCCAGAAAGGAGCCCTTGGGAAATTTAAATTCAGCTGCTTTCTATGCTCCATGCTCTCCTTGGGCTGGAGAGGGAATTACCAATATTGCTGCAGCTGCAGAAATTCCATTATTTTATTTTCACATGGAGATTACTGTTCTCTTCTTCCCCCTTTTAAGTCACTCCAGAAAGCAAGGTGTTCCAACACAACCAGAGGCACTTTTGGTGGGGAATTTTTAAAGATAAAGCATAAGAAGGCAGAAATACCAACGTATTCTTCCCTCTCTTTTCTTAGCACCGTGCCTCCATCTCTGAGGAATCCTTCTGCCCTCAACCCTACCCCCTAATGCTTGAACATTCCAGTGAAATCTCGCTGTGGATGGAGAGGAGGGAATTGAGGGAGCAAGGGGAAGAGAAGCCGAAGGGATTTAAAGGAACGCAGAACTGATCCGTGTCTGCACACACAGGGTGACACCTGTGACACCCTGAGCCACAAGTACCACAGAGACCCAGATGTCAGGAATTTCAGGGATTAGAGGCAGGTAAATAATTCATGAGCACAGCCACGAGCACAGGGGATGGATGGTGGTGACTGACAGACCTCGAAGCCCAGCTGAGTGCGAGCCCTCCCCACGTGAGCTCGCTGTCCCTGGCAGGGCTGGGCATTGTTCCCAAAATAATCCTGGGAGAAGGGGTCACGGATGGGACAGTGCACACACACACAGCTGGGAGCTCACAGAAGCAAATCCACTGATAAAGGAGTGCCGTGCCAAGGCCTGGGAACACAAGAGCGGCCTGAAACACAAAATCGGATTTTACAGAAGTTTCACTACATCGTGTTCTAACACCTCCTTTCTCTCTGGAGTAAATTACCTGCAAAGATTGTATGAAAGAATTTCTGGGTACTGCATTGAGGAAGAATAATGGCAATTTCATAGTGATTTCACAGGATTAAGCATGCGCCACACAAGAAAACTATCACAACAAAATCCAATTTGTTCCTTTTCCAACACCGAATTTTACTCCTCTTTGGCTGGCAATTAGTTATCACGAAAATTTCATCAAAATCTCAGTTTCTTTAAATGTAACACAGTCAGAGTAAGATTTAACCAATAATTAAGTAAATTGGACTTGGCTTAGTACACAGGAAACTGAGGATAATTCATAAACATTATCCATTAGCAACTTGAATATTCACACAGCGCTTGAGATATTTTTTAGGGCTGATAATATTTAAATGTGCCATGAGAAAATCAAAGTGTTTTGCAAGTCTATTAGAATGATAAATTCATTTACCTGCATGGAGAGAGGGAAACTGCTGTTCAAACAAGGGGAGATTGACCTGAAAGAGAGAAATGTAAATGGGGAAGCATTCCAAAATCCCAGCATGAAAGGATGACGCAGAACCTTTCCAACAGAAGAAAAACATCATGGATACAGTGAGAAAGAGAAATCCCTAAAAAACAGGGAAATTACAGACAGATTTGGGCCTTGCAGACCGTAGAGAGCGAATAATAAGACTGAAAAGAATATTTTAAATAAAAATGATGTTGAGAATGCTCAGCGGTGTTTGGCTGGTTGCAGTTCCAACCTTTGCAAAGGGGGTCAGCAGCCACACAATGAAGCTCTCAAGTGCTGTTCAGTCAACTCCAACCCTGCTCTGCACATAGAGGAGTCAAAATTTGAGGTGGAACTTTGAAATCTGTGAGACTTTTACCAGAAGGAATGAGAGGTGGAAACAGAGAGTGGCTGCATGGGGTGTTCAGTCAGGAAAGGTGACAGGGCCTGAGCTGCTGCCCCGTCCTCAAGTGAAGGAACCTGTCATCCAGGAGGGAAATGTGAACTGGAAAGTTCTCCTGAAGATGGACACTGGCTCCTGTCCTACAAACTCAGCAAGTCCAACACTGTGACAATGTTTTGATGGGATGCAGAAGAGCAGAGGTGGAAGATTGCCCAGAGCAGCTGTGGCTGCCCCTGGATCCCTGGCAGTGACCAAGGCCAGGTTCACGGGGCTTGGAGCAGCCTGGGACAGTGGGAGGTGTCCCTGCCCATGGCAGGAGCGTTGAAAAGAAATGATCTTTCAGACCCCTTCCAACCCAAACCATTCTGGGATTCCCAGAGTTGCAATTTCTTCCACCTCTCATCTTTTATTTGATGCTGTAAACCAGTGGTTGGGCTGGGACTGAGGAAATAAAGAGCTCAGATTCTGAGACTTCCTCAGCCACAGGAAGTTTAAAAGATTATGCCCCAAAATCCCAAAGCCTCCACAGCCACTGAATCTCATCCACAGGCCCCAAACCACGAGGTGTTTGGAATATAAATTGGGACCCATGCGTTTTGGGGCCAGCAATTTGTGACCTGAACACTTCACTCTCACCTTAGCTCTGCGTTAGGTGCCAGGTTTTTCTACTGACTGGAAATATACTGAACTGTGTTCCACAAAGTGTCCACTCAATCACTGAGGAGGGGCCTCCTGTGGAAAAACCCCAGAAATATTTAATTACCACCTCCATGAAGAGCGATTGGTGTGCTCTGGTTTTGCTGCTCCTGCGTTTGGAGCTGCTAAGCTGGATGTGTGTTTGCTCAATAAATATGAAATCAGGCTGATCATTCCCGAGCTCTGCTATTTCAGTGCAATTCATCCCCATTTTCTCTTTGATTTCTCCTCTTTCTTCAGTAGATTGGTTTTTAGCTGAATGAGCCTGAGTTGTCATTTGGAGTTTCGCTGCTACACCTTTGATTCATGTGACAAAACAGCAAATGCAGCCCCAAGCATCAAGAACTGTCTGTGGAAATGCTGATTTACTACTGCATTGCTTTGTTCTGAAAAAGATACGGAAATAATGAATCTGTGGCACAAAAAAAAAGTAACCCCGGACTGGATTTTCCAAATATTAAAGCTTGCTTTACAACATAGTTAATGAATTTGCATCTTCAAGTACACGGACACATAGGGTGCCTTTACAAATAGTTAAATTCCAACCTACTGCTGGCCAAAGTCTAATAAATGAGGATAAAAAAATTGGGTGTTGTGTCTGTACTTCTCTGGATAAATACTTTGCAAGGAACTGATCACTGCTAACTCAATTCCTGTTATTGGCCATTAAAACTATGAACTAAATTTTGGGCATTGTGTAAAATAAATAAACAAAACTTGGGGCATTCTTATAAAAACAGCAAATTAATCAGTATGCACATTGTGTGTTATGGTCATCTATTATAACATAAAAAACCAGAAATATGCTATTCATCCTCAGTGCACGGGAGTTACTAAATTAAAGCCTCCACACATCAAACTTTAACAGCAGTGAGACAAAAATGAATTGTGCTGTGGCACAAAGTCACACCTCATGGTCACTCCACTGCATTTCCCATTCAGTTGAGGGGTAAAATTAATTAAGATGGCATTAGATACACAGCAAATACATGAAATAATAAGTGGCCTGAGCAGATTTCATTAAGTTCTAATGTGGTTTAAAATTGCTTTAACAGGTAAGTTCATGACACAGCACTTTTATTGCTGCTGAAAGGTCAAGGAGAGAAACAGAGGGCCAGGACTCAAACACAGCTTGAGTTTTGTGGCTTTGGATGTTGATTTTCTTCAGGTTTTTATGACACTGACTGTTCTTTCATTTCACTTGGAAAACACAGGTAGGATTTCATCATCAGGATTACCCCCGAAAGGGAATACTCACTTAAATAAGGAAATTATTCTGGTTTGCTTGGTCGGCCGAGCTCCTGGTGTGGGAGGATTCCGAGTCAAGGCAAACACTGAAAAGAGAGGGAGAGTCCCCAGTGTGAGCCCATGTCCTGCACACCCACAGAAAGGGAATTCAGATGTGACACTGGATCACCTCAAAGGTGCTCAACACATCAACACCGAGAGTTTTATTCCAGGAATATCCTCTTGGCCTCGGAATCACAAATAAGCATATCACAAATATCACAAATAAACATTTTCCAGGCTAAAAATAACTTACTGAAATATCAGAGCCATTCAAATTCCACTCTGATGGTCGGAGGGCTGTTTTCCACAAAAAAACTTAATTGCTGGGGGTGTAAGAACCCAAACTGGTACTGACAGCAATACCAGTACATGCACACCTCATCTCTTGCCACTGGAATCCATAAAAAACGTGGAGATAAAAGCTTTATTAGCTAACAGAGACTCACTGTTTTTCAAGTCTTCTTACACTGCTGTAAAAAACCTCCACAAATATCTGCCCACAACAGGTGGCACATATGGGATCCTGTATTTACACAACGGAATGGGTGATCACTGGGACACACAGTGTGGTTTTTTTTTTCAGTCCATGCTTTGCAGCAATGAAACACTGAGTGGGGTGAATTTTCCAAGGAAATCTTTCCTGTTCCATGGAATCACTGAACAGCCCTCTCCACTTTACAAAGCATTAGCTTCTCTTTTTATACACAGCTGTCTCCTCCACAGTGGGGCATAAGCAGAAGGGAAAAAAAAGAACAAAGCATCCTCATAAAATAAGATTGCCAAGGGATGCCAAAAAGCTGTTTTCTCCAAAACGTGGATCGTCGCTCAAGCGACTCTGGGACTCCAGAATTTACACAGCCAAAATCTGGCTCTACATAAGCATTAAAAATCAAGTTATAACCACCTGGAAAAGCTGTAAAGTTTGGGTTTTTTGAAGTTTCAAAGTCACCAGCACTGAGTCAGAGCATCGCTGCAGAGAGGGACAGGGACCCAGCGAGGGTCAGCAGCAGCACGAGGGGGAGGCAGACACAAAGCGCCCTGGCAGATGTGGGAGCTCAGCTTTGATGTCAAACAAAATCGTGTTTGAGGCTTCTCTTTTCCCTGCCAGTCCCTTGGACTGCCTGGATTTCAGGGGGGTTGAAAGCCTCAACAAAGCTGAGCTGACAAGATATTTTGGGAGGAGGCTGGGATCGTTCCCAGCACCGCCAGGAATCGCAGCGTTATCGCTGCTGAGTCTTTGATCAACTTGTTGCCTGAACTTGGAGTGATTTGTCATTGATTTGTCATTCCTTTCCTGCCTGGAGATGCAGGGGATCTTGGAGAGAGTGAGTTAGCAGCTTGTCAAAACTGTGACTGATGAACAAAAGAGTGCCTACAAGAGGCTGCTTTTCCTTGGCAGCTTTGCTGCTGTCGGGTGACTCTGGAGGTGTCCTGTTCCCTTCACTTCCTTCCTTTCCTGTGCACAAAGGAACAGGGACAGACCTGGATGGAGCAAGGCAGCCCAGGGAGATACTCAGGGGTTCTGCCTCTCCTTCATGGCTGAAACTTTAACCTAAGCTATACCCGTGATTCACTTTCTCAAGCTGAAGTTACAGGTGTCCCCAGTCATGAAGAAAATCAGCAACTAAACCTACAAAACTTACATGGAAAGAATCTTGAGAACTAAAAACAGCTGGACAGCATCCGTGGCTGTAAGAAACTGCTAGCCAGTCTCAAGAAGCTGAAGCAGAAGCTGGAAACAGTGAAAAACTGATAGGGAAGGGTCAGAGAATGAAGCTTTTCACCATCAGCTTTTTGAAGTAGAACTACAACATCTTTCCCAAAGTTCAGAAAGCTCAGCAGTGCACAGCAATTTATTTTGGGATCTTAAAATCAAACGTGGAATAGAGCTGCCAAAATCCTGCTTTATCCAACTTCGCAGTATTTGAGCTGTTTCTCTGTTATCTCTGCTTCTATTTTATGTCACGAGATGGATCCTGACAATGGGAAAAATTAACCCAAATAAATTCACTGTGCAGTCACTTACCTGTCACTTTGCCAAAAAACAAGTGGTTCAGTCTGTTCATGAGATGCTGAGTCAACTTTCTGTTCAGAAAGGAATTGAAAATGCCGAGCACAGCTACTAAACAGAGTAATCATAAATGAGAAGGGTCAAAACAGGCTCCTTCCCTGGGCTTCCAACAAGTTCTTTATGATCACTGACTTTTAATGCCTCTTCAAGAACCAGGAATTTTCTGGATTAGTAAAGAAACGGAATGTTTTGTCAACACGGAAAAGAGATAAACAGGATGACAAAGCAATTATATAATTATCAGTCTGACAATGATCCCAGGCCAAGGAATGAACGACCGAGGCAGAGCTCATTAAGCACAGAACTAAAAAAGTGTAATTAATGCCAATCAAACACAGGTTTATAAAGATTAGATCGTAGCCCAGCTAATGAGGTTTCTCTTTGTAAGATTAAAGGTTGATTAATGAAAGGTGAAAACATAAGAAACATTTAGTTTGGGTCCTGGATGATTCATTTCTAAGAGTTAGGAATGAATGTGGTGAAAAATGGGATGAGTTGGACTATGTGCCAAAAGTAAGAACCCTGGAATCTGTTGGGATGGGATTGTCCAGGGTTCATGTCTGAGAGGGTTTTTGTGGGTCATCACCTCACACAAGGCACTTTGAACCAACACTGTACAACCAGCCAGAGCAAGAGGGAAATCCACAGGCACATTCCTAACCTGGTGAGAGGCAGTTTATTAAATCCCAATAAATTGATCAATTACAATGTTTGCCAATATTCATTTGCTCTCTCTTCCCTGAGATCCCTCCATCCAGTTTATCTCCTACCCCTGTCCCAGTTTGAGGGATGCATCCCCATGTTTATCCATCGTGCTCACCTGATAAAATCTTTCCATTTGTTTATTTTTAAATTGTTCATCCTTCACTGCATTCACTGCACTTCACTCTCTCTTAAACACCCCGTGCTATTTATTCATCAAATGTCACCCCAGAGCTCCTCTGTGCTATCGCCACCCTTCTCTTTTTCCCCACACATCCCATTTTTCCAACCAGTTCCATCAGCATCCTCTCATTTTTTTCCAGAGGGCCAGAGAAAACATCAAATAAGAGCAGTTCTGAGATTGATTCTTCAGAAATTCCCTATTTGAGTCACAGAGTTCCTTGCAGAGCAAATCAAAACAAACTTAAAAGCCTACCAGAAACTACATGGTAAACACGACGGAAAATGTATTATTCAGGCCAGCTGAAAGAGGTAAGATCCAATTTTGGACACCAGGATAGAAAAATATACTTAAAACCAGAGATATTTTTTATAACAGTGACCAGAATGGATTACAATGTTCCAGTGATTATTTAAAGCTGAAAATATTCTAATCCAGACGACGTATTCTAAATGGCAGAAATTCATTTTTAACATAAAGCTAAAGCCATGGCTGCTGGATTGTATGGTAACAATAGGGTTTCTTCATGTTTTATGATCTATTTTGAGTCCCAAGTTGATTAAAGAGGCAAAATTCCTGACGGAGTGAGAATACACCTCCTCCCCTATGAATGCAAACTTTGAATATGGATGTTCACACACACACGCTCCTCAGCATTCCCACATTTTTCTTGCCTTTTTCACTTCCATACAGTTATCTGCAGCTCAGAGTGAATGATTAATTTTGGATTTGCCCTCTAATATTCCTTCTGATGCTGCATTAAGTGATCTAAGGATGTTAATCACGTAGTGCTCCACACTTGGGGCCTTTCGGGCTGTCCCAAGCACACACACCCCACCAAAATCTGGGCTTTTTTCTCTGCTGTTAAGAATTCTTTGGATAAATCTGAGTAGAACACAGAAAATCATTTACAGGACTGTTTTCAGAAAAGTTATGGCTTCAGTTAGAGTTGTACAGGAGCATCACCTTTTGTAGACTTCAGGATTTCTGTAAGCACAGATGGTAAAATCAGTAACATCCATAAATCAGAACCCTAAAAAGTGGGAAATTCCATGCAGTGTCACACATCCATCACCATTTTACTTTGCTTGCTGTCTCCTAACACAGAATAATATTTTGTGAGTACCAGACGATGCCGGAGCAGAAATTCCATTAGGATCTTTACCTCCTGAGTGCCGTTGGTGTAACTTCTTGTGGTGTTTCCCTGCTGAGGAGTCAGTGAATCTGAACGTGGTGGCTGATGGCAAAGGCTGGACTTGCTGCCCTTAAAGGTCTTTTCCAATCTAAATGGCTCCACAATTCTCAGAGTCAACACCTTTTTCCATCCTGTGGCATGAAACAGGAAGCAGAGACAGAGAAACAGTTCAAATACTGCAAACTTTGGATACAGCGAGATTCCACATTTGCTTTTAAGATGCCAAAAACTTACTCCAGACAGATCCAGGTATTGAAAACATCTTGCAGGCAGCAGCAAGTCAGCAGAGAGAGTTTTATAAAAATATTTTATCAACTTTTTATTAAAATTCATACTATTAAAAAATGAGATTTATTTTATAAAGTTCTTGTGTTCCTTTCCACTTATTCTTTTTCCTGAACTTTGAGACAGGATAAAAGAGGCCATGAACACAGGCAGGCAACCCAGTGCAGCCAAAAGTGCAGGAGAAGACAAGAATCCTCCCCACTTTCTCTTTATTATGAAATAAAAGTGGAGCAATGAATCATCCCAGCACAGAGAAATCATCCAAAACATCTAAAAACAGGCACTGAGTGACTGCTGCAACATCACCTGTCAGTCAATAAAAGGAATGCAGGGCTGAGAGGGGGAGAAGAACGAGCCCAGGGCCAGCTGCAAACCCTTGGCTTCACGGAAACAACAGGATTTTGGAAATTCCTTTATTAAATTTCCTCAATCCTTAATTTTTAGCCCCTTTGGGAAAGCAGAGGCCAACACTCCCAGATTTCCCAGGTCATGAAGCCAATGAGGACAACTCGGAGGGCACCACTGCCCCAGCAGAATCAGGGGCAAAGAACTTCCCACAAATTAATTCCTGTGCAAAGGACTTCCCAAAAATTAATTCCTGTGCAAAGGACTTCCCACAAATTAATTCCCACTTGGAAAAAACCCACGTATTTTAAGAACAGCAATTATTCCCATCTATAAGAATATTCACCTTTTTTTTTCCCTCCTATAGCTACTGGCTTCATCCCTGCAAAGACTTCTGTGTAAATAAATAAGAGTTTCTACCAAGGAGAACACTCTGTAAATATAGAACATAAAAATACCATATACTATATAAAAGGAGTAGATATACTATATAAAAACACTTTATAAAAGGGATTTATTTTTTTTCTTCAAAAGGACTTCTGGCAGGTCTTTGTGGCTGAAAGTACCACCCATAGCTCTTGTCTTGATTTCACAACTGTTCAGATAATTCAGCTGTAAATATTTTTGTGTAAAACACTTTTTGGAGGAAAAACAGTCATTTAAGACTTATTTTCTTTTTTTTTCTCCCTATTTGTCGCATTAAGTTTATCCTGTAAACCCCTATTTTTTTCCCATATCAGAGCTTTTATTTAGAATCATAAAGCTACAGAATCATAAAATTATAGAATCAATTATAGAAACATAAAATTATAGAATCAAGCCCAACCTTTAAGACATATCTGTATATATTCATATACATTTGTATATAAACACAAGGCTTTAACAGGGACGACACAAATAAATACCATAAGCTATAAAAACCCTACAGTAATAATCATAAGAACTTTAGAAATGTTGGATCTGGGATTATTTTTTGGAATTAAAATTACTGAGCTGAACTTTTTTTTTTTTTAATTCAAAATACAGAAGCTGAAGAGCAGAACACACTTCCTTATTTTGAAATACTTCCATCAAATCACAAATTGAATGTGTAAGAAAAACAACCTTCTCCCTCAGTTTAAAAAATGAGGTCAGTAATATTTAAAAATACGAGTTTTCCTACAGGTTTTACCCATCATGGCTTAACCCCGAAATCTGGGAGGAATTTGCCATCTGTTTCCTCTTGCGTCACACCCTGAGTCAAACTTCCGCAGTCCCGGGGTTTTCTTTTGGCAGATGATGCACAAAAAGTGCACAAAAATAAAAAAAGCCCTTCTGAATTTGACTGCCAACAATGCCTTTGACTTGTGCTCTTTCCCAGGGCTAAATCACATTTATAAAATACGTGTTATGCATTAAATTTATTAATATTGTGCTGACTCAGAGAGCTTCTGACGGAGCCATCAGCGGAACCCCGGCTGAAGACGACGTTTCAACACAGCCATGGCAACTGAAGACCAGAAATAATTGGGAGCAAAGTGAACTTTACATCTTTTTGATCTTTTAATTAAGGAGATTCTGACGCTCTGGAGCTGGCGCAGCAGGGCAGAGCTGTCACCACGTCTCAGGAGGTGCCAGCAGGGCACCAGGCTGCCTGGGAGGTGGGTCCTGATCTGCCTCTGGCTGCCTGAGCATCCCTTCACTCCCAAACATCTCAAAGCTCCAATTCCTGCATGGATGAGGCTCCCTGGGCCACCTCCGTGGGGTCTGGGCTGATTTCAGCTAAGAAAGAGTCACCACAACTTCTTTGTGTTCCCACAGAATAATCAAACTGAAATATCCAGGACTCTGTTGAAATGATTTTGTTTTAAACTTGGGGGTTTTTTTTGCATGTTAGAATTTCCTTTTTGTCAGCTCTGCTGCCCAGAGTTTTCCTCCTTTTCTGGACCCACGTTCTGTATCACATTGACCACCCAGTTCCAAGGAGTGCTTTCATCCAGGGATTTCATCCACTTCCAACACGGCCTCCTCTTCCCCCATCCCATCCCATCCCATCCCATCCCATCCCATCCCATCCCATCCCATCCCATCCCATCCCATCCCATCCCCTCAATAATGACACCTCCAGTGGCACCCAGAGGTGTCAACAGTCCCGGAGAACAATGGAAACAGCTCCACCCCAGCTCCCAAATCGCCTTCTTCACCCTGTTAAAAGCAATCCCTACATAACTCACATTTCAGTTGTGGTTTGCTGATATTTTCAGCCCAAACCAGGCCCTTGGCACCATCTGTAGGGGATGGATTCTTGGTCATGACGTGTCTGCTGGCTTTATTCCCTCCTCTGTTCCTCTTGTTTCTCCTCACACTCTGCTCTGGCTCTCGGGAGTCTCAGGGTGGCACCACACTTTGTAGAAGTTGCAGTTATCTGGGAATACAGCCAAATTTTCCCTGTTTCTTTATTCCTTGTTCCTATTTGCCTTTGTATTAGGGGGAACTCTCAGCATGAAGGGCAGGGTGGTTGATTCGTTTCTAGCTCTGGAATTACTCTGGAAACACAAACCCACTTTGCCCTGAACACTCAGCGCCTTCGACAGAGGCCAATTTTAGTGTCTGTGAGCTCGTGGAGCCCGCAAAGAAAGGATTTCAATATCCTGCTGTAAGCAGGGCGAGCGCACGGCCGGGGAACGCGCTCCTGACGCGTCAGCTCCGCTCGTGTCACTCCAACCCCGCTGAACTCCCCTGGCATTCAGCACAGGATCCAGCACAGCTCCCATCACCCCGTGCAGCAGGACACAGAATGGTATCCCGGGATATTTCATTCCAACCCCTACAAAACTGCCTAATTGGATGCAGCACTGTCAGCTCTGAGAGCGGCTCAATGGCCGTTCACCTGAAAACCACAACTGAGGTCACCCCGCCTGGGGCAGCTCAAATTCCCATCTCCTCAGCTCCCGCGGCTCCGTGGGAGGAGGGCGCTGGTGCCAGGGTTGTTTCCTGCCTTCCCAGCCTGCGTGGCACGGAGAGGTTCCAGCTCCTCCGAGGGGAGCACGGCAGGGAGCTCCTGCAGGTGCCACCTCCTGACACGGGCTTGGATGGGGGAAGGTTCCCACAGAGACACCACAGAATCCCAGCTTTGGGATGGAAGGGACCTTAAAGATCAACTTATTCCAACCCCCTGCCATGGCAGGGACACCTTCCACTATCCCAGGCTGCTCCAAGCCCCGTCCCTTGGACAATTCCAGAGCTCCAGGGGCAGCCACAGCTTCTCTGGGAATTCCAGCCCAGCCCCTCCCCACCCTCCCAGGGAACAATTCCTTCCCCAAATCCCATCCATCCCTGCCCTCTGCACTGGGAGCCATTCCCTGTGTCCTGTCCCTCCATCCCTTGTCCCCAGTCCCTCTCCAGCTCTCCTGGAGCCCCTTTAGGCCCTGGAAAGGGCTCTGAGCTCTCCCTGGATCCTTCTCTTCCTCCCTTTCCTGCTGTGGGATCAGCCAGGACACTCCTGCCTCCCTTGGAGATTGGCATTCCCAAGGCACAGACACGTCCCCATGCTCTCTGGGTGGGAAGGCAGGAGGCACGAACCCTTCCCACGAACCACTCTGCCCTATTTACACATTTTCTTACAGGTTCTTCATTCTCCAGCCTCGGCCCAGGCTGCTCTGTGATGGATGAGGCTCAAGAGGCTGCTGGAACTACTCAGGTTTACGATCTGGGCCTTCATTTCTACTTTCATAGCCTAAAACCAAAGTCCTCACACGGATTTGGGGTTTTAAACCCCCCACCACCTCAGCAAGAAGGAACCAGAACAATTTAATCACCAATGCAAGAAACAGGACAAGTTTTAGGAGGATTTATAAATAAACCCACACATCACTCACGTCCTAAGGACTGCATGGAGCAGCAATCCCACAATGCAGCATTCACCAGGCAAAGCCTAAATTTGGGAGCATAATTAAATGATTCCGTTAATTACAAATGCTCTACAATTATTTCTGTATCTCTAAAATAGCCATTTATTGATATCTCTACACCTACCCATGCACACTGACAAAGGTTCCTTCTCCTCTCAGAAAGGCACTCATTAGTATTTAGAAACAGATCCTTTCCACCTTTACTGTTGGCCTTAAAATTGATCAAGGAAGGACACAAAAAAATCTGAATTTTATTTGGAAGTAAAAAGGTCTTAGAAGCTCGTATACAAAAGCTATAAAAATCCCTAATTAAAACCCCAGAGACCCCAGAGATCTCTAAAAAGCACTTATCTTCTCAGAAGGCAGAGCTTTGTTCCCTGTGTATCTGTGCTCATAAACTGAAAATAGGTGAGCACACTTCTGGCTGTATAAATTATTGTCTAATATCCCATGCAACGTGTACAGATACATCTCATTACAAATTTTTTTTTCCCCCCATTTTTAAGAATCATTTCCTGGCTCTCCAAAGAGAAATTTCCCATGTTACCTTCTTTACAAACAGAAATATTTCCTGCATGCAGGATATGCTTCATGGTGGCAAAGGATATCGATATTTCTTCCATCTGTTTACCACACTTGCTTTGAAACCAAAGTAGTTGCAAATTCAATAAACAAAATTACAGGTGAGGAAATCAAAGCAAAAAGAGAACTGCTTTAAACAAAGGGAAAAATCACAGCCTCCTGTTTTCCGTGGAGATGCAAATCTCCTCCTACATCACAAGGACTTTTGAACTCCATTTCTATGGATGCTGGTGGGAAGTCAGCTCATTTCTCCCGTGTATTAAAGAGAATATTTTATTTTCCACAAGAAAAAATTGCCAGTGCATATGCAAATACCACTTCCAAATCAACCCACTCTATTAAAATTCTCATTTGTGAATAAGGTAAATGTTGTGTAGCAGTCACCAGCTTTTGTATAAGCAAAATGCAGGAAAAACAGGTTCCAAATGATCATTACTTCATTCCATTCTGCCTTTTCTAGGATGGCAGCACAATTAATTGGGTATTTTTCTCCAAGATGTGCATTTTGCCATTATTTCATTTACTGGCACATCAGGCTACACCAGTTTCCTCCTCTCTTCGTTTCTTCAGAATTTCAGAACCAGATTTAATGAATTTATACCTGCCAAACTCTGCCAGCTTCCTTTTCACTCCATCCCTCCAAAGGCCACACATATGAACTAAAACAGAAAGTGAAAATATAATTTAACTGAGACATTTGTGTGGCACTTCTTTCCTGGGGTTTGGGGTTTGTTTTTCTGCTTGGTAAGTGTAGAAATGCTGCTTGGCAACTCATCCCCATTCCTGGAGGTTTCCAAGATTCAACCAGCCAAGGAGTTGAGCTTGTGATGGCCCAGGAAGTGTTCAGGGAGCAGGATGGGGTCACTGAGTCAGCATTTCCATAATCAGCACTCCCATAATCTGTTTTAATTTACACAACTGTAACAAGGTTGCCACTGAAAACTAAAAAAATATGAATTTCTAAACTTTGCACTATAAAGGTGAGAATGGTGGGGTTCAGCTGAACTATTAAAATGAAGATCCAGTCCCTCCTGACTGAATTCTAAGAGAGTTTTTGAGGTTAAATTTCATCACCAGCACTTCATTTCCAAGCCCACATCCCCCAGCAGCTCTGGGTTCACTGCTGATTTTCTCAGTGCCTCAGGCACTGGCTGTCCCATTCCCAATCCCATTCCCAAACTGGGAATCTGGTCCCACACAGGCTGACCTGCAGCTGGGAATGGGAGGTTTGCATTGCAGGAAACTCTTTAGACTAAAAAATTATTATCAAAAGATTTGCACCAACCCCAGTTCTTAGTGCTCTGCCTAATTTACTTTCCGAGCTGCAGCCTGGCCACATTTATATTTCTGGGCTTGGGAAAAAAAGGAAAAAAAGGTCAAGTTAAGATCTGTGTTGACTGTGCAATATTATTTCAGCATTCCCCTTGATAGTATCTGCTGGAACTGTTTGTTCAGAGAGGAGCCAGCATGAACATCCAGCAGGAATATCCAGCAGCAGCTCGGAGGTGAATTTGCAATCGCTGCCGCTCGTGAGGCAGAATTTTAAGTGCTGCTCCAGGTGTCTCCTTCCTGCAGGAGCTGCAGCTCCATCCAGCCCCACACACAGGAATTTCCAAAAAAGTACCTGATGGCAGTGGCTGGAGGGATCAAAAATGCTGATATCTGGGGGTTTGTGTCATGTAATTCCGTCCTAATTAAGCAGCAACCCTTTAGGCAAGTTCTGAAGGGTGCAAACAGCTGAAGCTCTCAATAAAGCAGGGAAAATGAACGCAGAAGTCCACAGTTAGAAAAAAAAAAAATGTTGAACCCAAAAGGCAAACTTGACTAAATACTGCAAACCCACCCAGCCCTTCCTGGGTGATCATACAGGTAAAAAACTCACAGATTTGTACAGACTAATTAACTTTTAAACTCTAAACTATAGATGCAGACTGAACCCTCACCCTGGGACTTATTTATCCATGTAACACCATCATTTTAAAGGATTTATTTTTTCACATAACACTAGAAGTAAAGTTTGAAACAATAAATGTGTGACAGCTCATTTTTAGCTCCCTTTGCCAGCTGGGTAAAAGTTCTCTTCCCAATGCCCTTTGGTAAATCCTCGCCTTTGCCACCACAGGAGGCTGCACCATTTGCATCCCTCAAGAAGTGAGACAGCCACCAGGATTAATAACGGCTTTCCCCTCAGCCAAATCTACAAATTGTCACAGAACTTACACTTATTTTGCATGAAACTCAAAGTAAGCGAGCCGTGCACTTCTTAAGATGCTCAAAATCCAATTTTACACTTGTCTTAATCACTCCAAATCAGTTCATTGCACGTTGGAGCTGCCATCTGCTCAGCCATTTATCAAATTCCCACCCAGAAACTCCTTTTGCTGCTGCAGTGCGCACACAGGGTGCTGTGTGTGCACGGAATTCACGCCTAGCTCCACCGGGATGGAATCCTTATCCCAAAAAACCCAAATCCTGCAGGGGCACAGGGAGGTCTCCGCTATCCCGGAGTGGCTTCACAAATGGTGGGGACAAACAACAGGGACAGTGATGTTGTAGCACACCCTGCAATGGCAAAACAATCCCTAAAAAAACACCCAAATTCCTGTTAATCCTATTTTTCCCTATCAATCCTTTTTAAAAATTCTTGTTAACGTTACTTTGTCACCTCTCACAAATCATCCCCCAACCCAAGGCCAGGGGATTGACGTGGCTGGCACTAAAATCCAGATGAAGTTGCCTCCTCTCCAAGCGTTGGAAATTCACCTGGAATTCAAGAAGCTATGGGCCTGAACATCAGGCCAGATGTTCAGGGCGGAAGAAACCACACCAGGCAGGCATTTATACCAAATCATCCAAAATAAGTACATTTATAAATGGCTGATTTCTAAGAATGGGAAAGTTCTTATCAGAACTGCAATGGTAGAGATCATAATTCTATTGATCAGGGAAAAATTCTTTAAAAATCACCTTTTTACAAAGATAAATACTGTGTTACTGTTCAAATTAACTTATTTACACACTTAAAAGTATTTCTGTAGTAGAGGGAAAAAAAAAAGCAAAGTAAGAGCCTATTTTATCTTCTGGGTCTGCTTTGCTACCAGATATTGAGACATAAAATTCATTAATCCTTTCAGAAAGTCAAGCATTGCCTTTGAGGATAAATCCACTCACTATTTTTTGCCTGCTTTAGGATTAGGAAATGGGTTTGCTTCCATGGCCGGAGCTTGGAACAATGAAACAGCAAAATGCATGTTCATTTTAAACATCTTTAAGCCCAAATTAGGCACTGACCAGTAAAACAAAGAAGGAGAACTCAGATTTTTTTCATCAAGTGTCTGCATAAAGTAATAGGTTCGTGTACTTTCGGTCTGTATTTTAAATTTAGCAATGATTTTACC
This sequence comes from Dicrurus megarhynchus, assembly GCA_013399195.1. Lineage (NCBI taxonomy): Eukaryota > Metazoa > Chordata > Aves > Passeriformes > Dicruridae > Dicrurus > Dicrurus megarhynchus. The sequence goes on along the minus strand of VXAD01013573.1, from coordinate 112,490 downwards.
ATGGTCAGTCACCCTCGTGAGGACACATCTCTTCATCCAGGCTAATTTTGTTTCCTAAAATATTACTATGATCGAGCTTTAATTCTTTCCCCGCCCCCAATCCAAAGTCTTTGGATTCCAGGCACCAAATTAAAATGCTTTACTAAAATGGGACACCAGCTAAAAATGACGAATTTATCCCTATGTTAACATTTAGCAGGGTTACACTCCCCTCACCCCATTACTGCAGGACTGCTTTAGGTTACAGCACATTCCACTGCTCCCTCCTGACTCCTGAGGCTTTGCCCTGAGCTATTTTCAGAGGTCTGAAAACTGGGAAGTGCGAGGACAAAAATGCAGGAATGATTAGAGAGGCTCATGTCATTAACTGGACATTGGCAGAGCAATTCAAATAATTCCACCTTAAAGAAGGCCAAAGCTAAAAATACAAATACCCAGCTGCTGAAGGGCACTTCTGGCCTCAATTCTCCCCCAAAAAATGATAAAATAACCACGAGGATCAGAAATCCACAAAGAATTTCGTGGAGTTGTATCACCAAACCTTTATTATTTGCCTGCTGACTAAAGTGCTAAAGGATCTGTCTGATAAACTAAAAAATTAAATTGAAATTTGGGAATTTAATAAAGAAAAAGATGCAGAAGGTGAGAAAATACCCATGGATCAGTCAGGGAACCCAGAAACTCAATTTGTACCTGAGCTTTTGGGGCTGGGCAGGACCAGTAGGGAATATTCCTGCTTTAATTACTCCACTTAAATCTTTTACACTTGTAGAAAACTTCATGAACACCCCTAAATGGGTTTTATCTATGGAAAGCCATAAATAAAGAATTTAAAATACTTTTTAAGAAAGCAGCAGGCTCAGAATGTTGTGACACATCTTCGTGCCGGGCTTATTTTTTTTTATGGTGAATTGGTATTTTTGATTCAAAATTCTGTTGTTAACATGCGTAAGAACTTTACAGGGAAGTGAGAAACTGGAACTGATCCTTTCAGAATGGATTTTCCAGAAGGTAAAATCAGCAGAGCTACCTGGACTTTTTAATTTAGGAATTCTAATGCATAGATGTGAACCATAAAGACAGGAGAAGTGAAGGCAAAGGAAATCCCCCTCAGTTGTTAAAAAAGGCTGAAAAAAAAAAGATAATTAATGGGACATCTCATATGGAAACGAGCTAATGGGCATAATAAATTGAATTTGTAAAAATTCAAGTTGTAACATATTGTCACAGCTCAAAAACCCCCGTCCAGATGATTTTCCACCCAGTAATAAACTCAAAGCCAGAGATTCTCTCTCTGAGGAACCCCATTAATGCCCTGCTGAAACAAATCTGAATTTAATTCCGACTCTGTGGGTAACAAGGCTGTCTGCTTCCCTCTCTTACTGCCACGCCATAAAAACCCAGGAATTAGATTTAGGAGCAGCCACCTGCTTGCTCAACAGACTGCCAACACCTGATACTTTTTTATTACCCTTTCTGAGGCTTATTATTGTTGCAGACAGAATTTCCTGCAACTTTGGGGCTTTGGTGGAAGGCTGTGAATAATAACAGGTAAAACTCAACATACATTCTTCTCCAACCACACGGTAATTTTTGATTTCCCCCCCAAAACCACTTTTCTATTCATCAATCCCATACTATTTAGTCAGTGAAGACCAAAGGTGCTACAAATCAACAACGCCCCAAATTTTAAGTGTGATTAAAATGTGAGGGAGCAATGTAGCCCAGACCCAGGAGGAATCAGACAGAGATTTGCTTTCTTCCTCTTTATTCCATGGGCATGAATCCCTCCCTCTCCCTGCTGCTGTTTCATTTCCAACTGCACTGCCCTCAAGACAGATCTGAAGGAGCAGGTGGAAGTCATTCCAAATGTACTTTTGTTAAAAAAAACCAAACAGATAAACAACGCTGGAATTAGCCCCAAAAGGAGAATTTTAGCATGAAAGCAAGTTGCTAAATGAAAACTGAAAGTCAACACCCAGTATCATGTAGCTTTAGCACTCTACCTTTCTCACTGGTGTAGTAAAGAGTGCTAAAATTAAATTTTCTTTGGACACTTCCATGAATCTGAAACACCACTGTTTTACCTAACTCTTTATGAATACGAATACAAAGAAGAACAAGAACAAGAAGAACAAGAACAAGAAAAACAAGAAGAACAAGAAAAACAAGAACAAGGAGAAGAACAAGAAGAACAAGAAGAAGAAGAAGAAGAAGAAGAAGAAGAAGAACAAGAAGAACAAGAACAAGGAGTAGAACAAGAAGAAGAACAAGAAGAAGAACAAGAACAAGAAGAAGAACAAGAAGTGCAAGCAGGAAAATTGACTATATTAATATTAGAGACATATTCAGGTGGAATAAGAAAGCATCAAAATACCTGTACTGATTATCTGAGAGCCTCTGCCCACGCTGCAGCTCAGAGCTCTAAAGCAGAATTTCTAACACAAGTGCCAAGACTTTTGGTGACTTTCTCCTTGCAGAGCTACAAAAGAAAATGCTGAAGATTTTCAGGATAAATCAGAGCTAAATGAACAGTAAACACAGGCCCATCAGAAATATGACATCTCACAACGTGGAGGAGATTTTTAAGCACTGAAAAGGCGTCATCTCAGGAATATGAAAGTGAGATTTTAAAAGCACTGAGTAAACCAGGCCTTAACCTCTCTTCCCAATCCCATTCAATTACAACTTTGTCCCAGAAAAAAAAAATGTGTCCTGAGAGTGAAGAGTGATGGATGCACTATTGAAGAGGAATGAAAATAAAAGAGAGGCCGATAAGCATCTTAAAAAAACACGAACCACTGAATTTCATGGAATCCCAGAACAGCTTGCTTTGGAAGGGACCTAAAATATCATCTAATTCCAACTTCCACACCATGATTTGAAGGATTAAAATCCGCTCCCCTCCAACAAGGAAAAAAGGCAACAGCAACGCAGCCAAGCTCCGTTTGGGATCCATTACTGCAGAGCTCATTCTGCTGAGCAGAGCTGTTCCTCGCCCTGGCTGGCCCCGTTCCTCACATCCATTAATGCCCAAGAATCTCCAACATGCAGCTCAGCCCAGGCATTCACACAGTTTGTACAAAATCTCTGGCTGCTCCAAAGGAGCCCCCAGATCCTCCCCTCCTCTCAACAGCCTGGAAGGGTCACACATCTGCTCTGGTGCCTCATCGGTCTCGCTCCAACCTCTCCCTGCTCAGGACATCCCCAGCTCGCTCCTGTGGGGTTATGAGGCACAAATCCTCATGAATTGTTTGAGCAGATCTATAAAGATATAAAAAATGTGACACCACCTGCTGCTACTCCATTTAACACTTCACCTGCATCGTCTTCACCTCAGAGGTGACTGACTGAAGGGTCACACATCTGCTCTGGTGCCTCATCGGTCTCGCTCCAACCTCTCCCTGCTCAGGACATCCCCAGCTCGCTCCTGTGGGGTTATGAGGCACAAATCCTCATGAATTGTTTGAGCAGATCTATAAAGATATAAAAAATGTGACACCACCTGCTGCTACTCCATTTAACACTTCACCTGCATCGTCTTCACCTCAGAGGTGACTGACTGATCACACCCCAAATGGGATCCCACATTATCACACCCCAAATGGGATCCCACATTTCAGGAGTTGAACTACAGATTTTTTTTTTCCTCAGAATATAAACAGGACTGGGAAATGAATTTATAAACCAGAGAGCACATTTCTGGTGAATTCCCACAACACTCGAAATCTGGGCAGCTCAGTGGACTCCCATTTCAGGAAACATTTTATTCCTTTATTATTTTGGGAAGATGCAACTGGAGGAAGAGCAACGTCCACACCAACTTCCCAGTCTAACAGCACAGATTGCTCTGCTCCTTCACCTCAAATTGAAATTATTTGGTGATTTTGTCAGACTCTCTGAAGGCTTCTACACCAGCTTTTTTTTGGGGAGATAAAGCTCCTCTCCTCTCCAGATAACCTCTGGCATTCATTCCATGACCAGTTTTCCCCCTCTTTTAAATGAACAGCCTGTACTAAAAGAAGGCTATAAAATGTTGACTACAAAACAGCAAACAAATGGTTTGGCTTGGCTGTGAAACTCTTGCAACACTTTCTCCTCAAATAAAAAGCTGTGATTCTCCCATGGCCACCTCCACTGCGGTTTCTATTGAATTAAAATCTGGCTCAGAATTGCAAATCCTATTTGCAGGCAGGCAGGATTCATGCAAACGAAACTGAAATGATAATTGAGAGAGAGTTCTTGAATAAATGCTGTATTTGTCCTAGACAACACCCCTCTGTTGCTCCCATTTGGTTGTCGAAAGGGAGGATTATTTCCTGAACGTTTGGATTGTGCTGAATGTGAACGCTCACGTGGGCACTGCACAGAGAGAGAATCCCTCACCAGGAATTGTTTCTCCTTATTAAGAGACTGTAGAGAGTCAAAACCTCATTCTAAAAAGATTCCTTACTAAAGCACAGATTGTTTGCACGAGCCACACAAATTTATTGGTGGAGAGCAGCAGGCACTGCTTCCCTCAATCCATGCTCTCCTTGCACGGCTGGAATGGAAAGACACACAAAACCATCTCCTTTTAAACCCAAAATTGTGGAGTTATTGCCCCAAATGTCCTGTGAATTGGCATTAATACAGCCAGGCTGCAGTTTGGAGCTGGTAGGTATGGGAGAAGCACCTCCACTGTCAGTGCTGCTGGACCAGCGTCATCCCTCACTCCAAAAGAACATTTAGATATTGGTATTTAGTGGAATCTATGATAAATCCAGTTCAGCTTCCTCAAATCACACCACCCAAGCTTTGTTTCACCTACTCACTAAGTTCTGTCATTTTTAAGACTCAAGATCCATCTTCTCAGTGGAGCCTCCCATTTTCCACCATCCCGGGTCTAACTCTTGTGGTTTGATCAGTCCAGAGGAATGGGATAAAGCAAAATAAACTGCCAGAACACAACCACTGCCTTCTTCACAGTGCCCATCCTATTGCAGTGATGGAGAAATTCAATCAGAGTGGTCCACTGCTCACAAAGTGCCAGCAACCTCAGGAAAAAAATGGAAAAGGAAACAAAACTAAAACGTAGCTGCCAAAACAGAGTCACTCTCTCAGAGTGGTCCTGTGTTGGTTTCAATGTGTTTCTCTTTATGCTTGCAGTGATTCGCACTGCTGCTAAATATTTTATATTTATTTAGATAAAAAAGCCACACGTACCTCCTTCCTAAGGTGAATTTAGCTCGGTGGCGTAAAGGGCAGTAGTTTGAAAATGTTCTTGATAGTTAGAAGTGGAAGGAAATGAGTTTCCACATCCACAGCTGTGGGGTGAGGGATGCTGAGGCTTTCCTGATGGAGGTGCTGCAAGAACGAAGAGCAGCTCGTGCAGAATCTCTGTGTATGAACTGAGATGTCACCTGGACAGCTGTTTATAAATAATTACAGAGCTTCAAGAGTTTTCCTGTTCACAAAAAATGGGATTCACATTCCGGGCTTGTGGGATTCTGTATCCAGGGAAGGCAACTTTTGATCTTGCTCAGCTTTATCACAAATGCCAAGGCAGGACTCCTGGCAGAGCCTCACGCCGGGTTCCTGCACTTTGGTGTTCCACTCACTCACAGGGATGGGCAAACTGGTGGGAAAAGGGGGCCTGGAGGCAGAAACTGAACTTCTGAAGGCTGAAAATATTGACAGAGTTGATGCCTGAGGTATGCACACAGCTTCCTCCAGCCCTATGCTGAAAGCTGGAGGATAAGCTAATAAAAAAAGAAAGTCTGAGGCAGAAAGTGAAGCTTCCATGAGGCTGGGAATGTGTAAATCCCTGATACCACGCGGTGGGAAATGCCTGTATTCTTTGGAAAAACCAAGTTTTCCAGTCTAAAATAAACTCTCATTTTTAGGCTAAGAATTAAAGGCCTGCTTTCACCCCAGTGTGCCTTCAGAGAGTAAATGCAGAAGTACAACAAACTCTGTCCTAAAGATTTCATGTATTTAGGCATTTTATACCTCAACAAATTGCAAACAATTAAACAGGAGCCCAGGAACTGCAGGCAGTTTGTAATTTAACATGCTCTGAGGTCTTGGCGAGACTGGATCATTACTGAGTAAAATAATACCCCCAGAAGTGGCAAATACACACTCAAACACAGAAGCAAGTTATCTCCCTGGCTGCTTCTTAAGAGCAGCAGTGCTCCTGCAAACCATCAGATCTTTCTGTGATTAGATAAAGAAATCCCAGCAGGGAACTGAGAGGCACAAGAGATGTGAAATCACAATTAAACAAAAGCAGGAAGAAACGGGGAGCTTGTGTGGAGCTAACACAGAGCAAAATAAAACACATGAGCTAAGGCAGCACCTTTGAAATGCAGGGAATATGGTGATAAGATTCAAGTGAAAAACCTGGGAAATCTCTCCTAAAAAGTCGTATCTGAGCCATTTATCTCACAATCAAGCCTGGCAAAAAGCATTAAGTGAGGTTTCTAAGAGCTGCTTAGCTGGAAACCTGGCCAGCGTGGAAGAGGCTGTTAAACCAAGATTACAATAAGCTGGGCTTCAAACTGTGTGAAATCAGAGGAGGTAATCAAAGCACTGATTCCAGAAAGAATCCACAGGAAGAAATTCCTCTCCACATAAAGAAATTCCACAGAGATCCCTGCTGGAATGGCGAGTGCACAGAAAAGAAGCAGGATGTGCCCCGTGGCCACGAAACCACTGATTCCCAAACATCTGCTCCAAAATAAACATTCTGCTTCCAAAAACTGGTCCTAACACTCCTGGTTTTAACTGGGAGACCGATCCCAGTGGAATTCCAGCAGATCTGGTTCCCTGCTCAGCCCAGCGCCATGGGATCAGTGCAGCACCACCAAGGGCATCTCCTGGCTGATTTTGTGTCCTATGAAAACATCATTACCCACCATTATCAACGTGGCAGATTTAAAACAGGCAAAAATCCAGCTCTCAAATTTATTCCTCCAACCACAGGATTCAGAGAGAACTTTTCATTTATTTAAAAAAAAAAAAAAACCAAACATCAGACCAAACTCAGCATTGTTAATCTAGAGGAAAATCTAACCAGGAGGATGAGCACAGCGAAATCATAGAGCACAAAACTCTTTCAGGAGAAATTATAGAGCAGGAAAACAGCAGAATAATGGTATTGAACACAGGCTTGTATTTGAAAGTGTAAATAATAATGTTTGTCTTGGGATTGGTTTTCAATTTAAGCCCAGTCCAGCCACGTTGTTTGCTATGTATTTAGCCTTCGGGATGAATTGTAGGTAATTATGAGTTTGGATTAAATGAAGAATTTGGGAATGCTCTGCACTACTGGGTACTCCACTGCTCCTGAATCTCCACTAACAAAAAAAAATCAAATTAAAAAGCTGTAGCTTCACTGTGATTAACACCGAAACGGAACTTTTTGGCCCTCAGAGATAATCTTAATGCTGAACTAGTTAATTAACTTAAGCTGTGTTTTAAATCAACCAGGCTGGGTATTAAAGTGGACAGTAAATGTAAGAACTGGCGTGCAACACTCTCCAAGTGGACCCTCACACTGCTCTGCATAATGGAGTTATAACTTAGCAGTTACAGCAAACACTGACAAACCTACAATGGAATTTGGGCCTTAACACTCCTAATTTATTTTTATTATCCCATAACAATCCGGGCTTTCTCATCAATAGTAACTTTCCCTATATTTTAGTGGGTAATAGAGAGCAATTTTTTTTTTTTTTAAACAAAAACGAGTGCTCTGAGTTTCCTCAGTGATATTTAACAGTCTCTTCATCAGTTTAATGTCTTTTCTACTTCTGCTTTTGGCAAAATACGGTGGGCTCTTCCACCCCAGGGCCTGGCATGCTGTGGAACATTTTACTTTGAGGAAATAAAATACCTGTCCATAAGTGCCATGTTCTCCAATCCCTCCTTCCTCCTGCATTATCTCCATGGGAAATGATGCAAAAGCTTCGCTTGGTTCCGTGTTCTTCCTGCCCTCGAGCCTCTTGGAAGGAATTGAGGTAAAACATCTCAATCTCAGGGGTTTTCTGCTGCCCTCTCCCAAAAATTCCCATCAGATTTTAGAGGAATTGTTTTGTATTGATGCTTAAAATTGTGGTTACTTAGCTGAGTGGTTTAATGTGTAAATCTATTTTGCCCCCGCAAGTGTATGATCACAGTTTGCTAATATATATATAAAAAAGTCTATTAATTTTTTCCATTCCCATGCTACTATTTTTTAATGCAGTGCTTCATGCACAGCCTCCTTTATGGAAAACAATAAACAAGAAGCATCCTTGAGTAGAAATTCCAGACATCAAATGATCGCTCACCACTCTGAAAATTCATCTTGTGTGAAAATTGCTCTTTCCCCCAGTATTTGCAGTAACTGAGCTGAGGGTATCAACATCCTAATAGTGGCCAAATGTTACATTTGGGGTAAATAAAATGGGATTGTTCCTTACCATTCATATCCTTAGGTTTAGTGTTTCTAGAACCTGGATCAAATAATGAATTTAAAATTAAGAAAGCTGGAATTAAAATGGACAGGCAGAGGAAATCCAAACCAGGCAGGACTAGAAAGGAGTGACCACACTTGGATGTCTCTGTTTCAACTCCCAAACCCCAAGGATCAAGCTCCGAGCAGACAAAACCTAAGGACCCAAATGAGCTGTGAATCCACTTGACCTCCTGGTGAAAGTGGGGTTGTTTTCTGCCTGAAAAATCCAGGGAATCTTTGCTGCTCCTCCTCCACGTCCCCTCCTGTTCTGTCAGTGGGATTATAACTTCTGAGGAAGCTCCAACCTGAGCTCCTGAGGACTGTAATCAGTTCTAATCCTCAGAGCTCCTGAGGATTTATCCCCACTGCCAGCATCACTTCTCTGCCCCCTCTTTAGTGCGAATCTCTGTAGGAAATAAACTCCTTGGAAAGCAGCTCTGGCTCAGCACTACAAAGCATTTTCTGCCCTTTTGACACAGAGTTCTTCACGCTCACCCTGAAACTCCTGCAAACTGTTGCAAGTCCTCAGAACCAGGAAAGAAGAAAGCAGTGTATCTGCAAGAACAAATAATGGGATGGACTAATGGGTAAGAGCAGCAGCTTTTCGATACCAAAGGTCCTTGAACCTTGAGCTGAAAGCCCAGCTCCGCTCTGTTTATGCCCATGGCAAGTGCTGGGATAAAGGAGTGAGATCAGTAACAACTGCAAAGCACTCCAGCTGATCACACCTGCAACACCAAATACACTTCAAAACTCGGTGGGAACAAAGAGGAGGTCGCAGTTCCCTTCTGCTCCTTGTAGGGCTCACAGAAGGATTAATTGCTGCTTTTGGTGCTCTAGGGGTGCTGGCAATGGGAGTGAGTGCAGTGACACAGTGAAGGCAGGAATAATTCACATCCCTGTCAAGGGGACAGCAAAAAAAACAAAAGGAAAAAAAAATGTAAAAAAATGGTGCAGAGGGTGGAATGGAAACCGAAATCCTGCTTTTATTCAGAGAATTATAGAGTGGCCTGGGTTGGAAGGGAGCTGAAAGTTCATCCCATTCCACCCCCTGCCATGGGCAGGGACACCTTCCACTGTCCCAGGCTGCTTCAAGCCCTGTCCAGCCTGGCCCTGGACCTCACTACAGCCCCAATCCTCCCCTCAATCCCTTTTATTTTCCTCTCCCCATCAAATTAATTTCCCTATTTCTGCACAGAATTTTCCCTGACATTTGCAACCAAATGAGTCCAGGGTGTGGAAGGGAGTGCATTCCAGATGCAGAGATAAAAAGGGAAATGCTGCTGTGGGGACACAGCTCAGCCAGCCCACAGTTAAAAATCTCAATTCTTCCCAAGCACAGCCTGTCTCCCTCTAAAAATACTGTTCCATTAGAACATAAACCAAACCACAAGCACTTGGGTTTGCTTGTTTGCTGCTTTTTAAAAGTGTATTATCCCTTTTTTTTTCCACTTTGAAAATCCTTTTTTGTATAAATAATAAAATTAAAGTGCTGCTCCATTAAAACTTCGGGTCACATTCTCTTCACCACACCTTTCTGCATTAGGAAGGAAGAGATAAATTTTCTATCTTTTATTTTTAATGAAGATTAAAGAATAAGTTCTGCTTGGCTTGCCTTGGCTCCCCATACATTTTAATGTATATTGATTTGTATAAATGTCTCATTTAGAGCATACTTTTGTGAGTATTAATGGGCCTTGGACAGGTAAGATTATTCCTCCTGTCCCATTGCCAATCTCTTTGGTCAAAGTTGAAGAACACATTACTTTGTTCTGAGATGAAAAAGGAAGACAAAGAGATGGGAATATCAAAGGATCGATGTCCCAGCAGGAACAGACACTGTGGGCACGGGAGCCAGCTCAAAACTCTGCCTTGGATTGACTACAAGGGGAAATTTGGGCTTATTTTTGCTCATCATTTTCCATTTTTTTCCCATTGATTTTCATGAATTCTGGGTTGATTTTAACAGGAAGGGGATTTATGAAGGTGAGCTGGAATCTACCAGAGTTCTCCTGCTCTCCAGATGGATGGATTCAGTCCAGCTGCCTTTTGCTACATGGTTACATGTAGAATGTGTGAGTGAGGAAAATTGCATTTCACATCTTCAACTGCAGCTCTAAAATTAATTCTTAGCCCCCCCTCTCCCCCATTACCATAAAAATGAGACATCATCAACAAAACAATGGAATAACACAATGCCAGACATTTGCCAGGCTGCTTTGTTCTGCCACCCACCTCATTCAGACATTAAAGTTTTGTCATGTCCCACAAGTGGAAATCTGAAGTATAAACTATGACATGATCTTTCATGAAATCCAAATAAAACCCAGGAACTTTTGGTAAGTTATCAAACCCTTCTCTTATAGTTTATTGACACAAGAAAAAAAAATCAAAATAAACCACCTAATCCAGGTCACACCACTGCCTCTCTGGCTACTCTTTACTCATACTAAACCATCTTCTACCTTCTTTTTCTTCTCTTGAGCCTCTACCTTTTAATTCATGCTGGTTAGCAAATAAATACATTTCAACAATGACTTAATGACGTCCCACAGTCCTGTCCACCCCGGGTGTAACTGCCAGTAGATGGACACCTTTGAAAACTGTGATTGATATTTCTCCAATATTTACAGTTGCAATGAAAGCTGAAGGTTTTCCTTGCTGACCAAGAAATATTTTTATTTTTCACCTCAGACTACAAAGTCTTCAGCACAAAATAGGGAAAGCAAGGCCCAGTGGGAATGCCAGATAATCCCTTTTTCCTTCTCCGGTGGATGAAAACCAGCAACTCCTTCAGATTTGCCTGAACTTCTCTAGGGGATTTTGCTGCTCACAAATAAAACTGGACAAAGTTTTCCAAAGCAGTCATCCTCCTCTCCCAGAAAGATTCAAACCCATTAATGCTGCAGCAAATACCTCCTGGCCCATCAAGCGACCGCAGTGAAATCATTTAATGGACAAATCGTCCGTCTGCAACCCGAGCCGTGTCTTTTGTTTCACTTTTCAGCCCTGCAACACAATTACAAATCAATTCTGCTCCTTTTCTGGACCTCTCCCGTTTCTAAAAGGGACATCAGGGTCCGTATCCTTAACGAGTGTCTCCTGAAAGGCACCCTTCCATCTCCAGGAGCAGCAGATGCAGAGCAGGAGCAGGGGCTGTGGGAGCACAAACGGAGGACAAGTCCTGGAAAGAAGAGAGAAAATCAAGGGAACTGAGATGTGGCAACACCAGAATTTTCCAAAGCGTAAAGAAGTCAAAATTAGATCACTAACGAGAACAGAAGCTTTGGAAATTATTCATCTGCAGTGAGGAAAGTAACAAAGAAACTTAACTGGATGTCATCGTAAATAAGACTCTTCTGAGCTCGCAAACTCGTCTCACTACTGGATGTTTCTCTGACACATCAATCCTTCCTCATTCCCTGTTCTCCTGTACACATCCCACCACCAAAGAGTTGGAAAAAACATGGTAAACCGCTCACAGACTTCAGGCTGCCATTATTAGCCCACGGTTTTTGATTGTTTATCTTTCACAGTACTGGCAAATCAAAAGTAAGCGATTAAAAGAGGTGTAAAACCAGCACATGAAGTGGATAATGGGTGAGATTCTTCTGCTGGACTACGGAGAAGCTACAACGTGGTTTTAATCTGTTTACTACAAGGAAAAAAAAGATGTAGCACACACATTTCCTTGGCTCGTGTCTCTGAAGACTGGTAATTCAGTGTATTAATGTGATTGCCACCCGGAGAGTCAAAGGATACAAAGGAAAACAAGGCTTTGGGGAAAAGCATCCTTTCAAGCACGTGGAAGGATGACAAAGAGCCGGCCCTCTCCTGGAAATGGTGGCAACATTTCGTTTGTGAGCGGAAGAGGCGAATTTCTTACATTTAATCCTTGGTGGTACAAAGACAAAAAGTGTTCGCTGATGCTAATGACAAAGGTAAAGGTCAGCTCAGCTTTGGGGAACAGTCCAGTCAAGCAAAGCCTGGGAACATATGCCTAATTCCAAGTATAATTGACTAAAGTGGCTAAAATTGAGCACCTGCTTAAGTGCTTTGATGGCTTCGTGCCTAATGAAATATTAATCACAAATGGCAGCGAGCCATTCCACCAAGAAGGTCTTATTTATCCTGAATTGATTTATATAATAATTAAGGTCTAGATAATCAGCCATAGTAGGAAGCCTGTCAGTGCTCTCACTTGAATCAGCACATTTCAGCAGTGCTGAACCTACAGTGAAACATTCCTGGTTCTAATTAACCTTGTCAGGGGTTTTATTTTGGAAAGGAGCCTGCAAAGCAGTGGTACCATCCCAGCCACTGCTGTGCATTGAGCCTGGACTCTCAAAACTTTCAGTAACTCTTCTCTACATCTCTTTTTCCAAGAAAAAAGAGGAATTTGGGCAAGATTTTGCCTGTGCCTTCTTTAAAATGTTAGATAAGTCAAGGTGCTAACAGCTTTAATAAATGAGGTGAAACGTTACCATGACAGGCAATAGCAAAAATGGTATTTTTGTCACAAGATCAGTGTCACGAAGTGAGGGTGACTTGATAGACTATTCCCTCTTTTTAGAGGGAAATCTAAAATAGAATAATGGCAACTTTAAATTTACCCTACATTTTCCCGAAGCAAATTAAATATATTAAAATTAGCACCAAACCAAAGAGATCAGAATAGAAAATGCACTCAAGTATTTTTTTCTAATCTTTCTTTACTCAGCATTACAACAATTTCTACTTCCAGAGTATCAGATTAAAACGGGGCTGACTGCTTCGGGTTCTTGGTTTATCAGATTCCAATTAAAGGAGGCTGATGTTTTCCAAGGTATTTTAACAAGTCAAAAATATTTTTTAATTAGGTCTGAACATCTTGCAAATAAAATATTGCACTACAATCCAATCCAATCAATATTTGTCAAACGCCATTTGGCATTTCCCACCAAGTGGGGACAGTTCTGCTGCCTGGGATGGTTTCAGATGTGTGGAACCACTGCCTGCCAAAGGCAGGACTGAGGAGGACTTGTACGTGTGCTGTATTTTCAATAATTCACTCATCCATCTCAATCTGGCAGAACATTTTCGTTTAAAAAGATGAGAGTTTGGACAATGTAACCTTATTAAAATCAGCTTTCACTGAGCTGCAAAAAAAACCAAACCTAAACTCCCGCCTAAGGACAATCGTTGATGTTACTGTTTTCGAGTGCTGATCTCTTTAGAAAAGGGAACAATTTTGGATGAATACCTGCTTTTAACCACACTCCCACAGCAAACAGCATCTCAGGGCAGGAGCAGTTGCATTTCCATAATGTGGTACAAACGCCCTGGGCTCTGTGCAGTAACTCCAGCCCAGACAACGATGTGGATCCGCTGCAGCAGCTGCCGAGCCCTGACCAGCCAGGCCTGGCTCCATGCTGGGCTGGACTGGGAATGCTGGGCTGGACTGGGAATGCTGGGCCCAGGTGCACAGTGCCCAGTGCAGGGGCTCCTGAGTGGAAAATTTCCAGTTGGGCTCGAACAGTGATTCTTAACAGATGAGGCAAATCCAAGGAACACCTGTTAGCTCGGGGAAGAAGGAAAAGAATTGGCACCGTAATGTGGGATGAATCATCAGAATATAAAGGCAGGAACAGCTTTAAAGGGAAAGAATGGATTTGCTTTCAGATCTGCGAGCGACACAAGAATATTTAATATTTGTCACATTCTTTCTAGTCGGACGGTGACTCATTTAGATCAGGCTCCTTTCATAATTCAGCTTCAACTAAATTACAAAGGGAGCTCTCAAACAAAGAGCACGTTAAAGATGGGTTTGAAGAAGACAATGCTCCAAAGGAGCTCTGAGCCGTGCACGCTCCCTCAGACAATGTCAGGCCAGAATAAACAGAACTCACAGCGAGGAGCTATTGGGCTGCTTGTGGCAGCTCTTAACCAGAGCTCCCTGGAGTTTAAAGGCACCTATTCCAGACATGGAAGTGAACTCCTGCAGTGGGGAATACAAAGGGGGCCCAGTTCAGGCAGGATGGGGGTGGGCACTTCCCTGGAGCGAGGATGGGAGGCCCAGGACAGTAGAACAGGAGGGAGCTCTGTGCCAGGAAGGGCCTCCCAGGGTCTATCCCAATGTCCCAGATGCAGAGGTCAAATACAAGAAGTACGGAAGGAGGTTTCACTTAGTACGTTTTCCTTCTCGTGTCTAAAACCAAGACATTTCAAGCTCAGGGAAGGCTTTTAGATCCAAGAAAGTCTTGTTTCTAACTACCCTAGCACTCTGAACATAAAGACAAACCCTGCAGAATTCTAAAAATCAAGACTATCTTTAAGTTTGTCAGAGTTTGTCTTCATTTCCACCACAGAAGTAATTGGTTACTCCAAGTTAAGATACTTGCTTTACAAACACTGCTGCTATTCAGGCATTGTGGTTGAGGAGGAACACAAACTGCAGTGCAGACATCCAGCTGTGGGGCAGCTCCTGACCTACTTCAGATCATCTCTCTCATGTTTCAGAGCTTTCAAACATCACCCAGAATGAAACAGGTCACAAAGAAATGGGCTGGGAAACATTTAAGATTGCTGCAGAATCAATTGAGTGTGAATGAGAAGCCTTTTGGGAAATCTGTCTGTGCTAAGGTGGAATTCCTGCTTTGATTTTAAAAAATCCTTCCCAGACAAGTGGGTTAATGAAGACCATCAATAGAAAGGTCAAAATACCTTGAGCACCTTTTTGGCAGAGATCCTGGAAAGGTTAATGGATGAAATGGAAATGGAAATCCACCTCCAACCCGCCACGTGCCTGCTATGCTCCCGCAACATCTGTGTTTGGAGGGAACAATTCCCTGCATGTGCTGGCTGGAGAGCTTTTGGGAAGCTGGTTTGGATAATATTATTGTTAGCAAAGGGGAAAACAGGCTCAATAATTATGTCATGTAGGTCATCAATCACCTTGGTCTCCAGAATACTGGCAGAGATCCCTGACAAGGAAAGAGAACGTGGATTATTTTAGCAAGTCAATGAACTGTGGACAACGTATGTCTGCAGAAATTACGTTATTGCAGGATTTCAAACATTAAAGCCTCAGGAAAAGTGGATACACTGGAACACTGGATGGGCAAATAACAGGGACAGGGACTGAGCAGTGCTGCCACCACAGAGCTGCCAGCGCACCCCAGCTCGGCTGACTTGGAAAACTAATCTGCTTCCCAAAGAGGAATTCTATTCATTTATCTATTATGCCTTTCTGTAGGAATGCTGGGATAACACCTGTGTAAGATAGAAATAATCTCTTTGCTCTGGATTAGTCTTCCCCTGATGTTCACATCTCGTTTCTTGGCTCGGTTGGGGTAAAATGAGCACAGAACGGTCACTGTCCCATCACAATCTCCTCCCGAAATAAGGGAGCATTTACCTGAGTGGAACGATCAATTAAGGAAGTTCCTCCCTCCCTCCCCTCAGTCACCTGCTCCCTTCCTGAGCCAGGTTTGTGCTGCCAGTGCCATTTTCCTGAGGGTTTGCACACTCCCTGTCCCTGTCCCTGCCCGCGGCAGGAGCTGCAGCCCCGCGCTCCCTTCACGCTCCCCACAACTCCAGATGTTCCCGTTTTCCACAGAAATGTCTAATCCTTCCCCGAACCCCACTAAGCTCTTGGCTTCACTCAGCTTCTGCAGGAATTCACTCCACAGGTTAATTATGCATTTGTGTAAATACTTATTTTCTTTAATGGCTTTCATTCTGCTGCCTTTCGGTTTCATTACAAGTCCCCTGGTCCTTGTGTTATAACAAAGGCTAAGTGGAAGTGCCAGATTTACTTTCTGTGGCTGCAATTCATTACTGGGATATCTCCATCATGTGCCCTCTTTATGTCCCCTCTCCGCACTAAACCGTCCCAGAGTTTTAATTCTTCCCTCACACAGAAGCCATTCAAGCCATTTGCCATAATTAAAACAATTAATTTCAGGAAAAATCCAGGCTGCTACACAGAGAAGTCAGAAAGGAGCATGGAATGAGTTGAGAGAATCACTGAGCGCCCTCCATCTACTGGGACTTTCTGGAAGCCTTTCACTGCACACATTTCCATGCAGAGAAGCCCACTGCTCTCAGGCAACCCAGCTAATAATATTTAAGTGTTTTAATAATCTGGTAAAGTGAAATGGATGCGTTTAATTTATTAAGAGTTTCTGCAGCAGCACTGCTGGGTTTAAATTCCCGCTTACAAGAATTTAAATTTATTGCTACAGCGGGCACTAACTTATGGGCCTGCTTTTCCTGGGAGCAGCAACTCTAAGAAGAAAATGACAAGAAAATTTTCTTTATCCAAAAGAATCTCTGGGGCACTGCATTAAAAATGTATTTACAATGAAACCGAGATAAAGACTTTTTGTAGCTGAACTTTAGTCTATTAATATTTAACAGCACCAACATCTAATTAACATTTCAGCAGAGATGACATTTCCAAGAAATAGGTACGTATATATAAATATATATAATTCTTTTGGCTGATAAGGTGGTCTGGGTGACCTGTCTCATTTTAGTTCATATCCTGAACTGCAAGGAACATTTTTTAAACCTTGTAGTTTGTTGGGGTAAGTTCCTTACTAGATTGTAAATGACTGAGGTAGGACATCAATTAAATGACAGCCCGTTCATTCTCTTCTTCTCCCCCAAAAAAGTGTAAAAAAGCAAATTTGTGACACAGGACATAGTGTCAACTCTGAGTGAAAGACTCCCGGCTGGTCAATCTTAGGCACTTTTCCTGCTGCCATTAATTCTGTCTCACTTAATCCTTCTGTGTTCTTACAGCAAACTCATAGTTCTGAAGTAACATTCATGTAACTATTTGGTTTTAAGCTGTTTGGAATCCTATTTAGCAGGATTAGTGGAAATAAACAGTGGATTGCCAGGGGGAAGCACCAGAGAGTTGGGAGAAGGTCTATCCCTGCACATGGAAGGGGACAGACCTCCACACCAGGACACGCCTCATTTCCAGCAGACTGCACTCAGTGAAAAGACAACCAACAAAACAACCAAACCTCCTCTGCTGATCTGCCCTGATAAATGTAATCAGCAAAGTCTCAAGCCATGACACAAAGAGTTCCACTCTGGTTAATCAGCCTGGCAGCCAGGGGGAATGCCCAGCACGCTTTGATACCTTCCCTACACTGCACTGAAAGGGAAGCAAGATGTCATTCACAAGCTGCATCTAAAGGACAAGCAAAGCTTGTTTATCAACCTCAGAGCCTCCCACCACTGTGCAGGGCCCTGATGATTTGCTTTATTGAACTCAGCTCTTCACCAAAGCTCTGCAGAGGGCTTGGATGCACCCTTAAATCAAATCCACGAGAGGTCCTGAAGCTTCTAAACAAAGCTGTGTTTCAGCTGGTGGATGTATTTATTTGTCTTGCTTTGTAACTTTTTCTCACGAAACAGCAAAGCCTTTGTCTGACCCTTTACTGAGATAAACTGCAGTGGATTAGTTATTCTTTGCTCTGAAGAAAACTAATTACTCCACACGAATCTAAGACAAGAGACACTTTCTTCTTGCAAGGGCAAGAAAAGCCCACCCTGCCCAGCCAAGCCTCCTCTGGAAGTGTTTAACACACAACAAGAAGCTGTGCTCCATAATTCACTCCCTTCACACCCGGCTGCACAAGGAGCAGCGGCTCTGAACCATCCCTGCCGAGCTCCAGCGCTTTGGGTGGCCACAAACAACTCCCCAGGATGCTCAAAGAGGGTGGGAAACAGTCAGAACCCATTCTCTCCTCAAAGTACCTGTCATTTTAACCAGCTTTCTCTAAAAGACACAACTGTGGTAGAAAAAAGGGGGAAAAAATAGTCTCCAAAAGCAAATCTGCATAATTTGTTATCTAACGTGTCTGTTGCTGCAGTCAGGTAAGAAATGCAGAATTTATGTTTTATAAAAAGGCTGTGATTTAACTGCCTGCAGAAATAATGTGTTCCTTTCCCTTATTTTCATGGCTGGTTTTTTGAGGGGGGTTCTGGGTTGTTTTGGGGTTTTTCTGTAGAACGCAGGATGACTGAATTAAGTGTTTCACATGACAGAGGAATAACACCTATTCCTCATGGAATAAAACCACATCTGCACTTTGTACCTACAGGTTCTTCCACCCTCACACAGAACAGGATCGGGAGCTCCATCTCCAACAGGAATCCAGCCTGGCTTCCCACTGGGAGTCAGCACTTTGCCTTGCATTTTTCTGAGCAGCCAACTTTTCTCCCTCCTGTTTTGATGACAATCATCGTCTGGCTGTCCAGCCTCTCAGTCCCAGCTACAATAACCTTCTGGACAAAACACTTCATACCACTGCTCCTGCCAAAAACTTAATTGCATCCAACGATGCATCAGAAACAAAAGTGTTACCTAATGAATTTTTCCTTAACTGTGGCTTTATCTTCCCTTCCTCACTAATTTCTCAAGGTTGTTGGAATGCAGAGCCTACCCCTGCCTGAGAAGTCACCAATACCCTGGCTGCTGTTTTTGAGGGCTGCATCCCCTCCTGATCCAGGCAGCAATAAAACTCTCCCAACTGGGTCCTGATCTGTTTTTTTGGATGATTATTAAATGTTTGAGATGGTTCACACACAAAGATGGGCACCAGCCCAACTTTCAGCCGAGCTGAAGCAAAGATCTGCTCGTGGACAGGGATGTGCTTCCCTGGAAAATTAAACCCAACGAAGTGCAACAACTCCGGTGGCACCTGGGGACTGATGAGCACAGGAGCTGGACATCTGCCCAAACTTAACAACATCAGCCCCCCTAAGGTTAGAAATACATTTAGGTATCTTTTTACATCAAATCTTTCTCTTTTTTTTTTTCCTTAAAAATTGAGTACCCCTGTAAAGTGCTGGCCCAGCTGCTGTTGTGAATGTGGCTCTGAAGTCTTGGTTAAAGCAAATCCATCTTTGTGGATGCACTGTGCACGTTTTGTGTTGACATCACAACGAGATATGCAGCTGGCCAAAAGCTCCCTCAGTTTCTCATTACTGATCAAGGTAAGGAAACTGATTAAGATATAAACCAGAGATTTCTAAGGAGCATAGAATCATAGAAAAGTTTGGGTTGGAAGGGACCTTAAAGCTCATCCAGTTCCTGGCCCCCGTCCAGCCTGGCCTTGGGAACTGCCAGGGATCCAGGGGCAGCCACAGCTGCTCTGGGCACCCTGTGCCAGGGCCTCCCCACCCTCCCAGGGAAGGATTTAGGTGGGTTGGAAAGAAATCCCAGAGGAGATAACTTCCTTCATGGTGGAGGTTTTGGGACTGCTGTTATTTGTGTTGAGCATCCGAGGTGTGAGACTGAACTTGTCTCGGGCTTTGTGTGAGCTCACACAGGGAGCAGGGGAGAACCCGACCTTCCCAACCCCAGGAATTCCAGCGGCACCGCTGTGACACAGATGAAACATCCCCTGCTCTGAGCAAGACTTTTCCATGTACCCAGCATGTGCTGTCACAACTCTCAGGTGTCAAGGCCTGGCGTGGATCACTCTCCAGCTGCTGACAGATGAACCACTCCCTGCCCAGCACACTTGGAATGGTCTGTTTGCCACAAACTTCAACAGGACAAGAACCCAAGAGGCCTGGGGTGTGTAAAACAATGCAACAGCCCTGCAACAAACCTTAAAATAATGTCATTTCTGCCCTCACCAGGACCGGGGTCAGGCCAGACATGACTTCTCAGAACGCTGCCTTGGAGCTCTCCACAGGCAGGACTACAGAATCCTGCTTGAAATCCATCAATTTTACACTGCCAATTAAATTCCTATCTCTTCCCTCTCCCTTCCACTCTAATATGCAACTCTGTTACATTTTAAAAACAAAACAGAAGCGTTCTCAGTAGTACCAAACAGCTGATGTGATCCTTACAGAGCTTCTTTGAGAGTTCCATTTCTCAGAACATTTTGCAGCAGGAATCTAACGCTGATTCCCAATGACAGCTATTTTCATTTTTCAGCATAATGCTGGGGTTTTCTTTAAATACCAGAGTGATTTCTGGTCTCAGGAAAATGCCATTAAGTATTGCCCTTTCCTACTCACCTCTGATGAGATCAGAATGGGCACAGGCAAAGCCCTTGTTGCTCCTGCCCACAAATCACTATTTACTGCAGCACAGAAGGAGGGACACAGGATGAAAGACAAAAAATAGCTCTGTTTCTAATGACAATTTTCTTTCCTCACCCCTTTTCTTCCAGGTGCTGTTTATTAAGAGCAAGTGAACAACTCCTGATGGCTTAGTTCTGCTGCCAGAAGAACTCCAGCAAACTAAACACTGTTATTTGTTATTCAGCTCACCTCTTCCATGGTCCCTTTGCTCTTCTCCCATTCCAAGCACGGATCTGCAGCCACCTCCAACACCACTTCAGACATCCAGGAGAGGAAGCATTTTTATCATTGTTTTTATAATTGCTCCATGCTCCTTTTCAGCTGGATCCCAGCTACACTTAAAGGGGAGCAAAAAAAAAAAAATAATACAGCGAGAAGGTCAACAATGACTCTTGAGCTCCACAAGTCAAGAGTTCAAGTCGGAGGAAGGAACTCGTCTGCTCTTCCTTGGAAGTTGGTGGTTTAAACATATTACACTGAATTTTCCAGAAATTTGTAGCTGCAAGGTCTTCTGAACATCTGCCATTCCCTCCCAGCACCTTTTCTCTGGGTTCTGATGGAAAATTAATTAAATCCCACAAATTTATGACCCACAGGTGACTTCGAGCCCTGAAATCTCACTGCTGCTCTGTACAAATCACCGAGGTCTCGACACTGCGACCTGCGAAATTTCTCCATTTCATTTATTTTTGATAAACCTTTATCATGCTACTTGAATTCTCATACTCTTGCAGACACTTCAAGAGTCATCCTAAAAGAGCAAAGCTGATTTTCTTATTGGAATCCAAAAGAAATACATAATATTCTCCATTTAAAAGAGAGCTCAAACTACTCCCTGTGAGATCATTTTGCTATGTTAATACTGCAGTAATTTTTCTATTCATCCCATTTTTCATTTAGACCATTTACTTTTTTTTTTAAATAATAACTTTTTAAGCTTTTTACTCTTTCTTCTGACTAATGTAAAACCCCAAACTCACTGCTTATAATCTGCATTTTTTTTAACTGTTGGTTGCCTTTTTTGCATTTGCCAACCAATTATTCAAACGAATGCCAAATTCCCTTTATCTTCCATTATCATTCTAGAATCAGCCTTGCTGTCAGCACTAGCAGTGCCAGGAATAATTCCATTACTCCTTCCAAAAACACCCCTGAATCCAAAAAAACAGCACTTTAGAAACCACTGTAAGACAGTTTTTAATATCCACTGTTTTCTGTCCAGTTTCTCCACTTAACATCTCTGTTTTGGGCTTGAACAAATTGCAATCACCTGGATTTTAGAATGTCATGACAAAAGCTTAGCAGGGAAAAGTGATACAATTTTGCCTAAAACTGACCCACACTAATAATAGATGGATTTTATGTGCTTTATTAGTGATTTTCCTTGTGCTGTGGCAATCTTTTCTTACTTCAGGATTTACTTGACTGATTCTGAGCTTTTCCTCACTAAATATTGCAATCTCAGACAGAATCATGGCATCATTAATGTTGGGAAAGACCTTTGAGCTCATCAAGTCCAACTGGTCACCACCACCACGCTCACCACCAAACCATGCCCTCCAGTGCCACATTTCCATGTTTTTTGAATGTTTCAAGCATGGAAACTCCACCACTTCCCTGAGCAGCCTGTTCCAATGCCTGACAACCTTTCCACAAGGAAACTTTTCCTAATATCCGCCTTTCCTGGTGCAGCCTGAGCCCGTTTCACACACGCACAGAGGGAGAGAAGCACAGCACTGCCATTATCAGAGTGCTCACATTTTTGTGGTTCTTAAGCAAAATCTTGTGTTTAAGATAAGAGGCCTCCACTTTCACCTGGTGCACTACCAAGGCAGAGGTGCGAGCTCTGTGACCTCAGCCCCAAAAATGCCATTTCTGACACTGGCACTACCCAGAGCCCCCAAACCAAAGGCACCTTAACTCCGAGTAACACAACAGCTGAAAACCACTCCCAAAGGAAGAGACAATTTTTAGGGCTGCTGCAAGTATTAACTCATTTTCTTGCATGAGGTAATCAGCTTGTCTAAAATATTTCGTCCCTACCCACAGTATCTATTTTTTCTTGGCCTTTCCAGTGCCTACCATGGCAGCAGTGTAATTTAATGCTGTTCCAAATCTTTCGTGACCTGGGGCTCTGGCACCAGCTGAGCAGCTGCCTGTGCCTGCTTCGTGTGACTCAAAAGTCTTGCTAAATTTACAGCATCAATATTGAGGATTTACCTTAATTATTTCCTTAATTTTGCAGAGTATCTTTAATAAAAACACCTTTCCTTTAGCCAGAATCACCCTGTGCTGCACCATCAGAGCCTGGTTAGGTTTGAAACATTAGGAAAACAGGAAATTAGGAGCAGTCTCTGCTGCTCCCAACTCCTTCACACCCCTCACAGTTCCCTCCTGGTTCTCACCTTTGCACATTACCAGGGAGGCTGGAAACACTTGTCTGTGTGTGTGTGTGTTTTCTTTTTCTGGCAGCTAAACAAACAAACCACACACATTAATTTTAATGAGCACCTCAAGGTTTTTCTCTAAAAGAACTCTGAAGAATATTTAATAGCTGAGATAAACACTCAATTAAGGTAAGGAGGTTGTTAAGTATTACGGTTCTTTAAATACTGTCCCTGTGGAGATCCCATTGATCATTAAAAAATGGTACCCGTAGAAAAGAGAGAAACAACAGTGCAGGAGGTGGGGGAGAAGATGTCAGTAAAAGGTTTGTGATGGGGCACTGGGGTCAGGCCAGAATTTCTTTGCAGGCACAAGAAGAAAACCAGGCGGGGTTTTTTGGGGAATCTCCAACCCCTACTGCCCCAACCCCAAAGCCCTCTGAACTCCAGCCAGCAGCCTGGAGACTCTGCAAGCACGCTGGAGACCCTTCCTGTCTGCTCTGCAGTCAGAGATGGAGCCTGGCAGTGAGGGCTCCCCTCTGGAAAAAGGGAGCTGGGAGCTGAACTTCATCCCTACAGAACCTCAGCGCGGCCGCTTTGCTGTAACCAATTATTGCCCCCGAATCCATCCATGGCTGTGGCACCAACGCCACACCAAGCAAATCCAACTCTCAGGACAACACATAAAAAAAAACATTTGATGAATGTCAAAGCTGGGGGTGACCTCCCATGCCTGGAGAAGCCCTTCCTCTCTGGATGTGGTTTTTAATTCATGTGGAACGCCCCTGCCCTCGGGAGTGCCAGGATGGAGCCCATGCCCGTGGCTTTCAGAGCAAGGCACTGGTTCTGCCAGATGTCTGTGGGGGTTTCACTTCAATTCACTGCCCTGACCTGGGGAGACCCACATGTAAATATCCTGATTTTTGACTATTTACAGGTGCCTTGTGCCAAACCACCAGAGAAGCCTGAAAGGAGCAAGACATTTTTCTGAGGGACACAAATGCAGCACAAAGATCATCTATGGGGCTTCTTTAACTCCCTAAATTTTAATTTGATAACAAAAGTTAATTTTGTTATCAAATTTTGCCTTTTAGAAGGCCACTGTGCCCATATTGCACTGGTTAAAATGTGTTGAGACAAAATTATTTTCAAGGAGCAAATTCTTACCACAGCCTGTTTCAGGAAAGTGACTAATGAAAGGAGAAAAAAATCCTAAGCCAAAATATTCATTTCATCAGCAATTCCAAAGACATTCCATTACTTTTAACTCTCCCTCTTTGGGTCAGCTCTCACTTTTGAGATCCTACACAGAATAAACTGTACATCATTAGAAGAAGTTTTAAGAAGTTGAAAACATTCAGCAACGCCTCATTTTATGTGCTATGCAAAGATGCAAAAGTCAGGCAAAACGCCAAAGCAGAAATGGCATAAAAATAGCCAACAATTTTTTAATCTGCAGAGCCTTTTACCTCCACTACCAGCTGAACCATCTGTTCTGCAGTTGTTCAAGTCTGCAGAAAGAAGGGTGTAAAAACTCAAATTGTTGTGTTGTTTAAAGCTCTGATAATCTGCTGGGTAAAGGAGTTTCATCATCATCATCATCATCATCGTAATTTCTTTCTAACAGTGCAACCAAAATAAAACTGCAAAACAAATTTAAGATGAAAATAAAAGATTTGATGGCTGAATATGTCTTCAAAACAAGTCTGATGTTCTCCAGTTCCTGAGCAGGTGACAGATCCTGCCCTAAGGCATTAATGGGTCCTCACTGACTTGCTGTCCCTTATCCACAGAACTCCTCACGGGAGAGGAAGGCAGGGAAGTGACTGCAGCACTTATTTTACACCTTGAGACTTTGGTTTTGCCTTTCCCCAATATAAATTTTCTCAAGAACCTTCCAACAGCCACCTACTCCTCCCGTGCCTCGGCGTCCCCAGGGGAAGAGGATAAAGGCAAGGAAAGCAGGGAGCGCAGGCAGCCACAAGGATGGATAATCTCCTCTGGGACTGTGCACACGAGGAGAAAGGTCTCAAGGTCGGCTGACAGCACATTCACCTTCCAAATAATCCTTTTAGCAGATCAACAGAACCACTCTGCAGGCTCAGGGGAGGGGCACGCCCGGCAGCCGCTGGAGCAGGGCCAGGGCAGAGCCCGGGGCTCAGCAGATCCCGCTGCTGCTCCAGGTGTGGGGATGTTTGCCATGAACAGGAATAACTGCAGGGATCACTCCATGCAGGGCTCCCCACAGACCTGCTCACAGATGTTCCAGGCCCTGTACTCAGGGATTTCACTGTTAACACAACAACCACACTAAAAAACTCCTTTACTCACCTGCTGCCACCTTTAGGCTTCCAAACGCCCCACCAAATCCGTGCCAGAAGATTTCCCATTCCAAACTCCTGCTGGCTGAGCAGACTGGATATTCAATAAAATAAACAGACTGGCAGACTGGGTATTCAATCAAAACACTGCAACTTGTTAGGCCATCGAGATAAGTTAGGCTTGATCTACAGAGTACATCTGATACCATCCTCACATCCTTTAAAAGGGGCTTAAACATGTACCATGTTTCACGAAATTGGCTCAGCGACCTGAAACCAAGAGATTCTGTACCATGGAATGCATCTCATTTATGTCCTTGATCCAGCAGATCTGACACAGATCAGAGTTCTTATGGCTTTGCTGGAGCTCTTGGGTTGAGTTCTCTTCACCTCCAAAGATGAAGCAAACAGAATGTCTGGGAATGTTTGTTTCTGCTTTCCAGCTGAAGCCAAAGGCTCTCCCTAAACCTTAGGGAAAAGGGAAGAGCAGAAGTAAAAACTAATGAAGGATGAAGCCCAGCTGGAGTATCACTTTACCCTTCATCTGTTACATCCACTTCCCTATCTATTTTCCTGCATCTTGTCATAAAAAGAGGAAAAAACGTGTTGATCTGAGCAGCCACCTAAATGTGAATCCAGTTTGTGTCCTTCTTTCATCTTCCAGCAAATCCATCCCCGATCCCATGAACTCCACCCGGTCCCTTCCTGGCCCTTCCCCACTGAGACACAAACAGGAACTGCCACCGAGTCCAACCCATTTCCAAACAGGATTCTGGAATTCCCCAAGCCAGGCTGGCAGGACAGACACAGCACATTCCTGATCCCAAATTTCCTCCTGCCCATGGATTACGCACCAAGGCTGCAACAGACACTCTGCAGCTCCTCAAATTCTCTTTCTGGGGATTTCATTTAATACAAATAATATACATTAACAATGCACATTTTGCTTTTCTTGGGGGACAATTCTCCATAACTCATTCATTATTTATGTGCTTTTAATATGCTGGAGACAGCTGCTCCGCACACTCCAGCTTCACCACTCTACAATCTCCTCAAAAGAAATGCTGAAACCTTTCATATCCCTTTAAGGGGATTTTGGGTAGAATTAATAATACACATTAATAATTCAAATTTTCTTTTTGCCTGCTGGTGGATGAGTTTTCACAGTGGCTGAGCTGTTTTCACACAGCAATACCAATCTGCATTAATAATGCAATTTTTCCCCCCCCTCTTCCTAAGTGGCTGATGGGCAGGTTGCTTATGAACTAATCAGCTTTGATAATGGGTAGTTTTGCTTTGCAGTGACTCAAAACCCAGAGAGACTCACGATGTGCTGCAAATATTCACTAAAGATAGAATCCATCGATCCCCTCTGCTTTTCCTGCAAGGAGCACTGGAAGGATTCACCCACCAACCACTTCCTCCAAGCCTCTGCAGCAGTGTCTAAATAAATACTGGAAATTCTCCCTCTCCTCGTGACCAGCGCTGGGAATTTCTACTCCCACCTGCTGGTAGGAATAAAATTTAAAGTCATTTCACCTTCATGAAAAGGAAAAGGAAGGAAAAATCAAGATAATCATTGAGGTGTCTTGGGGACACTCAGGGGCTCTTCTGCAAGGAAGGCCTAAAAACTCCTAAAAATCCCTCCTAGCCTTAAAATACTTCTTTGCAATTCTAGCAACAGTCCCTTTCTATCCTCCATCCCCCCAACCCTTTTTTCTGGTTTACGAGAAACCACTCTGGAAGAACTTCCTGCCCTTAATGGTTTCCTGGCTACTTTTTGTGCTGTGCCCTAGTGCAGGATATTGTTATAAAAGCAGGTGATAGATTCAGCTATTGATTCCCTTTAAAGTTGGTTTATCAGATGGGAGCGAGATTTTTATCTCCCTGCCACCTCAGGGCCCAGAGCTTTTAGTAGCTGGACAATTATGAGTTTGAAACTGTCCATTTAAAGGAGATAACAATAAATCACTCTATATTTATAAAATACAGGAAGCTTAAATGCCATTTAATTCCATCATTTTTACAGCTGCTGGAAATGTTCACAATATTTAAATGCATCAAACCAGTAGTTCCAACAGGACAAAGCCAGAATAAACAAGAAAGGGAAGGAAAGAGCAAAAGAAATGGTTTTATCTGCCTTTGCAGTTTAACTGGCATTTATTTTTAGTTAATGATAACAGACTCAAAAAGTATCCAAGCACTGAGCAATCGCAGAAGTGTCATTTGGAGCAGAGTTAAACACACTTGCACTATCATTAATCACGGTAAAAGTGACAGAAGAAAAATGAGCTGGCTTGGTGTATCTAATATATTAATTCTCCCTGCAGATTGGCTCCATGCATGAGCAAGTAAAAAGAGGTAAACCTCTGGAAAAGGAGGGGAATGTCACTCTGAGGCTTTTTGTTAGGAAGGAATAGAATTGTTTTTTCCTCAAAGAAAGATTTTTAAAGTTAAAAAAAATCCAAAGGCTTTTCTTAAATGTGGCTGAATAATTACCATGAAAAAATAACTAAACTACAGCAGCTAAAGCCCATTTTTATAGTGGCTGAGCACATTTTCCTTTCTCTTCCCCCCAGTTCCTACATTTTCTGCTAAGGATTGATTCCTATCAGTTTGCTGGAGATCTGGGTAACTTTCTCCTTTAGAGCTGCCCCAAAGCTGTGACTCTTCCCCCCAAATTATTTCATTTTACTCCTGGTTCCTAGTTACCTATTTACAAAACCAAACCTTATTTGCTGCTATGTCCCAGTTTGGGTAAAATTTCAGCTCTTGAGGACGTCCCTGAGCTACTGGTGAACAACACACAGGGTGAGCAGAGGAAATGAGAGGTGAAGGAAACTTTTCCCTTCATTCTCTGGGAATTCCAAGTCGGTAATTTCAGTTGTGAGCTTCAGCTTCCTCCCGAATTCCTGAGATGTTCTTGCAGCTCTCTTGCACATATGGAGCCCTTCCTAAAAATACCCAACAGAGCCCTACTTGCAGAGCTGGCGACTTTGTTGACACCACGGAGAAACACTGCTGAGCACCGCCAGAAACCCAAAAATAGCCCATTAAAATCTCTGCCAGCCCGTTCAAAGCCGACCCCAAGGCACACCAGAACCAAAAGCAACGTGGGGAAGTCAAATTCAATCTCAGGACTGAGTTCTGTCTGCTGGGAACAGAGAAAGTCCTCAGTTGTTTGAGCAAAGTTTTTAAATCTGAGGCAAGTTTTCTTTCCCTGGAACAGATCATGGAATGATGAGCTCCTGGCAAAAGGAGGAGATGGATAACTCTACGACTCACAGGCTGTTCTGTCCCAAGTTATTCATGTCATCCATCTGCAGCTCACATCTTCCTTTCCCAGCCTATTTTTTTCAGCCTGAAGGTCACGGGAGGTTTGTTTTTTTTTTTTTCCTGCTGCACAGAAAGAGCTAAAAACGGGGTGACACCAAAAAAAAAAAAAAGGGCCTTAAAAAGCCACGAACAATAAAAACATTGTGATCAGCAAGATTATAAATAACTTAAGGAGCAGTTGTAGCTGCACCCTGAGATTTGTGGGTCCTGTGCTGTCATCTCCTGGCACTGTAAAAGATCAGAGAATTTCCTGATTTATTTGGGATAGCAGTTGTTTCCTACCTGGAATGAGAGCAACTGCTTGGAGGGAACGAGGTGGAACCGAAAGAGCTTCAGGTAAAGGCAAAATAAGAGGTGAGAACTGAGCACTCAGGCACTGCAGCAGTGAAGGGACGGCCAGGGATAGGAAATACTCAGCCAACAACGTAAAATCACTTTTTTAGTTCTCAGGAAAAGCAAATGAAGTCACGTTGGCATTGCGGCGACGTGGAAAAATAAAGAAACACCAGCAAAAATGGGCAAGGTGCAGTGTGGGCTCCAGCAGCACCTACATTTTACAGCCCGAGGCATTAAGAGACAGCTCCTTTGAGGGTGATTTACAGCAAGCCTACAGCCCATCTGCTCTGGAGAGCCAAGACACTAAAGATAATCTCAAAATTAAACAGCAAGATAAACACTGAGCAGGGACACAGCTTTCTCCCTTAACCTGATGAAATTTTGTTGTGCATCTTGTCTGCTAAGTGGTAAATAAACCAGGGAAAAGGAGATGAAAAGAATTTAATTCAGTTCAAAAATGACTTAAGCTCTCAGGTGGGTAATTAATAGAAGGCAAATTAAGTTTTAGCAAAACTAATTTCATTATTCTTGGGTAAGGCTGTGGAGTGGTGCAGGTGGGAGAACAACGTGAGCCACGGTGGTAAAGCTGCTTTTTGAGAAGGCCTGAGCTGGTGCAGAACTCCTTTATCCTCGGGGATAGCTGCACAACATCTCCAACACAGCTCCCCGAAGAGGAATTTTCTTCCTGTTGCCCTGATGCCCAGGGAAAAAACATTCCTAAATCCGGTGTCAGGAGTTCTGTGTTCCTACAGATCACGGCAGGCAGAAAACGCTGAGGCAGCCGGGCCGAAACTTCCTGCAGGAACGACAGCTCTGACAAATTCCTCAGCCTCATTCCGGAAAAGAACATTTCAGTCTGGGAATTACGGCAATTCCAGCAACCACAGGTGGCAAAAGGGAATGGCAACAGTTCCTGGACAACCGAAGCACGGCGCTCAGATGATTTCAGGAGATTTCTTTTGGTTTATAGCTCAGGTTTTTTGGCGGTTTCAGTCTTTTGTTCTGCTCTGAGGAACTGCTGGGGGTTTGCCATGGATTTCTGTGTTTAGGAGGTGATAATCCAAGGGAATTTTAGGAAGATCATTGAATGCAAAAGGGAGATTTGCTGAGAAGTTTTTGTTGGCATGGGCTGGGGTGGGTTCTCCGAACAGCTTTACCAAAGACAAAGGAGTATTTGGAATTGCAGACCACACAGATCTTCTGGGAAAAAACTGCCAAGTGAAACTGTTTCCATTGTGCCAGAATTTTCCAGATTATGCACCTCAGTATTTTCCTTGCTCCTGTTTCCAGGGGTTCACTCCCGGTTTTCTTTATTCCCATAGAATGGAAAGGACCACATCAGCTGGATACACCCAGAACTGGTTAAAGATACAGGACCATGACATTTCCTGTGGCCAAACTACAAATAAATATTGCTGTCAGCTTCTAAGGTTCCATTTAACCACAGAAATTTATTCTGCTCTTTCCATGGTTCACTTTAACCACAAAATTTTATTCTTCTCTTTGCTTTTTCTTGACTACATCATTTCACTGAAAATTCCGACTGACCTGACAGAAAACTTTTGTGTTTTCAATCAGCAGCAGAACACAATTCATTGTAAATGTTCCCTATCTGGTCAAAATTTTACATATCAATCCTCTAAAATAAAATAAGTGAATAATTAGGAATGATTTCCCACTTCCATATGTTTATAAAGGCAGAGGGACCACTGCAATTTAGCTCTGGATTCTCCCTTTCCTGCCTGTGAAAAGGCTGTTGTGGATCCTGGGATGAGCTTGAGGTTCATTTAGTGAAGAATAAGCATAAGAAAAATTAAATCATAAATAAAATAAAATAAAATAAAATAAAATAAAATAAAATAAAATAAAATAAAATAAAATAAAATAAAATAAAATAAAAACAAAAACATTCCAATTCTCCAGCCTAAACAACTGTTACAGACAACCCCAAGGTCTGAACAGTGAAAAATAAATATGCAGATATAGCTAGAACTTATTTTTCTCTCTTGTTAAGACTATGAGGGTCAAAATCTAGTGCAGAATTTTCATGCTCTTCAAACTGAGCCCAAATAATGTAACTCCACACCACAATCCCCAAATCCTGAACTTTGCCACTGGTGTGAGCAATGACCCAACTCACAGAAGGAGCTCTGCACCACAAAAAGTTTAACAAGAATGGCTTTATAAATCTTCATTCAGAGCCCCCAAACCACTCTAAAAACACTGTCTTAAAAAGTCCCAAATAAATGTTAATTTAACCTTTTGACACTTCACAAATATTTATCTTTGGTAATTTGTTTTTCCCCATTTACAGCTATTGCCCAATTTAGGAAAAACCCCAAACATACAAACATCTTTGCCAATTAAGAAACTTATTTAGAAAACAGCTCACTAGAAGAGATTTTAGCCTAAGATGAGATTAGTCATGTCCTAAGTTATTTATTTCCCTGCACAACCACAGAGGAACAATCATTTTATTGTCTTTTTTTTTTTAAATGGTGTTTCTTTAAAGAGCCAAGAATGGAAGCAAAGCACTTTGTTTTAATAAGGTCATGCTGCTTATTAAATAATTTACATACTGAAGGTCAAATCCTTATCTTTAGGCAGTAAAAACTACTTTTGCCTAACCTTGGGGACTGGAAGAAGCACGAACAAGGGTGTCCTGAACGATAAACAAACGGGTTTTTGTGCTTTTTGGCTCTTGCAGTTGCTCACCCAGAGTTCCCATTCACACCCACTGGAAGCGAGGGAACACTGCTGAAAATTAAACCCCATTTACCAAGGCGCTGCTCAAAGCTGCAGCCACAGCCCCAGGGACTGCCTCGACAGGGGACAAAGCTGTGCCACAGCCCAAAACGGTCCCCAGCACTAACTGGAGAGAAAGGGACAGCTGATGGCAGCGTGCCAAGTTTGTTTCTCCTCAAAAATCACTTCAGTAGGAAATTTAAAGGATTGTTGCAGTCTGATACAGATTTCAAGGCTAAATCCTGCAGGGATTTTCCAGTGCACCACACCTGAATTTGGCTGGCAAACCCAAATTTGTGAGGGACCTCCCTGCTCTCTTCCCAGCTCAGGAAAGGCAGGTGCTTTCCCCTCCTTCTCCTATTTCCTTATATTCCTTCTCCCATTTCCTTTTCTTCCCATTTATCCCAGAGCCTGTGGTAAGGAAAACCAGGAAAAACTTCTGGTCCCACAAGTCCCAGGTGTACAGAGCTTCGCACACACAGAGGTAATACAGCAACACGAGCTGTCAATGTCTTCCATTTACACTGCACTTATGGATCATTTTAGAAATCAGATTTTGGAGTTTGATTTCTCCAAATATTTCCTCCTCAGGACTGTTATTGACTAATATATCAAAGGATACAGTTCCCCTAACGATGCATCAGTGCAGTGCATCACTGCGAATGCAGCACCAGCCTGATGATAGATTACTCAATAATGTGGGAGCAGCTGGCAAGAACTTCCAGGGAATCACATGATCCAAGTTTTTATCTTGGTTTTTTTTTTTTTTTTTGTTTAGTTTGCATAGTTGAGAAGAAGCAGGATGAGCTGCTCGCAGGTGGGGAGCGAGTTCACACACAGAAAGGTTTGAATTGTCTTAATAGAAACTGAAAGCTGTGGTATCTTCATGTGGAAAGGCGGATGTTGCTTTTTAAATTTTCAGCAGTTTTTAAATAAATCTCTATCATAATCCCACATCATTCTTCTTTCTGATCTATTTTTACACTCCCAGATCAGTTTAGCACTTTTAGCAAGCCCCACACCTGCCTCAGCTCTCCTTCCAGAGGTCCCTTTGCCCAGGGATTACAGGGAATATGCGGCTTTGCCATCCCTAAATCACATCCCTTATCTTGGAAAAATTAACCCAAACACCTCCAAATGTCACAAAATCATTCAGGCTGGAAGAAATCTCAAAGATGATGAAGTCCAACCAGCACCACCCCGTTCACCACCACACTCCCTTCTCCTGCAGAGCTTCCTGAACTACACAAAGGGAAATTTCAACAACAAAAACTTCCCAGGCTTTTCCAGACACGAATTTTTCCTCACATGAGAGACTTGCTGCTGACTATTTATCCATCCCATCCATCTCTATTCCCCTTGCCTTTTCCTTGTAATGGTTTATTAACTCTTTGGGGCTTTCTGTTTCCCTGTTCCCCGTCTCTATTTAGCACAGCGACATTATTTAATAGCATGAAGTAAGGAAATAAAATATAAACTGAAAACCCTCCATCCTGATCACTCTGCCTGTTAGTTCTGAAGGAAAGTTTAAATAACTGGGATTAGTGCTTAATCTCAAAGCAAAGCAGCTCTGTCTGGGTGTTACAGCACATTTTGCCATCGGAAAAAAAAGGCACTTCCAGTGTCAGACTGGATCTCTCTTGGATTGTAGTTTCTCTCTGAAAAGGCAAATTGGTTACACTGGTTAGAAAGAACAGAGAGAGAAGCAAAGGCATAAAAAGGCTCATAAATCAAAAATGGGGCTGTGGTTCAGAAGAGGAGTTGTGAAGGAATATTGAAATTTTCCAAGGAGAAATCCAGCACGCTCATGGAAAAGGCTGAAGCTGTAAGCAGCCATCGGGAGGAGTGGGGATGAGGGACAACCTGGGCAGATCGTGGATGCCAGTGGAACACCTGGAGCCTGACGTGGTGATCAGCTGTGTAAAACACATCAGAGGCAGCTGCACCTGCAGAGGAGTTAAAGATACACAAGATTTCAGGATTTAGAGGGACTTCTCACAGAGACAGAAGAGCTTCTGGAGGCAAAGGAGAAACAGAAGGTGAGGCAGCAGCACAGCAGCAGCACAGCAGCTCTTCCCAAGGAGGCTGTTCTGACGTGCTCCAGACCTGGCTACGTGGGCTGATGTTTAATGAAAAATCCATTTGTAACAGCAGTAGCTTCATGGCTGAATGGGTGAAAAGGTGTTTTCTGTACTTCAGTGAAAGTGGGATGTTGTACAATGTAACAGGCAAGCTGAGTCCTGCAGCTGTCTTTAAAACAGGAAAAGAAAAGGAATAAAAAGAGCACAAAGGGCAACAACAACCTTTGCCTATAAAAGTCTTCTTGATTTTTGGATTTTCATGTTGTTTACTGCTATGGAAAATTATCCTGTGCCAAATTTTATGGCACTGGTGTCCATGAATCAGAAATGGAGGTTTATTGGGAACTGTCAAGAGAGACTTGGATTTCATTCAAAAAGTAATCTAATCGTGGGGCTCGGATGAAAAGCCAAAAGCACAAGACCAAAAACCAGGCACATCCAACGATGAACAGGAGTTAACTGGGACATCTCAGTAGAAAACGAAAACCTGGAGCAGGCCAGAAATACTTCACAGAACATCCTCCCTCCACAGGAAACCAAAGGAGAAGACCTGATGTCAGGTGAGACACAGCTCAAGCCACACCACGAAGACATCGGGTGACACTTTCTCTGAGGGATGCCAAATCGTCCAGAAGACTGAGGCACAACCCAAGGGACTGTGGGAATAACCCAGACAGGGAAAAAGCTCAAACACAGAGGGTTGGTGTGATTACTGAACACATTTCATAGCTCTGCTCCCCTGTTCCATCCCTAATTGCCAGGAAATGTCCCAAACGTGGTCAGAGCAGGACAGGAACTCCTATAATAAATCCCATGCTTCCCTTGTCCAATCCCTAAGCAGTTCCTTTGGGTCTTTCCTTCCCCCTTTTCCCACTGCCATTGCTGCTGGTCACTGCTAACACTCCAAAAAAGACTCAGGACAAACATCCCATCTCCTGGAGTTCAGTGATGAGAATTCTTTCCATTTTTAAAAGAGGTATCAGAGTTATCAGCTGGAACATCGTATTTATGAAATATTCCAAGGTGACAGCAAGCACTCCATGATCCCAGTTCAGGAATTGTGGATTGGCATTTAGTGGGGTGGTATTTTCCTGCTAAGACCAGCAATAATTCGGGGGGAGTACTCTGAGCAGCAATTTCTTCAAGTCCTTGCAAATACTAAATAAAGACTTTGCAGGCTGACAGAATGAGGAAATGGAGGATCCAAGCATCAAAATGAAGCACAGAAAGTAAAGAAATCAAACAGATCTGCTTTGTTTCTTTGATCTTTTGATGGTGCACTTGGATTTGAATCCTACATCCTTCTCAATTAGCAGTAATTTCTGGGTTATCTACAAACCCCATGGCTTTTTCACTTGATTTACAGAGGCCTCTTCCACAAGGCAAGGGGAGTGGTGGATACCTGTGCTCCGAGCCAAAGTCATTCCCACTCCATGCAGAGCACAACAGAGATGGAATGAGGCAGCAGCGTTAATCAGGTTTATTTTTGAGGCTCTGAGGACTTGTAAAGGCCGCTAATAGAAAATTTCCAGAGGATTTGCAGGAGCAAACAAGCAGTTTATAGGTGTTGATCTGATAAATCCCAGCAGCTCTCGCAGCCTCAGCCCCGGGGTCAGCACTGCTGCACAAATAAACCCTCTCTACCTGAGCACCACGGAGATGGGATTGTGCCCAGGCTAAAAATGCCCTGCAACTGAGGTGTAGCTAAATCACATTTTAACCATGGTACCTAGTCAGGCCCATTTTTATGTCTAAAATGCAACTTGACTCAGGGGCAGTGTTGTAACACGGCCCCAGTCTACACGACTAAAATAAATCCCATTATCTGCTTCGAGTGAGGACTGTGCTCTAACTGGATTTTCCACTACAGAAGAACCCCAAATATTAAGAGAGGAATCGGTATTCAAAGAGAAGATGTTTGTGTGAACACAAATATTGAGGAAATAAAAGGGAATATTTTCTCTAGTCTGGGGAACCAGTTTATTATTCAAAAGGAAAAAAAAAAGGTGTTGGGCTATCAGCTGAGCTCTATTTGTACTTTAAAGAAAGCTGTAGAAAGCAGAAAAATCTGAATTCCCATGGATACATTAAAATATTCTTGGATTTAGGCAAGGCCAGAGGTACTGGCAAACAGCAGGATGGCAGAGAGAAAATGAACATCTAAAGGAAAGCTACTGGGTCAGCACATTGGAATTATCCGGGATAAAAACAAGGCATGGAGCATTCACTTTCCAGAATGAAAACAATACTCTGAACAATTACACACAAAAAATAAAACACCACGGAGCCACCAGCTAGTCAGTGATGGAGCAGATTTGGTTTCTGGGTGGAGACAGAAGGCCCAGTGCTGGCAAAAAGCGAGGCAACAATCCGGGCCCAAAAATAAACATGGCAAGGGATGCTGAACGCAGAAATCATCGGGGAGACCTTGTGGGGACTGCAAATAATCCAACCATCTGTCCAGGAGGATGAGGCACTCTCTGGGCACACGGGGAACGAGGTATAAATCACACACAGGCAGCCTGGCACTGGCAAAGATGCTGCTGGAAGCTCATCTGGAAAATGATTCTCACAAAAAGGCGCTGCAGGAGCGAAGCAGGTGCGGGTCAGAGCTATTAATTCCCCCACATTTCAGATCCGTGCCCAGATTTGCCAGATTTGGTCTTTCAGTCTTAGGACAATGGAGCCTAAAATGGGATTTTTTGCCAACGTTGATGAGGTTTTGGTACCAGTAGGAATGTTGAAAGGCAAACAGTGAAATTGATGCATCCCAAGAGGTGAAGGACAGGAGCAGAAAGGACAGGAGCAGGAAGGAGCAGAATTTCATAGGAATTAAAAGGTGTCCTGATGCTGACACAAAGGTTGGGCCTAATCCTGCATGGAGATCTTCCCCACCTTTTATTGGAGCTCCTAGAAACTATTCCCAACAGCATTCCATATCAAAAATATGTGGGATTATACAGAGACTGGCATGTGGGGAGATGGAGTACCAGAGACAGCTTTCGGGGACTGAACCCCCAGCTGATTTGATTTTATTTATAAAAAACACCTCACCATGGATAGGAAACTCCTCTGCTGCACATTCCTCCTGGTGTGAGGAACTTAAAAGTTGTGCCAGGGTCCCTTCTCCCTAAAAATCTCTTCCTGCCTGGCCCAGAGCAGGCAGAGATGGAATAATCCAGCCCATGGAAATCTTATTCTCTGGTTTACACAGATGAATACGTGATAGGACTGGAACTGTGACAGAGCTAAGGATTACACTGTCTGCATCCCAGACAGGAGATATTTTATACAAGAGCTGCTCCAAATCTTCTTAAACTTTAATGGAAAAACAGGGATTTATGTGCACAAAATACTGCTGCGAGCTGAGAGTGGGTTTCTGCTCATGTTTTCTGGAATTTTAAGGTTGAATCATTGGTTTCTGTCAATTTATTGCTGCTTTCTATTTCCAGCAAGGGCTGTGGCCTTGGAACAGCCACAAACTTTGGAGCTGATGCTGCCTGGTAAAAACACTTTATCAGTTTTATCCATCACTTCTGAAATCTGGTTTCATCTGCCTGCTTGGAGATGACTTCACCCTTCCAATAACACATCTAAAATAAAAAGTAGGGTGCACAATCCTAAAAGAGAGCCACAACACAAATTAGGTGAGAAAAAAACCGTAAGTGCTGCTTATTTTCCCTTTTGTATTTCTGTGTGTTATTTATGCAGTGACTCCCGAGAAGATGGAACAGCTGAAACTACTTTAAAAGGAGAGAGGTGAAGAGAAAAATGCAGCTTTTCTTCTTTATTTCTGGGAGTGTTTGTACTGCTATTAATAATTTTAGCCCTGTAGAAGCACACAGATGCCACCTAAAGCATTTAGAACGATCAACATTCTGCTATGATAAGTGACTGGGTTTAAATCCATGTACTTAAAAATATATAATCTTGTTATTATACTTGAATAAATGGCAGCATTTGGACTGATTTTCAATAGATTTGACTTTTCACCAGTGTAAAGAAGCAATTCTGACCTCACCTGCCTGGGAAACAAGAGATCCAAGGATACAAGAAGCTATAAAAGAGGAGATACTCAAAAGTATCACCTATTTATTTCCCAGTAAAGAATGAAGTTTATCTGTGAACGATCCTGGAATAAGATTTACGAGGCTGTAAATGTCACTAAGAGCAAGCTGGAAATTGCATCCTTGAGAGAAGTTCACAACATTTTTGCTTTGCAGAGCTAAAAAAACCCCAAAAAAGGAATGTGGGAGTCAGATTGGCCAACAGGCACGGCTTCAGAGCACGCCAGAGTTGACAGAGAAGTTAAAAGTTTATAAAAGGTTCCTGTAAGACAAACAGTCCTCACTGTTTCTTGCTTGGTTATAAAGTACTGGAATCTAAACAGAGTCTCTGGAATGACAAAGATTTCCACAAGAAAAAGGATCAAGTGAATTCACTTCTTTGGAGTGCATGAGAAGAGGGTAAATTCTAATTATCTCCATGAGGAGATGAGGGATTTGAATTCCATGGGACGGGTCTGAAATCCAGCTGGCAGAAGGCAACACATCACTGAAGATTAAAATGCAACTTAAAAACTTGATGTAAAAAATGTAAGCAACTTAGGTAACGTTGATTAAAAAATTTAAGTAACCTACCTGCTATTTTTGAAGTGGGGAATATAAAAATATTTTTTCTCCTTAGAAGATTAGTTTTCACTTTAAAAGTGTACAGGATTCCTCCACTCTCCCTCCAGAGGGATGCTCGATTTGAGTAGAGAAAGTGCCCATATTTCAGGGCCACAAACACGTGGACTCGCAACACTTTGGCAGAGAAAGTAAAATTCAAGTGAAAACTCAAGGTTTACTGTAAAACAACAATAAACTGCCAAGATGGAAACCCTTAAATGATGCCCAGAGCCCAAGTCAGAGATGCAGCTGCAGCTTCACTCCCAGGACCTGTGATTTTTTGGGAAATAAACCACAATTCTCTGCCTAAGACCAGCACTTCACAACTTACTTGTGCAAGACATCATCTTCAGGGTTAAGGATTGTGGGCACCGTGGCATTCCCATTACAAAACAGCTGAAAATATATCCTGAACTTTATAAATACCTACAGCCATTTGATGTTACTGTAAAATTAAATTGAATTAGGTGATGACAGGAACAAAGTCACTGGAAGAGCAAAACCATGCCATGATGAGCATTGGGGTTGTGTTCCATAACGAGAATTAGGGTTGTGTTCCATAACGAGCATTAAGGTTTTGTTCCAGAGTCAGGAAGGCTCAAACTGCAAATTATCAGCAGGACTTGCTGACATTTGCAGTCTCTGGGAAGAGGAGATGAGGGCAGGTATGGAAGGGAAAGATGAGAGCACTTCAGTGAGGAAAATCCTCCAGAAATTAACAGAGCTGGATGGAAAAGCCTGGAAATTTAGGAAATGGAGTGTATTGGTTTGAGTAAAGCAAGGCACAAACAATGGAAATGCACTGTCTACACTCCTGTTCCCTCTTTGTCCTTTGGATTTGTGTTTTTAGGGATAATCTGTTGAAGGCACAGACCCCAGGCACTCCCAAATTTAGGAGCTGTACCCCTCCAACTCACATTTCTCTCCAAAGAGTAAAAAAGACGTAACTGAGACAGAAAGATTGAAGGGGAGGTGAAGATTGAAACCTACAATCCTTTAAAAGAATGAAAAATAAAAACTCTGAATCCAAGTCTAAGTTCTTCCTGTGTGACCTCCTCAGCTCCACACATCAGCTGCAGCAGAGCCCTGCATTAATAATGGAATCAGACAATTTTATACCTCTTTAATAATGGATGCCAAATATATTTGGGGTTAGGAAGGACAGTGTTCATTTATCGATCATGATGCATTATCTCCAACCTGGAAACTCCTAAACAGCTTTCATCTCCTGTGCCCTCCTAAATAATTCAGAATGTAATTTCAGTTGGGTTATTTTGTTTGTATCTTTTCTGATTAAACTTGTATTTTTTAATCAGAAGAAAAGCTGACAGACCTATATTGCAAAGGGTCAAAATTTTGTCTCATATTACTCAAAAAGTCCCAAGGAAATCATCTTGAAAAGTCCCACAAGTGAGAATATTTCTGTCTAATTCCTGGTTTTTAGAACCCAGACATCTGTATTTGGACAGTGTTAGATGCATATTTAATAATGCCTATAATAACAGTAAAAATAACTTTGAGCTTTGCTTAAAAGGACACCGCCACAGTAGAATTTCTTAAAAGCTCTTTGTTCATTTTACCTTAAGTTTGGAGCGGTTCATCCCTGCCAATTCTCAGCACAAAAGCAGAAATTTTGTTCAGGCTTGTGAGTTGGAAATGAAATTTAAATATGCAGGAAATGGTTACTAATTTGTCCTGCAGATCTGCATTCACTCCAGAGGTGAATTCCTGAGTAAAGCACCAAAAAAACTGCAGCACGGAGATTTACAGGCTCATCTGGAGAATATTTTAATATTACCGAATTTCCAGCAAGGTTAGGTTTTTATTTCCCCTGTCTATAATTAGCAGGGGGAGAAGAAAGGCTGAGAACAAACAGATGCCACGGTGACACTGAAAAATAAGGAAGAAAAAAGACAAATGGAATAAGCAGTGTCTCAGACAAGTTAATTAAAACACTCTGCAGTTCCTAAGGCCTGGAAATGGTCAGTTCAAGAGACAACGTTGTCACGAAGGGATTATCGTGGATTTCACAGATCAGTGATCAAGGCTGGCATCAGATTTTAAGGAGAAAAGTTGTGCCAGGAGAAACAAATTCAGAAGAGTTTGTTTCCATCGGTGCAGGGACAAATTCCAAAGCCATCCCTCAGTGGATGCAAATTAATCACCTCATAATAAATAACAGCCTCCTCTGGGAATTGTCAGCTCATCACCTAAAGCGATGCTTTGAGTGCTTCTTCGATGAGAGAGGATTTAACAAGATGCAGATCATAAAGCAGGAATCCAAGGAATTGTTGGCCCTGTGATTAAAACTGCTTTATTCCCTAACTTGTGCCCAGCCTTTACTGAATTGGTGCTTCCTCCCACCTCCCCACAAAGTCACCTGCAGGAATTTTGGCCCCTATGCCTCAGGGCAGCTGATGTGGTTCAGTTTTCAGGCATTTCTTAAACGTTTATGCCATCATTTAAGGCATGTCTATATTGTCTCTTCTCCCAGGTGACAGGAGGAGAGGAAATGGCCCCAAGCTGAGGGAGGTTTGGATATCAGGGAAAATTTCTTGGTGGAAGGAGTGGCCAGGCATTGGAACAGGCTGAGCAGGGGAGGGCTGGAATCAAGACACAAATATTTTCACAATTAAAAGCTTTCATAGCCTG
Source organism: Dicrurus megarhynchus (assembly GCA_013399195.1). Taxonomy (NCBI): domain Eukaryota; kingdom Metazoa; phylum Chordata; class Aves; order Passeriformes; family Dicruridae; genus Dicrurus; species Dicrurus megarhynchus. Next base: position 71,381 of record VXAD01013573.1, on the reverse strand, counting down.
GGTTCAGGGGGCACCTGTGAGGGCAAAGACCCTGCAGGATCACGGCCACCTCAACGCGTGAGCTGCCCCAGAAAATTCCTGCTACCACTCAGAACAGCTCTGCCTGATCAAAAGAGAAGGAACAGGGAGCAAAGACACGGAGACAGGAGCTCCAAACCCAACAGATTTATCTTGGCTCAGATAATAAGCAACAGATCAAACAAATATTCAATATAATTCTGTGTGAAGCAGAAAAAAAAAAAAAGCATTCACGGGACAAAGTGCTGCCAGTGGGGACCAGCTGGCACCGACCGATGCCCAGCGCCAGGAGCCACCTTTGGGAGGGGATTCAGAGGTTCCCCTTTCACAAGGAGTGCATCAAGCCCTGCAGATATTTGATGCTTCCCTGAATCCCTCCAGCTTCAGGTCCTCCCATTCAAGCCATGGAGTTGATGGGAAAACAAGTTGGGCAATCCTTTCAGAGGGAGTGTGGAGAGCAGGAAGGGGAAAGGGGGAAAAGAAAGGGGGAAGGAAAAAAAGGGGGAAGGAAAAAAAGGGGGAAGGAAAAAAAGGGGGAAGGAAAAAAAGGGGGAAGGAAAAAAAGGGGGAAGGAAAAAAAGGGGGAAGGAAAAAAAGGGGGAAGGAAAAAAAGGGGGAAGGAAAAAAAGGGGGAAGGAAAAAAAGGGGGAAGGAAAAGGGGGAAAAGGGGATGGAAAAATGCTGGTGCCTGAAGTCTGGCAGGTGGTGAGGACACAGACTGCAGTTCCCACTTTGCCACAGCACTAAAGGAAACAATCATTCCGAGCAATGCTGCTGCACAATAAAACACAATGAGCAGGACTTGCTTTAATAGAAAACCTCTGTGATTTGTGCCAGACTGAACTAAGCAGAACAGCCTCAGCTGTAATCATCTTTTAAGATGTTATTTCTTCAGAAGAATCTATGCAATTATTTACAAAGAGTCATAAACACACCATAAAAGTCAGGTTTTAAATTGCCCCTGCACATGCCATCTGTCAAAATAACTTTTACAAACAAATCAGAGTTTGGAAATTGATTTGGCTGCTGCTGGTCTGTGCAGGAGGGCTAGGACCAGCCTGTCTCCAAAACCCCCTTCCATTTTAATTTCTCACTCAGTGCCTGGCCCTCCCAGACTGAAGATGAATAAAGTAATCATCCTTAAAGAGCTTTGCCATTTAAAAGGAAATAATTTAAAGAGGACAATTTAGCAGTTAGAAAAAATTAAAACTATCCTACTGTCCTGTGTCTCTCTAATTAGAACGCTTCAAAAATCAACAAAGATTCTTAAAATGGGTCATAGTGTTTCTTTCTGGAAGCTCTTGTTCTCTCAGGGCAGCTCTTATTGGTTCATTAATTGAAGTCTCAGGAATTTGAAAGGAATCTGACTCTGGATTTCTATACAATGAAGAAATTTGTGTGATTTGCACTGAATTAAAAACCCTGGGCTTCATCACAGGCAATGGAAAGACCCTTCTGCCTCCCCACACTGCCCTCATGGACATGGGGAGTTCCATCTCCGGCCCTCCCACGTGTCCTGAAACCCAGCTGGGACAGACCCAAAGCTACAAATCATGAGTGGGACCTTCAGCTCTATGGAAAACGTGTGGATCCCAGCAAAAATCCCGCGGCTGTGGCACTCGAGGACGTGGTTTAGTGGTGGGCTTGGCAGCACCGGGGGAAGGGTTGGACTCCATGGCTTTTCCAAACTCAGTGGTTCTACAATCTGGGTGTTAATTCAGGCTTTTATTTTCATATTAGGACGGCCAAACTAACAGCAATTTCCTTGTGATGTTCAATACCCACAAAGCTCCCAGCCCTCTCCTGATGGGGCATGGGTTAAGTAGTTACACATACACTACTGGAAGGCAGGAATGCAGGAGGGGATTCAGGAGGGGAATTCCGACCTTCCCAGCCACCTCACTGCCTCTCACCCTAACTGCACCTCCAGCAAAATCCCAAATTCTTCTCCACGTGCATGGAGTTTCATCCCTTCTGCATTCTTCCATGCCTTGGCTGAGCTACTCTGAGATTCACACCCCAAGCGATGCTAATGCACAAACAAACAAGTGTTACACCCATAAACGGATCGAGCTCCAGCTGGAACTCCAACCACCAAAGCATTCTCCATTAAAGCCATTAATGGGGATAATAAAGAGTTAGAAATATTGCTCCATTCCTTTATTAAAAGCTGCAGTGCAAACCAACTGTGAATTCCTTCCTCACCAGGAAAACACGGTGGCTCCATTTCATATCCAAGCACAGGAGGCACCCACAGCAAGGCTGACAATGCCATAAAGCTGCTCCTTTCATGTCTGACCAAAGAAAATACACCTTCAGTAGTCAAAATGTAATTAAAACATAGAATTTCAGCCTGTTTGAAGTTCCCTCTCCAGGTGAAAAGTCAGTTTAGCTGCTCCACTGAAAAATATTTTCATTGTTGCTGTGTCAGAACAGAGCTCCAGCCAGCATGAAAATAACCAATGCCAGAAATTCTTAAAATTAAACTGTATAGATTTTTAATAGCACAGAAATGGGATTTTTAATAGCACAGAAATGGGATCAAGCAGAAGGTGAAATTATTTCTATGAACTGATCCTGACACTAATTTCCCTTGGGAATTTCATTCCTAACTTTTTGTTAATTAGTGGAAATGGGTTGTTATACACCGCAACACAACTCTGAGGACAGTTTAGGGAGAACACTGATCAATGAATGGGAGCAGAATCCCAGCTCATTTCTGAGGAAAACTCATTCCCAAGCTCAGCCTAGCAAGGTTTCCATGTGCAGAAACCAGAGATTGTGTTCTTATGGACAGACTGAGCTCAGCTCCACTGGAAAGAGAAAAGCCAAGGAAAATGCCAACAATATAAATATTCCTTTGCTATTTTTCCATGTAAGCAGAGGACAGCATTGGAAGTATCTGTCACAGGTCACTGGAAAGAAAGAGCTGCACAGGAATGGGGTTTACTCCCAGAGAAGCTCACCATCCTGTCCCACTCCTCCCCCTGTGTCCCTCTTCTTCCCCCTGCCCCACAGCCTCGGGACTGCACAAGGACAGACCCGGCTTTCCAGGCACAAACCCCACTCAGGAGCCACAGAAACCTTCCTGCACTGGGGAAGAGGAATTCTCCGCCTGCTCTTGACTCCCTCCCTTATTCCCACCACAGATATACTGGAAAAATGCGGGATGGATGAGTTCTCCTGGCATCACAGACTGGTTTATGTTGGAAGGGACCTTCAAGATTCTCTTTTCCCACCCCCTGCCATGGGCAGGGACACTTTCCACTGGACCAGGTTGCTCCAAGCTCTGTCCAACCCAATCCAAGGACATCTGGAGCCCATCTTTCCCCCCACAGTTCCTTCCCCGAGAGCACAACCACAACCTCAAGCTTTAAATTCCTCATTTTGTAGCCTATGGAATGCCATTTTCCATGGTCCAGCTCCATTCCAGCTGCAGCAGCCCTCACACGTCCTAGAGGGAGAGCAGCAAGATGGACCAAAGAGGTGCTGCTTGCTCCTCCTGTGCCAAATTTAAATTAATAAACAAAAATGACAATTAAACCAAGCCACACATCCTATATGTGCTCCCTGGATCTCTCCTCTTCAGGATTTGTTAATACTTCCCATGATCCCAGGAGTTCTCCTGCTGACTGTACCTCCCACAGAAAAAAACTCTATATATTTAATCCTTCATATTTTAGTCTAAATTATTTTTTATTTCAGCAACTGAACACCAGTTCTATCCATCACATTAGGGAACTAGAAATCCTGCATGGCGTGGCTGAGCTGAGCTGAATTTTGTTTTCTTTACCAATATATTAACTATCCTAGAATCAGTATCTATAGACATTTCTTTGAATATTCACTCCGTGTTTCTCTGGAGGCTTCATTAGAAATTCCACTGCATTTGATTTAAAACATATATTCTCTCCAAACTATTTGAATAAGTAATGAATAAAAGAAATTCCATCCATTTTGTTAATGAAGCCATAAATCAGGGGGCTGAGTTAAGAAGGGCTTGTATTTACTGCTCACTTTGCATTATGAACGTGGGGGAAACCACTGAGCAGCTCCTTCCTCCTGTCAATATCCTAAATAATTCAGGAAGGAATCTCAGATTGACTTTTCATCTGTTCATCCCACTTCCAAATACCTGGCTTTCTATTTTCAGCAGAACAATATCAAAGTGACACAGCAATTTGCTCCAATTAACAATTTATATTCCCAAATATTGGATGAAAATATCCTGTGCTTTGGGGCAGTTTTTCTTGGCTGGATCCCTTAAAATTCCTGTTGAGCAGGGGCCTCTCAGCCACCCTGGGCACTATAACTCCCCTCTGTGACACCTTTATGATTCCCTGCCCCATAACTCTCACTGAGAGAGCTCAGGAGACATTTCTCGCTCCTGATGAACAACTTTGGGGATGAACTTTTAACTCGGAGTTCTGGAAGCTTCCCTTTAATGACTTTTCTGTGCCAATCAGACAAAATGTGAGCAGAGAAGCTGACCCTGCCTGTGCTCCCAACCTCCAGCCCAGCACCTTCCTGAGGAACAGAAGCCAAAGGGCACAGTCCTGAAATGTTACAGTCGGGTAATATAAAATTTTAAACACAGAACTCATTAGGACGTGGTTTGGTGTATTTAAACCTCTGGACAAGCTGGAATTGGGATTGTTTTCTTTCCCCCCACCAGTATCAGAGTGGGAGCATTGCTCAAGAGAGGGGAAAAATAAAAGACCCTTGCAAATAATTAAACATTGCAGTCAGCACCATAATTTATTAATGAAGACAGAGCAGCCTATGGCCAGGACCTTGAATCTCTGCTTTATGATTATGACAAAGCTGATCTTTAATTGCACCGAGCAAAGACTCTGTGTCTCCTTTAGCTCACAGCAACATTTACTGCCTTCCCTGCAAAACCCGGACAAGAAACGTGCAGACCAAAGGTCTGGTTTTAACAAAACTCTTTTACAGCTTCTGGGGAGATCAGAGAGGAGGAGTTTGGAGGAGTTAAACCCGGCACTAAAGGCTGCTTAACTGCATTATAACAAATGAAATTATTTTACATTTCAAACTTTACTTTGCATTATTTAATGTCAGCTGTCATGAATCCATATGCCGGTATCACCTCACCGTGCATTAATCAAATCAATTCCCAAATCCCAAACACTTTGCAACACTGAAATACCACAAGACATTCCCTAGCAAGTCATCTCAGCTTGTATTTCCATTAATTAGAATAACTGTGCTCATTTTTGCACAATACATAATAATTATGAGCTGATAGAACACATACACATCCTCCTGTTCAATGGATTCGCATAAACAAATAATATTTTTAATTATTTCCTTTGTGGATATATTTTAGTTTTAATTACCAACTCTTCCTCCACGAAGTAAGGAACTAACAGGCTCTGCCAGGGGCAAGGGAATTCTCTGAGAATCCCTCAATCTTTGCAACTGAACACGCTCAGCACATTCAGCTCCAAGGATTGCTCAGTTCATCACCTCCCGTGCAGCTGCAAATTCCAGCCCAGCTCCAGAGCCACCTGAACGTTCCCACGTTCCACAAAGTGGGGCAACAGGGACTTGCAGAAGAGACACAAAAACGTCATCATTTTTTTCCATCTGGTCGTGACAACCAGCTGGAAATCACAGCTGGGAGTCACAAACCCACTGCTGGTGTGGGATCTGAGTCTTAACCCACTGAAGGTGCAATTTCAGCACAGCCAAGGCAAAATCCGTGACACCAAATTTAAAAGGAAAAGAAGTTGTTCAAGAAACTCCCTGGAAGTGCTCAAAGCCAGGCTGGACAGGAACCCTCCTGGAAGGTGGAGAGTGGAATGAGACGGTCCTGGATGTCCCTTCTGAGCCAAACCCTTCCATGATTTTATGAACAAAGAATTTCATGAACAACCTCCCAGATCTTTTCCTTATAATACACACAATCCTTGTGGAGGATTCCCTGTCCCTGTGGAGGAGCACCAGAACAGGGCCCACAGCAGCAGGAAAAAGCTCTTTTTTAACCAAACACACCCCACAGTCACCTGCAGCTACTGCAGACACAGAGGCTGACAAGCTGCAAGGGAAGTGCTGACCTGGGAACAGGCAACAGATCATCTCTGGAGTGAGAAAATGAAGACAAATCTTCCTGCTTTAGCCAGTGTTTCCACAGAAACAGCTGCCCTGAGAAAGCAGCTCTGTGTATCTCCAAGGAGCTCAGCTATCCCGGAACAACCACCTCCACCTGCAGTACAGCTGCTCAGTCCGCTCGCTCAGGGGCACATTAACAGCCTTGAAGACCTGAAACACTCAATTTGAAGAGTTATTGCCAGGCAGATTCATTTCCAGGCAGGTGGAGGTGTCCACCTACACAGGTCCCACTAAAACCAGTCACGCTCCAGAGCTGCCAGAGGCACAGGGACACTGCAGTGCCCCCGGTGCCCCCAGACACGGCGGGGTCACCGCAGCAGCCAGCACCGACTGCTTCAGCTGGGGAGAAATTCACTTTGGGACCATCCTGACCCTGGGCTTTCTGCTTTATGTTCTCCCTGCAAAGCACCTTCACTGCCCTAGGTCATGGAATGCTTTGGGTTGGAAGGGACATTGAGGTTCTAATTCCAACCCCTGCCACAGGCAGGGACACCTCCCACTGTCCCAGGCTGCTCCAAGCCCCATCCAGCCTGGCCTTGGGCACTGCCAGGGATCCAGGGGCAGCCACAGCTGCTCTGGGAATTCCAGCCCAGGGAGGAATTCCTTCCCAATATCCAACCTAACCCTTCACTACTCCAGTTTAAATCACCCTTCTTAACAGCAACTCTTCCTCCAGAACAAAGCCAACAGAACTCTCTTCTCTCTGGCTCAGGGAGCACCTTTGGAATTGAGATCTCTTGCTTTTCATGGTATTATCTGGCCCCAACTGTCCCAGTCCATCAAGTGACGTTGCCTTTACTCTCTCCTTTCTGCAGGGACAAGACTGAAGTTCCTACATCTCCCTCACCCCACCCACAAAACCTTTTACCACATTTTGCTCAGCGCTTTTCAAGCTGTTTTTTCCCAATTTAAGCTGAGCACATTTCTCCCCTTCCAAAGAGCTTGCTGTCCCTACTTCTCTTTGATGCTTTTCTGGACACTCTAAGCTGGCTATGAAATGGAAGCTCCCCTCCCACGTTGTTTTGGGAAGTACCAGGAGTTTATGATTAGCGAAGAGCTCGATGCGGGGCTGACACCGTTTGAGATCCGCGTCTGAGCAGCACCTGAGCCTGCAGACAATAAAACCTCTGCTCAGCTTTGCTGTCACCCTGTCACCAGAGCTGTCACTTAGCACGTCCCTGGCACCGACTACACAGCATGTGCAGCCCCAGAATGGGAAAGTACAGCTCTGCAGATCTGTCTGAAGTGAACAAATGCAAAAATAACCGAGATTCAGAACGCCTGGGTAGCACAAATGTTCTGTTTACCCAGGCGCCCATCAAATAAGTGCTGAATATGGCTCCTTTTAGGGAAACTTTTGCTTTAGTTTGCAAGTGTTTTAACAAGCCCTTTGAGCCTCCCCTTCTGGTGTAGATTCCCTTATTTTTAGGAAGGACAATTAGTCTTAGACTTGCTTGTGACTAAGCACCTACAGGCACGTCCAAGCTTGCACAAAAAACCACGGATATCTGCATATTTTAAAGCCTCTCCAGCCTGGTAAAACATAACTTTTGGGAACACATCATATGGGAAGTAGGAAATCGAGCAAGCACAGCTGGCTAAGCAGTATCAGTATTTCTCTGAGTCATTGGCTTCTTTTATACACCTAATAGCTGGAAAATTCGGGGTCATTCCAGTGCATTTGGGGACATCCTTCTGGCTTCAGGGGAGCAGGAACTGGCAGCTGTAAACAGCCTGGAATTCTCCAGCGTTTTACAGGGCGTGCGAATGAGCTCAAAATTATGTTTTTAAAAGTTTTTCCCTGACCTCCTGTGCCAAACACTGTGATTTTAAGACTCCTGCTGTGCTGCATGAAGCTGAACTTAATGTCCACGGAGAAAGACAGCTTTATTTTTTCGGTGCCCACATCAAAGCTGATAATGGGCACCACTATTAAACGCTGATCTTTCCAAATCTCAGCCACAAGCTCTCATTGGTTCCCAGCTCAGAACACTCATTTCAGCCCAGATTTTATAATATCAGTTGAAAGGTTTAGGACCCGGCATAAAGAAAAGAAATGCAAGAGACCAAAGATGAATTAAACATGGAAAAGTTACACAGAGGCTTGAAATTTTTATCAAAGTTCCCAATGTGACCTTCTCAGGAAATTCAGGAGCAGCTCTGATAAATCTGAGCTGATTCCTCCCCCCATTCCCCAGGGATCCACGGGATTGAGGCCCTCCCATGGAAATATTTGTGTGTCACTCCAAGGGCTCTGAGGGTGGGTTTTTTGCAGAGTCTCCCCTTTTAAAACAGTTTCTTGTGACCAAAATAGAGCAATTCAGGGATTACATTACTTAAGAAATCAATGCCATCCCATTATTTTCCTTCTTGCCATCCCACTATTAATTTATTTTTCTTAAAATAGGCTGAGGGTTCTTGTAAATCGTTATTTCAAACGATTTCATCAGATCAAGTGACTAAAAAGAGAAGGAAAAGGGGAAAAAGGGGGAAAGGACCAAAGATTTCACTCCTGCCTTTGCTCCTGCTCATTTATTTTTGGGACAGGGTGTAAATTTCTGCATCTTTACCAGCCATAAAAAGTGATAGTGATTTACTGAAGCGAGGAAAGGAAAGAGAAGATTCAACAATTAAAGAACTCGGGCTTGTTTAATTTATTTACTTTTCCACTTAGACCTTCAGCTCGTTACTCATCTGGAGTTTTAAAAAGTGCAGATTTAGCCCTACTGTAGAAAGTGAAACTTTGCAAATAAATCTTTTTCTTTTTTTGTTTGTTTGTTTTTTTTTTTTT
>VXAD01013573.1:0-62391 GCA_013399195.1 Dicrurus megarhynchus | reverse complement strand
TTTTTTTTTTTTCTTTTTTTTTCTTTTGTTGTTTTTTGTTTAGGTCTCTGTGAGTTGGGTTTCTTTTTGCTGATGTTGTTCTTGGTGTTGTTTTTCAATCACTGAAGGCAATAAGAAGATAAATCAGCGATGAGAGACTCAGCCACAATTAAAGAACTCCTACTTAAGGATTCCAATAAGAGGAATTTTTTAAACTTTCTTTTGTTAACACAGTTTGGGATTTTTTTTTTTATTTTTTAATTGAAGCTCTCCACATCTAAAGTGCACAAATAACTGGCCAGGCATTAAAGACACCTTTAGGTGACACCTGCATTCCAAATTTAGTGGATTTGTTATTAAAGCTTAAACACATTAATTGAATACTAATTGAAAGGGGGTGGTTTTTGAGGTTGATTTAATATACCACATATATTTGGGGTTCTTCATGTGAAAGAATTACATCAAAACCCCTATGAAATCTATGCATTTACTCAGGTAAATTCATAAATTAAGCATCTGTTATTCTGAAGGATACGAACAATTTAAGCAAGTCCTACAAAATAAAGAGAAAAGCACTAATTTTAAAGAAAGCAACCGCTGGCACTTTCACATTTTACCTTGGAACAACAGGAAAAAAAAAAATCTTTGAAAGGTTTTCTGAGTGAACTTTGGGAGAAAGTTAAACTTGAGTTATTGATCTGGAAGCTGGCATGCCAATCTGTTATTATTTAAAGGGAGAAATAACTCTGCATGGGAGATAATCTACTTGTCTTATATTCTACATCTCCTGCAAGAATTTTCTTGCTCGTGCATAGATAGTGTCTTATCTAGCCCCGACTGAAGTCAATAGCGAGCTGCTTGTTTGTTTTTTAAATAGCAGCTGCATCGGGTATCTCCAGGGAGTGAAAAAGTGGAAGGATTACAGTTTTGACCTGTTAAAATTGATTTATAAGAGGGATTTTTTTTTTTCTCCCTCCTATTATGTCCAAGTGATGAATTGGTCTCTCAAGCTAAGGCTTCGTGAAAAACTGATTTGTCAATTGGAGACTGACCAAAAAAATTGGAAAATTACCCGCTTCAATTAAAGCATGCAATGATTTGTGTGGTTTGGCCTCTCCTTCGCAGACAGAGGAAAAGAAAGATGTATTCCCAGAATGCTTCGTGGTGGGAAACGAGAGAATGTAAGGACAGAGGGAGGAGCAGGGGACCTGGGGTACAACACTCACCCTGACAGGAGAGCTGGGCACCCCTTCTGCCTTGGAGGGACCCAAACGACACCAGGAACCAGAAACAGGAGGCAGCAAAGCCCGAAAGTGATGGATGTATCTCAAATATACATTAAAATAAGTAAAATCCAGTCCTGGCCAGCAGCAGTACCTTCCCCCAACTCTAATCTCTCTGTATTCATGTTTGTGCCTAATCTCGTGAATTCCAGGGAATAAAAAGTAACAAAGGACAGGAGGAGAGCAGTAAGGAGGATCTGAGCAAGGTGGGAAAGGGACTGAGCTGCAGCCTGTCCTGCAGGAGCTGGGAATGCTTCAGACACCAAGGAAATCTGTCCTTGGGCTGGGATTTTCACTGCAGTGGGTGCTGCTACCTCAGGCTCTCACCTACAGACAGCGCAGGGCAAAGAGAAACACCGAGGTGAGTGGCTGGGACAGAAAACCACCACTGAGGAGTCTAGGGGAGGAAACTGACTAAGAATATATATAATTTATCTGTTGTTTGGGATGGATGAAGGTGTTTTTCTCAGCAGCACAGTGAATGGTGGCAGGACTGATGTCCCAAGGCAAGGAGCAAACACATGGGCATGAATTTCCCATGGGAGTCTGGTCACCCGAGGGCAAAGACAGCAGCAAACAGTACAGACAACCCCCAAAAAAGCAATAATAATTAAAAAAAAAAAAAATATTGGCTGCAAAACCTATCAAGTATTCAGCCCAAACCAGCACAGAGTGACACAGACAGGATCCTAACACTGAAAATCAGGGTCAGCCCAGGTGTGCAGAGCAGCCTCAGCACAGGGCACGGCTGACCCCAGCCACAGAGCCCTTGTGCCACGCATCCCTGGCATTCCAGAGCCACAGAACATCCTTGTGGAATATTCTCTGATTGTATGGAGTGCCCAGGCGTGCACACAGGAGCTTTCAGTGCTGTTTTCCAGCAAAACCAGGGCCCTCTGGCCTCAGGCTCTCACAAGGAGGAAGGTCCCACTGAAGCCCCAATAACCAAGTCCAGCACAAAGTGCCAACGGTGCCCTCTCCCAGCCAGAGGGGCAAACCAGGGTCTGGAGACCCCAAACCACGAGTTCTGCGCACCACAGGCAGCCCCTCGGAATTCCCAGCGCCACTGATGCCAGGATGAATTTTTGCCTTTTCTTTTATACCCCTTTATATACCTTTTTATAGCTTTTTGTATTCTAAGTTGTTTTTTTAGCCTACATTCTTGGACTTGTTTGTCAAGCTGGGAGACTGAACATCTTAGAAACCCCAGACACCAGGGTCCTCTCCAAAACACATTTTGTAAACTGAGATAGAACCATCCAGGGTTCCTTGGGGAGGGGTCTCACTCAGGCCTCTCATTGGGGAATTTATGATAGATATGCTAATTAGTAACACCTATAATGTTATACCAGATCTTTTGGGGGTGTGCATTTCGGGGCACTCCATCTGGACGTGGTGCACCTCAGGATCCTTAAAATAAATAGAGAGGTAAAACCCCTTTTTCCCTTCTAACCGTGTTTGATTCTTGATTTTAAGACCAGGAAAAGGCATCAGTTGCTGGCGACCACGAAGGGACCCTAAAGACCCTGAAACTCGCAGTCTTGGGTTGGAACACATCTTGCTTTGCCCCTTTTCTTTCTGCCAGTGAACTACAGGGGCCAGAGCGACGATCCAGGACTGTGGCCAGGGCTTCAGGACCCAGCACAGACAGACAGAAGCAGGGAAAGGAAGGTGAGTTAAGAGGGACAGGTATTGTGCTGGCACTAGGGAAAGGCTGGGGTTTCAAAGAGGGCAGAGAAGCCCACGGAAAGGGGAAAGCTTAAACCCTTCCCCTACAGTTCTGTGGAGAGGAGGGGACGCTCTCCGTTGAATCCACAATCCTCCCATCCCAAACTCACCCTGCACCGCCTCTCTCCCTGCTCCAAGGGCAGCACTGCCTGCTCCAGGCTCATTAACACCCCCAAACCCCTTTCATTCCCACTGGTCCAACTTCTGACATCAGCAACACTCGGATTTCACTCGCCACATTTTCTTTTTCCTTCCCCTTGTGATAGATTTCATTTCAATAAATAGGAATAATCTGAAAATTGGTTCTCTCATCTTTAACAACAACAACCACTTAGAGGCACGTTGAGAGGATTAATTCTGAAGTACTCTGAAAATGTCAAGTGCTTATTAATTATAAGTTAATTGGAGTTAGAATTACATTATGGTAAATAATAAAATTAACATAGCTGATGGGCAAGCAGGAAGAAGCAGATTTTGAACAGCATTGTGCAGGCTCTGAACAAGGCTTTTGAAGAAATAAAGCCTGAATGATGGCACTCAGTGAATTCACTTCTACAGAGAATTCTTACAGATGTGGAGAATTGAAAATTATTTCTTCTCACCTGTCAGCTTTGACTCACTGTTGGTTTTCTCTGATCTCTGGCCTGGAGCAAAAGGCCTCCATGAGAAGTAGAAGCTTTAGCATCAATTCCTCTCAGCTGAGAGCCTTTCAGGGAGCACCATGGAGGATAAAGTTTGCATGGAAAACACCTTTATCCTGCAGCGGGACCAACAGGAGCCTCAGCATTTGTGATGTGTGCAATAATCCAGGTGGAGTGGGTACAGCTGAAGGGATTTGAACAAGGGAAGTGAAATCTTTCCTCTGCAGCTGAATCCCCACCTTGAACTTCATCTGTGCTTAAAGCTCCAGGCACCAAAGCCCCCCTCGTGCTCAGAATCACACCCATCAAATGAGTCTGTGCTGCCAGACCCAGACCCAGCTCCAGGTGGAATCCAGCCTGGAGCCAGATTCAGCCAAGCACCAAAAGATCAGGTGGTGCAAAAACTCCTTCCCCTCCTCAAAGCCCCCACATTCCCCTCCATCCCTACTGGAACAAAGCCAGGGGATTCTGTGCAGCGTCTGTGTGAGCACGTTCGGGCCAGACCAGGACTGGAGCGAGGGAAAGCCGAGGGATCATCAGCTCAGCCAGGGATTCGAGCAGCGCCGTGCTCAGATTTAGAGCGTGGTACCATTGTCCTGCTTGGATCTGAACCCCCCTGCTCGTGGCTGAGAGAAAATCTTGAGAGGAGCAAATAATGAGATGTGGAAGAGCTTCAGGACCTGCTGCCCACCAAACCCAAATTTCACCTCACCCCTTCCTCCTCTACGGTTCCATGTAGATGTGAGAGGATTATGCATTTATCATTTGGTGTAATGCAGACTGAGTTTCTTCTTCTTTCTTAGCAAGCTCCTGGGAAATTATTTTGGACAACGGGCTACCCTAATTCAGGAGAAAACCAACTTTTTAGATCCCTTTTGGCCTTTAAAATCATCCTTTAGCAAGAGAGGATTTTTATGTTCCTTGATGCCAGAAGTTCATACCTGAAACTTGCCAGTAGTTAAGCCTCTTAACAAAAACAGATGGAAAAAACTTGATAAATCAGAAAGGTTACTGGCATCAATATTCTAAATCACATTTTGAGACCTTATGAACTAAGTAAATGTTCCACCTGACTGAGCCAAACAACACATTTACATTTAATATCATGAGAGGAAATACTGTGCTTATTTCAAAACTGTTAACTCTTTATTAAGATATTCTGAACGAGTCCTGAAGTGGCTGAAGAGTTCAGCTCATTCGAACCACAGTTAAATAGAACATATCACCAGTATTCCAGGATTTCCTTTCCCTTTTGTTTAGCTCAGGCCTGCAATAGAAAAGAGCCTTTCATTCTAATTCTTTCAGTTGTTGCAATAATCCCCTTGTTTATGAAGCATTACCAGCAGATTAATCCTGAGTGCCTTTGCAGGGCCACAGGAACAGCGCTCAAGTGAAAGGGAGCAAACTCCCACTGGAGCCCTGTCCTCACTCCCCAGGGCCCAGAGCTGGACGTGGACTTTTCTCCAGGACTTGGATGGTTCCTGCTGTGTGTGAATCACACTCGCACAGCTACAGCTCCGTGGGCAAAGCTTTAAATTACAGCAGCTCCTGTGCTGGAGACAAGGAGAAGTCGTATTTCTTATCTCCTTGATAAGGCTCTTCTGCTTTATTCTCTGAGCATCCTGGCCAAGATCAGTGCCAGCCTGGTGGAATTCATGATCTAATCACAGAAGCACCATGACACACCAGCCCATTCCCTGTGGGGCGCACATAAGTCACGCAGGGATGGGGAGAAGTATAAATACGGTGGTTTAACAAAGCTGGACTTACACAGGGAATTAAAACTTTACTATTAATGCACTGTGCCCTCCCCTCAGGGCTGGGAAATCAAAGGCAAGTCATGAGCAGAACAAGCAGAAGCCATTTGACCTGGGTATTAGAAATGTTGTCTTCTAAAGCAGACACTCAGGGAAGGGAAAGGCTCCCCAGGGAATGGGCATGGCCCGAGGTTGCCAGAGCTCCAGGAGCACTGGGACAAAACTCCCAGGAATGCCCAGGGTGGGGTTGTTGGGGGGTCTGTGCAGGGCCAGGAGCTGGGCTGGATGATCCTGTGGGTCCCTTCCAGCTCAGGATATACTGTGATTCTATGAAAATAATGGATATATTAAAGAAAATGGAATGACCTGGGAGCAAACTCGCTGACACTTCACATCAGACAGCCACACAGCGTAATTTAGAAACTTCTGGGCTTTAGCTTTGCAGGGTAGGAGGAGGGAAAAATCATTCTGCAACCAACTTCTCAGTTCATCTGTCTCCAGCCTTGAAAGAAATGCCATAATATGTCAGTCTCTTCACTGATTGGCACTTCACGAGTTGCACCAAACCCTCTGTCGTGCTCACTAGCTTCATTATGGGAGCTGCCTAATTAGAGGCCAAACAGCCTGAGGCAGCTGATGGCACACAGAGGGGTACAGATTACCCAGGGACAAAGTGGGTAAGGCCCTGGTGACATTAGGAAGTTTCTTTCTGGGAAGAAGAAAAAAAAAAAAAAGGAAAAAACAATCAGGACATGATGATTTTGAAATAATGTATTTATCAGGAATTTAGCCCAGCCTTCCTATATTTGTCCCAATTTATATTCAAAAGACTCATAGAATCACAGAATGCTTTGGGTTGGAAGGGACATTAAAGATCATTTTTTAACCCCTTGCCATGATCAGGGACACTTTCCACTATCCCAGCTTGTTCCAAGCCCTGTCCAGCCTGGCCTTGGACATTTCCAGGGATCCAGGGGCAGCCACAGCTTCTTTGGGAAACCTGTGCTGGTGCCCCATAATAAGAATCGCTTTTTATCCATGGTTGTAAAAAACTGCAAAAGGCAAAGGCACAACTGTTTTTACAGCTTTGAGACAGAAGACACTGGGAGCCTAAGTCCTATTCCAGGTAAATTTTTTCCTATTTTTAACTAAGCTTCACTAGGCTTGGGAAAACGCCCTCCAACTTTACAGGAATTAAAAAAAAAAAACCCAACAAAACCCAAACCACCGGTATCAAACCAGCTCCCAAAGCTTAAAAGCAGCAACAAGAATCAATAGCAGGCCAACAAATCCTCTGCTTCCAACAGCTCTGCAACGCTCCTGGAGAGTTGCTGGAGTGGGGAAGGGTCCCAGCGCACAAAGGGAAGGTGCTGGGGACACTGGGGGAGGGCAGGCAGGGCTGGGCTGCCACATGTCACACAAGGCTGCCTGTCCTTGAGGGAGAGGAACTCCCTCTGCTGCAGCCTGGCACTGTTTAACATCCTTGTTAAGGGATGATGGAACATCCTGACAAGGACAGGCAGTGACAAGACAAGGGGGAATGGCTTCAAACTGACAGGCTGAGATGGGATTTGGGAAGGAATTGTTCTCTGTGGGTGGTGGGGCCCTGGCACAGGGTGCCCAGAGAAGCTGGGGCTGCCCCTGGATCCCTGGCAGTTCCCAAGGCCAGGCTGGACAAGGCTTGGAGCAGCCTGGGACTATGTGAGGTGTCTCTGCCCATGGAATGGGTGATTTTTAAGCTCTCTTCCATCCCAAACCATTGTGGGATTCTCTGACTCAGAGGGCTCGGTCTCTGTCTGACCTGCAGCAGGAACACCAGGATCCCCGCAGTATTATTTTAATCAATGCTTCTTTTCACTCATCTCTCAAGCAAAATTACAGCCTGGGTTTGTTCTTCCTGAGCTGACAACACTCTGAATCCTACAACTGGTGGCGTTACACTCACGCCTGTGCAAATAAAAACACTCGACTCATCAGCGCTTTTTGTTTGGAGTGACTAATCCCATTCATCTTTCCCATCTGCCGGTGGATTTCTCTGGAGAGAAGAATGGATCCATCCCCCTCCCTAAGCAGGCCGGGCTTTGCTCCCAGCAGGGCTGCAGGAGCTGCCCACCCCAAGGTGAGGGTGACAGCTGCCACTGGGCACTGACACTATTGGGAGCACCAGGCTTGGACAAACCCCATCAAGCAGCAGCCTCACAAGCACGACTTCAGTTCGTGGAATTCAGCTATCAAACAGGAACAGGCTTCCAAAATATATCTGCAGGAACATAAATGATATCCACGGGGGACAACTCCCTGTACAGACCGATCACTCAGCCAAAAACCTTTTCCAAGACAAATCAATTTTCCATTTTAACCCCTCCCCACTGTCTCAGAACACCCAGAACGGTGTCATCCTACGAGGCCTCTCCAACTTTACCACTTCGGAGGAAAAGAACTCTTCAATACTTCTCTGCTCCCACGACCACAAACCCAAATGTTCTCTGCATTTCTGTGCACCTTTATGTCCTCAAGCAGCCTTATGATTACCCCATAAAGCACCACGAGCCTGGTTTGTAACTCCTGCTGAAGTCAATGGCCACTGCTGCACAAATGCTAATGCCTTGTTCCATGGATATTTCCTCATAATATCACAGCAGCTGCAGGGAATTAAAAAAAATTACTCCTCCTGGGGCTGATAGAACCATTCAGATAAAGAGGGGAAACTGCTGAGGTGGCTTTTTTGGGTTTGTTGCAAATGCTTTTTACGGGAAGAGAGAAGAGAAGGTTCCTTGAGGTCACTGCATTCCAGCTGCCATTCCCAATCCCTCCGATCCCTAGAGCTTGGCTGAATCCTACCCGGAACAAGAAGCTTAAAAAAAGGAGTTTTTTTCCCCTTTTTTGATGAATTAAATGTATTTCTCTGAGATATTCCTGAGGTAAAAAATAGCTTCACTACTCCAGCCCGAGCTGCTGGATGCTGCCACAGCTCAGAGCTCTGCGTGGAGGAGCCTCCTTCCTCCTGCTCCCTGCACCTCCCACCCCTCCTTCCCTGCTGCTCTCCCCGGCTGCTGCTCCAGCAGGAGCGAGGAAGAGGAGCAGTGGGGAGCAAAGGCCATGGCAGAATTCCTCCCTCCCCCCAGCTCTGCATCTTTATTTTAGATTAAGGGAAAAAAGCATCGGAAACTGTAAAATAAGGAATACCCACATCCGTGGTCGCTAATGAGATGCAAAGTTTCTCTAACAGGGTTTTTTAAAAGGTTCAAAAATGGCACTTAAGGGCATGGTTTAGTGCTGGACATGGTTGATGTTGCACTTGATTTTAAAGGTCTTTTCCAACATTAAAAATTTATGATTATCTGATATCTAACGCTTTTTTTCCCCCCTCATCTCTTCAGTAAATCGACAGACAACAGAGTAAAGTAACAGCTTTGTGACCAGTAACATTTTTTCAGAGTTCTTAACTTCCATTTCTGGAATTCTGGGTTTATGGGGTTTTTTTGTTTGGTTTTTTTGTTTGGTTTTCCTTTTAGGCCTTTTCCTGTAACTACAGGATTTGCAAAGCCAGAGTTGGATTTACCAACTCCAGTTCGACCACTGTTAAAATCAGGACATACCTCCATGGTTTTTGGAGTCTCAAAATTTCGGGTTTGCTTTTTTCCACTCCGGAAATCTGCTAAAAAGGCTCCAGCAAGACTTTCCACCCCTGCCTCAACTTTTTTATCTTGACCGAGTCACCCAAGACCTTTAAGGCGTTTGGTAAAAGTGATTTCTTTCAACTTGATAATTCAAAATGTTTCGCAAGGAACAGCTAAGGAAGTTGGGAGTTCAGATCTAAGGAAATAAATGTAAATGTAGGAGAAAACTTTGCCTCAATTTGGCTAAAATGACTGGAAAGGGAAGTGGGATCAGAAGGGTGACATTGCTCTGGTTTGGACAGGAATCTGAGAGTTGGAATAATAAGGTCATCCCCAAAAAAGGCAGAACACAATCTTTAACAAATTCAACAGGAAATCTGAGCAAGGATCAACCTACCTGAAATGCTACAGCAAAGAGAATTCTCTCCCCTTTTTATACATTTTACCACTTTTTTAGAACTTGCTTTGGTCCTATTGAATCATACTAAATAAAAATACACCTCAGAGAATTACATCAATGAGAAACGTCAAAAACCACTCCTCTGAGCAGGCAAAGGCACAGATTTTACTGGAATTCGAATGGACAAGGTCTGAACTGAGTAACCAACAAAATGGTTTGGGTTTATTTAACCCCTAGGATGGGGCTGTTAATGCCAGATCACTGCAGAATTTATTCCCTGCTCATCACTTCAGCTTTGGAACGATGAGCTGAGGTCAAAACCCGAAACAGCTCCTGGATGATATTCAAAACACTATTTGGTATTGATTGAAGTGCATTATACACCAAGAGACACAGGAAAAGAAATGTAAGGAAAGCGTAGATATTCCCTCTCTGGTACTCATCCAAAATATTTCTTCTACCTGCTCAAAAGTCACCACCCCGTGGTTTTGTTTTCACTGTAAAGCAGGAGTGTGGATTATAATTCAAATGAAAAGATTTAATCTAATCTGCTTTCTCCTTTCTTCATAATCTGCACAGCCAAACTGAAGGGCAGAAGCCCAGCTGGTTTTTAAGCACTATTTTAACACTGAACTCACTGTATAAATCAAAATCCACAGCTTTGCAGGATGCACAGTTGCTCTGTTTGGGAGGAGAACAGCAGCAGGGATACAGATGCTAATTCCCCACTAACCTTTTTGGTGAAAAAATAAATAAAAGCTCAATTTAATACTTCCAACAAAGGCAAACATTTGCATCTGAAAATCAGTTCCACTGCATTTGGGTAAAAAAGTGTAAATTTGAGGAAAAGCGAAGTCCTGGTGGGTGCTGCATTGATTTTCCTACGGAATTAAATCACGGACACAAGTGACACAACCATAACGAAGGGTCCTGAATAAACCACACACTTTAAAGCCAAATATTTTAACAATTACAACAAGAATCTCTCCCCTAAGGACAAATGGCAGCACACGGAAAAATCAAGAAATTCCGATGGGATTTTGTTTTCTCCCCGCTAGAAGCGGAAGCCACCAGCTGAGTACGAGCAACAGCCAAAGGCGTCACCTGCCACGAGTCACAACCGCAGCAACAGAAGGATCAGGAGAAGATTTCCTCGTTTTTGTCCCCAGCGTGGCACAGATGGAGACAGGAGGTGACACTGAGGGACAAAGGATGTGCTTTGAACTCCCAAAACGCTCCCATTCCCTCCTTGGAAATGATGATTTTCTAACTTGCGTTGTCACAACGCCTTCAAGTCTATCAAGCTCCGCCTGTACAAGAACATGATGCTGTACTAAGTTTTTGCCAACAAAAACAGCACTTTCAAAAGCATCTGATGGTTAACAACAATAATCATCCTTAGAGGATCGAGACCAAGCCAAGGAATCAGACCAAATAATTCCTACCAAGTACTGTGGTTTGCTTACAATGAGCCCGGAAAAGCCAAAATTAAAATGAAATTTAAAAAAAAACAAAAACAAAAACCCACCACAAACAAAAAACCACCACACAGACTTTGAGAATATCTCAGACTATTTAGACATTAAATAAAGATGTTTGGAATTCTTCATTCTTCTTCACGTTTCCCACAAAGTCAATTGAAATTTTCCATTGGTGACCCAGCCAGTGTTTTATAGGAGGAAAAATCCATCCTAATACCGGGACTTGTGTCTCACAAAAAACTTTCAGCTTGTCCTTGTTTCTGGGGAAACTTCCTCTGCTGCCTGCTCTGTGGATTTCAACAATGTGCATTTTAATAACTCATTAAAGTCAATTTTGATAAAGCACCGTAACATTAAAATGAGGCCCAAAAATCCTTTCTAAATGCTGATACTAAAAAGAAATATCCCAAACAAACCCAAGACGTTCCTAATTTGGATAGAAATGCAGAACTTTTGCTACTCCTTGTCAGAAGTTATGAGAATATTCAGATTATTAATGGCCTCACTTGTATGTGGCACTGAGGACGTGGTTTAGTGCTGCAGTTGGCAGGGTTAGGTTATGGTGGGAATCCACCTTAAGGATTTTTTCCAACCTCAATGATCCCTTGAATCCCTGATAATTATGTTAATGCATCTTGGCAGTCGTCGGTGCAAAGAAAAGGCATCAGAAGTACCTCAAAGTGGGGTAATTTGTAATAAAATACACCTCTTGTATTTCCCAAAACATTTAACAGCCTCCTCAAATCCCAAAGATTTGGCTTAAAAACAAAGATTCCCTTTCTTGCAGTTTAATACATCTTGTTTCCACTCTAAGAGAATGGAAAGCAACACACCCATAGGATATTTCCCTCCCTGAACACAATTAAATGTTTGTTTGTAGTAGGAACACAGAAAGATTTCTGCATCATTTTACCAACAAGGCGAAGTCAAAATATCAACACCCACTTGCAGGATTTTTCCTGGGCTTCAGAGCTCCCCTCAAAGTGTCATAATAACCCATTTATTTAGATTTCTTTAATTGTGCTCCAGGTTTTTATTAATCACAGGGATCCGCGCAGAGCTGAGACGCTTTGTTTTCTACATTTTAGCAGCTACAAAATGTGAGAAGGTCCAGTCAAATTTTTGTCTCCTGGAGAACAACATCCTAAGAGGCTCAGCGATGAAGCAAACCCCTCCTTCCCTCCACAGCCTGAACAGGGAAAAATGAAAAATTCCACACGTGTGGTTCCACCCATCGCTGCAGAAAAGCAAATTCGGCTCAAGCAGAGCAGGTGTTGAAGACAGGAGAGAGGATTTCCTTTTCCATCCTTCACAATTCATCGCTTTCTTGTGCCAGAGGAAGAAAAACTTCCCAACTTTCAGCACGAGGGCACTTGGGAAAGTTTTACGAATTGCCAGTTGTCACCGTGACATTGACTTTTAAATCAATCCCTACATCCAATTAATTTGCTGCTTCAGATCTTGCAAATGGAACTTGAAAAAAGAGCAAATGGAAGGCGAATGATTCATGGTTTTGTTGTTAATAAACATCCAAACAGTCAGAGATCCCAACAAAGTCAGGGAGTTCCAGTGCAGGAACTTGAAAGGAGAGTAAATCCCCATGCACAGAGATTACAACAGCTTTGATGTGCCTCAAATAATCTGTATTTTTCCTTACAAGTTTAAAAGAATGTGCTTTGGAGAATAGGCATCCTTTGACAAACAGCAATCTCCCCAAAATTTCAATTGTGGATGTATCTGTAATGCAAATTATGCTAACAACTTAATAGCTAAACCATCGCTATTATTGCCAGTGCCAGATAAGTGAAAATAATATTTATAATCCACGCTCACACAGAGACAGAACTTATAAATATTCCAGTTAATTGGTCCGAGTCATCTTTTGTGACCATTAACCTCCGATTTTCAAATTAGTTCCAGATGGGTACGGCCTGACAATGACGTGAGGAAAACGCGAATGGAAACACCTGAATATAAACCAGAGATTTACAAATCTGCTCCTGCCCGGCCTCCCAGCATTGACTGGGATCTCCCACCCCGCTGGCATTTGGAATGTTGGACTGGCCAGTGAAGGAAAACTTGTGGGAATAAAACATCCCCACCTGCCTGCTTTGATTCTTTTCATTTATCACATCAGGAGCTGCTGGGAACTCTCCGAGCCGCGTTAAAGCCCACAAGGTGCTCCCAGACACCACGTTTGTAACCACAGGGGAGTTTGCATTAAAATATCGCCTTTTTCCCTTTTTTCAGGTCCCAAAACAGGGCTGAATCCACCTCTTGGAGAGCATCCCGAAGGGAAGATCAGGTTTGCAGCCCTCCCTCTCCTGGACGAAGCCTCCAGTGGGAATTAAAGCACATTTTTCTATGACAAAATGACCTCCCCCCAGGAGTTCCAGAGAGCACAGACATTTCCCGGTGACCATCAGACTGTTAAACTGGGGAGACAGGAAAGCCAGGGATGCACCTTGGAAATTAAAAGGAAGTTTGAAAATACAGTAAGAGCAGCTGACTGCTGGATCGTATCAAATTATTTTAAATAAATAGAAGATATTTGCAGCAGACACATTAAAACATTACAATGAGAGGGGGAGGAGGAAGTGACAAGATAAATCCATTTATTTCCAGCTGCTTTAAGGCAGAGCTATTAATCTATTTTTCATGACACGGAGTCGAACTTAACTGCATTTTAAACAAATGAACTTCCTGTAATGAGTCACTAATAAAGCATTAGTTTAGCAAAACAAGATCCAACTTGGGCTTTTTCTTTTTTTTTTTTTTACATATTTCCTTGTGTCTATATCACAGGTTTGAATAACTAGCCCAGCAATTCCTAAATATCTGGTGCTAGTGGATGAAATGCCAAGGATTTTCTTTAAAAGGCTTTTTTTTTTTTTTTTGCAGGGTTGAGCCCTGTTTGTGTATTTTCTCTGTTAATCTAAGAGTTCAAGCTCTCACCCTGGAATACCTGGGGTCAATTCCTCCCCTGGAAAATCCCACACCTACATTATTTTTCTCATTGAGGGAAATTGCCCTAATTTTCCAGCCACTGACATGCCCTCCCTTCAGCTTTGGGAGCCATGGCATTGGACAGAGAGGAATTCAAAATGCACCAAAGGTCAGAAAAGCAGGGTCAGAGGGACAAAAATCCACATATTTAATTAAGGGTCACATATTAATTTAACCTTAATTCATAGAATCATGGAGTGGCCTGGGGTGGAAGGGATCTGAAAGATCATTTCATTTCAACCTCCCTGCCATGGGCAGGGACAGCTCCCACTGTCCCAGGCTGCTCCAAGCCCCATCCAACCCGACCTTGGGCACCTTCCAGGGATCCAGGGGCAGCCCCAGCTTCTCTGGGCACCCTGTGCCAGGGCCTGCCCACCCTCACAAGGAAGATTGTTTTCCCCCTAACATCCCTAATCATATTCCCCACATAATAATTGCCCCTTATTAAGTTAAATCTTTAGGGCAGAGTTATGAAGAGAACCTACCCAACGACACCAGACCTTGTGGGAATTTAAGGCCACGTAAATATGTGTATATTTGTCTTTTATTCAGGTTATTAAGGAGTCAAATTTCTCCTGATTTGCCTGGAAGCTGAAGCAGATGATCCCCCCAGCAATGCTGTGAGCACAGCAGGGACAACCCCATCCTCCTTCCTTGACTTGGCCCAAGGATCTCAGCTTATTCTCCCCATAAAGAAGAGCAGGTCGCGAGTTCCCCGCTCCAAACCAGCCCCACGCAAACACCGCATTTCCTCGCGCAAGTTCGCGCCCTCTGAACGAAGTTGCAACATAAATATTCCAATTTTACGGTCTGCTGCCCCCCAAAAATTATATTTGGTGGGACCTCAGCGAGCCAATTCACGTACACACACAGCTCTCCTCGTTCCAGTAACACATTGATCCCAACTCCAGACTAAACACTTGGACAGTTTTGATTGTTTGACTCCTCCAGCCCCTTTTCACTTCCTAAACTCCACCAGGGTTTAACCCCTGGGTTCTAATCCCTCCCCAAGAAGTTTAATTTGCTGTTTCCACATTACATAATCCTCCTGTCATTTTTAAACGCTGCTGAATATTAGCAATATTCAATCCTGCACCTCTTCCACGTGCCGTTATCGACCCCCATGTTTTATACCAGGAATGACACCGGACAAATCAGGTCGCTTTCAAGCTTTTTATGGGAAGTAGAGATGCTGCCTTGGAAAAAAAGAGCAATCTTCTTTCTTATCACTCCATTTGAATCCAACAGAGCCCAATTCTGATGAGTAAATCACAGCCAGTGTTAGATTCTGCACTTAGCATTTGTATTTAATGCCAGCACCCCTTTAATTCTACAGGAACATTCCCATTTTAACCAGTTGCTGACACATTTCTGTTTTCCACCTGTCAATTGAATGTTTTATTAGGACTGATTTTTCCCTATCAGCAGCTTGGATTGGGTTTTTTTTTGGTAGAGCCAGCATATTCCACCTGGCTGCAAAAGCTGAAGAACAAATTCCACCTGGTTGTTTGGTTTGGCTTTTAAAGCAGCAGCATTTTCCTCTGCTCTCTGGCTTGTTCTCAGCTTAACATTTCCTCATCTCTCCTCTCGTGATGAATTCCCAGGTCTGAACAAATCCCTGGGCTTTCAGTGGTGAGATTACACAGGGGTTCTACAGCTCCTGACCCAACATTTCTTAAACATCCCTTGCACTGGCAGAACAAATCCCGATGGAGCTCCTTCTGCAGCCGCCTCCTCCTCCTGCTGTGCTCCAAGGAATACATCAGAAAAATGAGGAACACGAAAAAGAGCACAGTGCCTTTGTGTTAATGAAATCAAAACCTGCTCTGGTGCCAATTCCTTCCTCAGCTTTCTCCAACTCATCCTCTTCCATCAAGAGACAAAACCAAACCCTCCATCCAGTCGCCCATTCCCAGCTCGTTTTCCTCAAAACCCATTTCCTTTGTCAGGAGTTAAGAACGGGGCTCAGCACCGTGAAATTCTTTTGCAGAAGGACAAGGCCACCTCCACAAGGAAACTTCTTAGAAGCAGCAAAATGCAGAGTGTCTGTAAAGGGATGATATCCCACCAGAGACCTTCACCACCCAGAAATCCAAATTATTTTGATATAACAAGAATGAGATAAGATGAACACTGCAAATTATGGTGCATATCCACAGGAAAGGAGCTTTGCATGTGGTCTAAACCCATGGCAACTACAGCCCATAAATACTAATAAATATTAATAAAAAGCATTTGGGTTTTCCCTCCTCTCTCCCTGCTCCCCACTTCAGCATAATTCCAAAGGACATATTTTTACCCGAGTCCCCAGAGCTCCAGGTGTCTCTTGAACATTTCACAGCAGTAAAATTAAAGCAGGCAATGAAATTACTGCTCATTCCCACCTCCCAGTTCCCTGACATTTGCAATCCAGTCTCCTGTCCACTTCTTCCTCCTTTTTTCTCAGTCCAACACTGTTTTAGAAGCAAGAAACTTCCTTCCCAAATTCCAGCCACTCTTCCACTTCAATCAGACAATTACTTCTAGAAGTACTTCATTTCTTTCATCATGATCCACTTCCACTCAAAAAAACCCCCTGTCTTTATCCTAAACTAATTATTTATCTAGCCAAGAAGTTCCATTCCTTCCCCTAATTATCAGCCGTGTGGTAATTCCACAATCCTGGGATAATTTTGTAGCATTCAGGTAAAGCAGGTAGAGCACCTGGCATTTTTGGGGGCTTCTTTTGAAAAGGTTTGGCTCCACTAATAATGCCCAGTTCTGAACACATTACTGGATGTTCAGGGGTTCACAGCTCCATAGAGAATCCTCTTCCTCAGCCTCTTGGTGCTGGAGCCTTCCCAGCTCAGACCTCAAGATGCAAAGTTCAGTGTTCCTTGGAACATCCTTAACGTGCTCCTCTCTCACCTGCCCAATGCAGATCCCCTCATCTTTCCTTAAACCCACTGCCTCCACCAAAATTATAAAGTTTCACCAATATTTCCATAATTTTGTGCTATTTTTTATTTTGGATCCCCCTTCCCAACGTGATCTCCTTTCTGCTTCAATTACTGCTATTCATCCACCTTCGGAAATACAGATTTAGTGATGCCTTCTGATGCTTGCCTTTAAAAAGACAGAAAATGAGGTTTTGAAGCAACATCCACCTTCTCTGAAGAAACACCACTCTATTTTTAAAGGTCTGACTCTTTCCTCTGCCAATTTGTTTATGGACAGAAGACATAATCTCTTTTAAGCTCTCTCTTTGCTTGTATTCTGTAGCTTTATGTTTCCTGCCATCTGGCCTCCCAGTTCTCCTCCACCCCTGCCAGATTTCCACTCCTCTTCTGTACCTGGATGATGGGTTTGAATTAAAACTACCATAAAACCTCTCAGCTGCACAAAAACAAACAGAAGCAAGGAGGGGAGAAAAGCCCTGGAAGGATTTTTGAGTGGCTCTGTTTGTTTGTCATTTTTTTCTGAATTATCACCTGCACTTTGCTGCAAGTTGATTAGATTCCCACAAAATATTCCCTCACACACCTCTACCAAAACCCTTTGTGCTGTGGGTTGGGGTTTCCTTTGGTTTGGTGGAATTTTTGTTTTAAGGATTTAAGAGCAGCACTCTCTCATCCTTTAGAATTTTATAATTAAAAGAGAGTGACCAGTTCCACCATTCCTGATTTGCCATCCAATATCCACCCCATCCTTCTGAAGGATGGGCAGCAGCAGGCCTGGAACAGAATTAATTCACTTTAAAAAGTCATTTGTCTTAAAAGAACCCCTCAGATGACAGCAAAGAAGTTTCTGCTTTATAATGCTGAGTCAGCCACCAACATATTTTAATTTTTTTGCTAATTTTAGGATTTTTTTTTTTTACAAAAACTAACTTAAAACAAAACAAGATGATGAGCTTGCCTCAGAGACTCAGGCTAATTGAAACTTTATGGCTCAAATCCTAAATTGAAGTTTCTTCTTTATTTCAGCATTTTGCTTGTCTTAACATCCATTTGCTGAATGTGAAAATGATGATAACGGGGAATTACTCAAAAAAAAAATCTACAGCTCCTTGTAGAAACAAACGGCAGAACTGCAAACAGAGTGGGAGGAGAGCTGCACTTCAGAGCTGTATTCTTACACTATTTCTTTCTCAGACAGCAAAGTGCTTCTCCTCCTCAAACAGTCTTGGCTTTCTTATCTCCTCAAACAAACAAACGACAACAACGGAGAGAAAGGAAAATAAAGCAACCAGCTTGGAGCTCAGAAATAGCACTGACCCATTTTGTCAGCTCTATTAGAGATTTGTTACCTTTTTTTTCTGCCTTTTTTTTTTTTTAACCATTTTTGTTCACGTCTCCACCTCTTTTCTCACAAGATCCTGGCTGACCTGCAGACAGAAGCTCCCACGGACAAAAAGTTTTGCTTCTGTCTTCAGGATTTGGCTGGAACAACCCAAACCCGCCCTAAATTTCTGCTTCTCCAGCAATTCCTCCTGACTAAAACTTTTCCAAACCACAGCGCCCCATTCAAGCCCTTCAGATTATTTCCCACAGGAATTTTGCCCTTTGTTTTAGCAGAATTGGGGCATTAATCTCACCAATCATTAGTATTCCTCCCTGAAACGTTCCTTCTATAAACACGATTAGAAAAATACATAATACCTAAACACAGAAATCATCGTTAAGACAACTGAAATTCGTGCTCCTTGTATGATGTCTCATCATGGAAATGCTTTTTCTCCAGCCATGAGTTGTCAGCTTTCTGAAGATTATACCAGCAGCAGGCAAGGCTTGCAAAAGCTTTTTCCATGCATTTTTGGGAAAGATGGAAAATTGTGCCCTGCTGCGTCCACTGCCAAGCAGGCAAAGTTCCTTGGGAGATGGCTGAAGCTGCTTTGGCTCGCTCTCAATTCACTGCCCAACCTCCCTCTAAAGCATTCAAAGAACAAGTTGGATCTCCTGCCAGTTTTCCAATTCTATCAGAAAATAATTATTGTCAGAGAAAATGAAACCTTCCATGGTGAAAAAGCTGATTAATTGGGAGCCGCAACTTCTGCCCGTGAGGCGACTTGTTCTTAGAATTAGCAGTGTGACCTCCAACATCGTCACCGGTGCTGGAAAGGACATTAGAAAGTATTAATTAAACAAAACACTTCTTGGCAATGTGGATGCAGCATCTCCCTGACAGGTATTTATCCAGTTTTAAATGTAAATAATCTGCAGCGTGTATTTGCTAAGGAGAATATTCACTGGAATGATGCAAGAGGAAGTTCTCGAGAAGTCTTCTGGGAGATATCCCCAGACACTTCTGCTCTCACCTCCTTTCCTGCAGAGCACCTCACCTTGATACTTCAAACTGTTACCTTCCCCTTCCAAAAGCAAAGTCCCTTCTACTTTTCTTGAAGATATCCTTGTCCTTTTGAAGAAAGGTGGCGGAATCTTTGAGACACAAAAGGCAGTTTGGCAAGCCCGCAACTCCCTCGGCTGCGCAGCCTTCGCTCTGCCCGTCCTAACTGTGCTCCCTGGGAAATGAATTCCCCAGGAAAAATTAAAGCAAGAACTGAAGCATTACCATTGGAAACAGGCAGGAGGGTTTCAGTGTCCAGATTGTAGGAGCATATTTTTCCCCAATGTGGACAATAAAGTCACAAAACTTGCACAGATAAATCAGCAGGAGAGTGACGTTCATTCGAAAGAGGCCCAAAACCGGCCTGAGCCACCGAGGGCTGGGATTTGCCAAACCTGGAACACACCCCCCCTTGTCTTGCTCCAACAGAAACAAACTCAAAGCTTTCAAGCTGGGATTTCACTGCTGCCTTCTGATTCCACAGGGAAAAGGGCCTCTCATCCATCAGGCCAGAGGCAGGAGCCACAGAATCCCAGGGTGGTTTGGGTAGGGAGGGACATTAAAGTTCATCTCCTTCCACTAACCCAGGCGGCTCCAAGCCCCATCCAGGCTGGCCTTGGACACTTCCAGGCATGGGGAATCCACAACCCTTTCCAGTGCAATCAACTTTCATTTGGGCAGCTTTTTGCTCTTTTTTGTTTTTCAACACCTTCATTATGGCAGTGGGGAAAAAAAAAAAATCAAAAAATCTCTTGCATGTACACTTTGTCTCCTAAATCTGATGTTTTTGAACTGGATATGAGAGACACAGTCTCTCACTGATGTATTTTATGGTAAAGAATATTTTTACAGGAATTCTCTTCTGGAATGAGTTGTCAAACACTGCAGCTTCCACATCCCCACCCTCTCCCCTAAGAGTCCATGTCACTGTGGCTTTCAAAATCCTCTACAAAGACCTGGATTTCTTTGCTTGCTCCTGTTGCTGAGGAAAGGATTTAGCCAGTAATAGAGGATAAGTGATTCAGGATTCAGGAGGGCTAAGGAGAGAGCTCTGTAGAGCAGCACAACCCCAGAAATACCTCCGAGACATTTCTCAGGTCGGGATCCAGCCCTTGGCCTGGCTGGGGACTGGGATCACAGGGATATTGCCTCCAAGTGTTTCAGAGAAGTGAAGAATGATTTGGGCTGGAAAGGACCCTAAAAATCACCCAGTGCCATGGGCAGGGACACCTCCCACTGTCCCAGGCTGCTCCAAGCCCCATCCAGCCTGGCCTTGGACACTGCCAGGGATCCAGGGGCAGCCGCAGCTGCTCTGGGAATTCCATCCCAGCCCCTCCCCATCCTCACAGGGAACAATTCCTTCCCAATATCCCATCCATCCCTGCCCTCTGGCACTGGGAAGCCATTCCCTGTGTCCTGTCCCTCCATCCCTTGTCCCAAGTCCCTCTGCAGCTCTCCTGGAGCCCCTTTAGGCAACCAAAGCTGAGAACTGACCACACAGGAAAAGCCTTTTCCAAATCCTTCTGGCATCGCGGATTTGCGCCATTATAAAACCAAGGATTTTGTTGTGCTTGGTATTTTTAAATCCATATTCCACAAGGGCCACAAATAAGGGAAAAAACCCCTCATTTTGACATCTACCACTCAAGTGTGAAAGTAACCTTTAGCTTTAATAGTTTATTCAGGACCTATCCTGGTGTTTTTAATTAGCTAATGCCTCACTAAGATCTGCAGTCCCCAAAAGAACATAATAGTTCCATCAAACGGCTCTGTTTTAATTTCTCTGGTTTTAATGTAGCACACCAGCTCCCAGCCCACATCCCAACTGTAATTAGCATGGCTAATTACTGGAGCTGGATGAAGCATAGTTGCAGTTGCTATAATAAGTGTATTTACTGTATCTCTAAGTACATTACTGATATTACAGAATTTATGATGAAGGCACTGTAAGGAAAACGCCAATGCCATTGAATACTCATGGGACTGGCAGGGAGGGGGGAAAAAAAAAGGGATTTTTATGGAAATAGCAGATCTCTCCAATGAATTAGACGATTTCCATGATCCCAAGTGCTTATGAAATTTTTGTTACATAAAAATCTGTTCACTGGGGGGAAAAAAAGGGGAGGGGAGGGAGGGAGGGAGAACAAAAAAAACCTCCTCAAACAACTGTAAATCACCACTTAAAAACAACTGATATAAAAGGAAAAGAAAATGTACTTCACGAGCTTTAAACCACATCCCAATATTATTTCCTTAAAAAGAGCCTATAAAGTTCAAAACCTATTAAAAATGGGTTTCACATCTTTGAGATTCAATAATAAATTCCAAAGATGTGAAATCCCTTTTTAATAGGCTTTGGATATTAACAGTAACATTTCCCTATAGGAAGATTAGAGCTGAATTTACAGATCTCCAATGATTTCAGAGCAAGTCAAGCAGGCAAAACTCTCCTCACCCTGATGTGCACGAGGGATAAAGACACTGAACCTTCTACATTTGTCCTTCATTGATAAATATTAATTCCTGTCAAAGATCACTTCCATAAATAGAGGGATATTCACTCTGCAGTTGGATCATGCTCTCCTGAGAGAAGCAAATGTAGCCATTTAGGTTAACTGAAACAAACCCCAAAATTAAAAGTTTAGCAGGTGGTGCTACAATATCTCCGGCATCTTCCCATGATGTTCACAAAGCACATTGAAGAAAAACTTGGTTTTATTTAAAATATTGAGCAATTTAAACACATAACTTTGGCAAGGAGCACGAGCTCACCCATCAGTGTTTAGTGAAAATAAAATCTAGGGTTTATGGGAGAATCCTTAGGTTTATTGGAGAATTCTTGGGTTATATGCATGGAAGTAACTGCAGGAATGAGCCTGAAAATTATGGCATTAAGGGTTAAGAAGTTAAGCTTAATTAAGTTTTTAACTGTACCAAAGTTATTTTTGCAAGAACTGAGACTTTTTCCCTATTAAGAACTTCTTCCGAACAAGCATTCTATGCTGGCAGGGCAGCAAAATCAAAATTTATCTAAATTGTCCCTGCTCTGCATGATTTTGTAATTCAGAATCACAAAACATGGTATAAAACCACGTTTTCCCCAAACCACAACGTCCAAGAAGATACAAAGCCCAAAATTGTACTGCAGAAATCCACTGAAGCACATGGAATGCACTGCTTTCCACAGATATCTTCTTTACATTTAATAACAAAGTTATTTCTCTCACTCCTTGCCCTTACTGACTGACTCTCACCATGTTTCTTGTTGGCTCCCTTCAGGTACTTCCCAGTATTTTCTTTTGTAGGTTATGATCACTTTTACCTTCCTGGCACATCACAGGCTGTGATGTATAATTTTTATTTCATTGGACAGTTCATCTCAGTCCCACGAGCTCTGAGGAAGCTGCAGAGCACAGTTAACATTTCGTTCTGGCATTTCTTTCCTGTGTTCTCCACATCCAACAGGAACCAGCCCTTGGAATTCTCAGCCCCACAGAGGGTAGGGTGTGATCCCTGCCCCTCTGCTGATGCTCCTTGCCAGAGCTCAGCTCCTGTGCATCCTGTGCTCAGGAAATTCCCGCTGGGCTCTGCATTCCCAGCCCCTCAGCTGCTCCCCTGCCTCCCAACACAAAGCTCACATCAGCAGCAGCAAGGAACAAGGCATGGAGGAAAAAAAAAAAAAAAAATCCCCACCTTCTGCTGATCCATTTGCACAGGATAAAAATGCCTCTCGTTCTGCCAGCATCACTTTTTTGCCCTGATCAGACAAGTTCTATCCTATTCCAGCTGGCAGAAGGAGGCCTCACCTTTTCATGATTTCTAAAATAAACCCCAGTGCGAGCAGCTGGCAGTGTGAATTTCAAAGCGACAGCAAACACTGCCAGCACTTAGACCTCACTATTCTTGAAAATCACCCATTTGTTTGGTGGAAGCAAATGCAAGCAGATTTGCCAGCTGTGTAACTCCACGGAGTTTTCATGTCCATTGGGGATTTTTTTTAAGTTGTTTTACTCATGAAAGCCAGGCTTCAGTTGTTATGGAGCCTGCCCAGGTCAAAGAGAATTTCTGCAATGACTTCAATAGGCAGTGGATTAGGCTCCACGTGAGATGCAAATTAACTGAGCCTGATTAACAGCAGGGCTGCACTTGAACCTGATCTTGAGCTGGTGTTGCCACTTCAGCGGGCACTTCTTCAGTGAGAAGAGCAGCTGCTGAAGGGGGCAAAAATCAAAGAGCAATTTCCTCCACAATACAACTCATCAGAAAAAAAAACCCAAACCTGGAAGAGATCAGCTTTCCCTGAATTCATTGAGCCTACACTGCAACAGGCACGGGAGAGGTGATTGGGAATTTAAGCTCTGGATCCACACACCTATGAATATTTGTTGCTCTAAAACTCCTACAGTTTCCTGGGAAATATGGATATTGCCATCTCTGATTGGGAGGACTGTACATTTAAAATGCAACTCCATTAATTTAATGCTATAAAACACTTTCTCAGTTCAGGCATGCAACTGACTTAGATTTGGCAAATAATTTAAGCTGCCAAAGGCTTTTTTTTTTTAACAATCAGTGTTCCAGCCAGCATCTGAGGAGCTGCTCATCCCACCACACTGTCAGGTTCCAATCTGGCAGAGGTCTATAAACGGCCCTGTGTGCAGGATGAGTGCAAATTTCCCTGACTCACAGGGGTGGCTCAGACAATATTGCTAAGCAGATGCACAGATTTGGGGCGTCCAAATACACATGTCCCTCTGACAGCTCAGAGACACCCAGAGCCTGCTCACATCTCGCAGCTTGAATGGTTCCAGTCTGGCCTTAAGACGTGCAAGGGAAACTTTGCCAAAATCACTGGATTTCAGGAGGAAAACGCACACCTGGGATCCGGCTGGGTGAGGGGGATGAGGGACACACCTGGAATACAGACACTCCCCGGGCAGAGTGAGCCCATCGTGTCCCTTTCTGCTGCTCTGTCACGCTCCTTCCCTGACTAAAATCACCAGGATTTGATAAAAATCCCCCAAGATAACCAATATTCTCCCTCCATCTCCCTGGTAGGGCCACAGCAGGGATGGGTTTTCACCGGGAGAAGCAGAGTTGTGCCTGGGTGTTGCTGTGACTCCCTGCCCTTGGCCACCTCTTCTTTTCACAGACCTCTTTTCTTCCCTTGGAATTCGTGCTCAGCCTCTCCTGCTCATTTCCGCTTCATTCTTCCCTCGTGATAAACATTTCCAAGATAAACCACACCAGTTTAAGTCCTGAGCCTTAAGCTGAAGGAGGGAAGGCTTAGATTAGATTTTGGGAAGAAATTCTTCTGGCACATTTTCCCAGAGAAGCTGTGGCTGCCCCTGGATCCCTGGCAGTGCCCAAGGCCAGGCTGGATGGGCTTGGAGCAGCCTGGGACAGTGGGAGGTGTCCCTGCCCATGGGATGGGGTGGCACTGGATGGGCTTTAAGGTCCTTCCCAACCCAAACCACTCTGTGGTTCTAAGTGTGCCCTGGACACCTGCTCATTTCATCTATAACAGAGAATAAAACTTTAAACTTAATTAATATTATTTGGGGGAGTATCCTTTTTACTTAACCTCTTCAAACCTCCTTTTTTCCAAGGAGCTGACACAGCAAGCACATCCCATAGAAAACCTTTTACCTCCCGAGCTTGTGTAACAT
Organism: Dicrurus megarhynchus; assembly: GCA_013399195.1. NCBI lineage: Eukaryota > Metazoa > Chordata > Aves > Passeriformes > Dicruridae > Dicrurus > Dicrurus megarhynchus. The sequence continues at coordinate 37,502 of VXAD01013573.1, read as the reverse complement.
CACCCAAATAAAACATGACATGAACATTTCATTAACCCATCCAGTACTAATAACTGCTCCTAAAGAACACCTTTCTGTATTATCTGGTTCATCACTTGTAGTCATGAGTCAATTCTAGAATTGTGGAAGTTATTCCCATTTTTTTCTGGAAGGTGTAAAGTTCAAGTTATTTGTAAAAGGAACCAAACAGAAATATTGAGTGATGAATATTAAGTCTGTGAGGGAAGCAAACAGCACAAAATAGACCTCTCCCCGTGCCTGTGGATTCAAAGTCTGACTTCATTTGCTTCACTGAGAGGCGCTCTCGCAATAAACAGCAAACAGCCAAGTTCACTTGGAAGGAGAATTTCAATATATGTGTTTGCTGAAGAGTGTAATCACATCAGAGGCTGAACTACACGAGAAGGAATATTTCTGTGGGTCACAGACCATTCTGCAGCTGTGTTACTCCACATAAATTCAGTTTATGAAACACCTCCCGTGGGGCTGGAGCAGCCAGACTCTGATGAGTACACAGAGAGTCCATAACCCTGAGGGCATTGGATACAAAACCTGCAGAGATACAGCACCTTCTGATAAGCTCAGGAAATCCTTCGTGGCCAGCAGAACCCTTCTCTTTCTCTTCCTGACTGGGCATGGTTACAGTAACCACAGAATCTGTGTTGGACTTGTTAAAAATATTAGGAAAAATCTGAGAGTGACCATCTCAGGGTTTGCCTTACCCATGAAAGAGTTAATTCTTCCAGTCCACAACAGAAGAGTTTGCAATGAGATAGAACTGAGCTAAACAAAATCCCTCCAATCTAGAGGGTAAAATGAAGCTCCTGATTACACAATTTAAGTTTCAAAGCATCACACATCATCCCCATCCCTGCAAGGGTCCAAGGCCAGGCTGGATGGGGCTTGGAGCAACCTGGGACAGTGGAAGGTGTCCCTGCCCACGGGAGGGGGTGGAATGAGATGAGCTTTAAGCTCCCCCCCAGCCCAAACAAGTCAGTGATTCTCTGATCTTCCTACCATAAGAATTTGTAGCGTTTAAATCCCAGTTTTCACCTCCTCAGTAACAGTGATGCTCCCTCCCCTTGGAAGAGAAGGGTTAAACCCGGAGCACGGGCTGCAGATCTGGAAGGGAGCACTGTGTGCTGCAGGGAGGCCAGGGAAAGCACATAGTTCATTAAATAATGTGAGTAGTAATGAGGGTTTACACAAATCAAACAGGGGGTTAGGTAATTGTGATGTTGCTCTGTGCTAAACCACCTGTCAGGAAGCACTTCCAGCCGAAGACTCAATCTGCTGCAGGGCCTCCAGATGATTTCTAATTAGTGTAAACTTCAGCTGTGCCACGGAACCAAGGTATTGAAAAGGGATCTGGGTTTTTTTTGTAGATTCTTGCACTCTCCTCCTCCTCTCAGCATTGTGAAAATGTTTTTTTTTTTTGCGAGAGGCTTTGAAGAAAGCTCCTTCAGCAGGAGTGCTAAGGGAAGCCTACCACACTGCTCGGAGGGAAATGACAGCTTTTCATGGAAACAGAGAAAGGAAAGCCCAGCTCTGAAAAAAGAAGAGTCCTAAAAAGACTCCAGTTTGTCACCAAGTGGAATCCAGAAAAGGATTAAGGCAGTGCACACCTCTGCAGCTGCACAGGAGGACTGCAGGCCAATAAACACCGCTCATGGATTTGGGGGGTTTTGTTTTAAAAATCAAACACGTTTTTAATGCTTATCACAGATAGTGATGGATGCTGTAATAACAGGACAGCCCAAAAATCACCATTTCCATGCCCCCTAAAAAACCAAGCTATTCCAAGGTGCAAAGATGAGTAACTCAGGGTGGTCCTGATGAAAGATGCCCTGCAGCTCTACCAACAACTCATTTACCCACAGCTCTTCATGAGCCAACTGGTCAATGAAACCTGGGCTACATCCTCCAAATTCTGTGTTCCTTTATTTTTTGTGAAGTAATTACAGGAGTCTGGGGCACCCTGGTGTATTGAAAAGGAATAAATCACTCCCCCCAAATGTGTAAGACATTATTCAACAGCAACAACAAAACCAAAAGGGCCAAATGAGCTGAGCCGGTGGAACAAGAAGGTCCAACAGATCACAGCACAGAAAATGGCTTTTGCCCATAATTCCAAAGGCCACAGAAGGCCCATTCAAACAAGGAATGGTTTCTAACTAGGAAGCTGCAGGTCCTACAGGCTGCCCAGGGAAGTGGTGGAATCACCACCCCTGGAGGTGTTCAAAAAATGAGGGGATGTGGCACTTGAGGACACAGCTTAACAGTGACCACGGTACTGCTGGGCTGATGGTTGGACTTGACCTCAGATGTTTCCAACCTTAGTAATTCTGTGAATCTGTGGAGACTGAAAACTTTTTTTTCAATTAAAAAGAAATGCACAGAGACAATATTCCTTGCCTTGAAGCTCGGAGGAGAGATTTAAAACACTGGATAAAGCTCAATCTTTTTTTTTCAGTAGCTGAAAATACCCCTGGAAATACAAATAAAACAGAATCCTCCCTGCCCATTCATCCATGCCTGAAGCCAACTGAGCTTGTGTGCTGTGCTGCTGAAGCATCCCTAACACTTCTGTTGCACTCCTTTCTTCCTTATTAAGAGTAAAATAATAATAAAAAAAGGATTAACATCCAGGCTCGAGAACAGCTGCTCCAATCAAACTTCCGGCCAAAATAAAAATGGGAAACAGCACAAGTCTTTCAAGAAGCCTCAATATGTCAAGTGTACTTCTCTGCCATTGTTAAAGAAGGTTAGCATGAATTTCAGCGTTTGAGCTTAATCAGTGGAGCAAGGAAAATCATTTCACTCCCAGAGTTACCCATTTCAGCAGGAAATCACCCAACAGAACAACAACCAGATGCCATCTGATACTGGGTTATCCAATACTCTTCCTAATTATTAAAAACCCAAACTCCTTAAGTCTGTGTGACCTGCCTCACCCCGGAGCACACGGAGCCCAAGCAGCAGCAGGTACCAAACTGTGGCACCCCAAAAGCTGCCTGAGATGCTCTCCCTCCCTGGAAGGCAATCGGGATGTGTGTGTGCGTGCTCCCAGCTCCCCTGGAATGATTGCTTGTATTCATTAACTCGAGCTGCACAGAGAGGATCTCTCACTCAATTAATCTCCAGGCATGGGCACAGCACTTGTGAATCATCTTGCCATTTCTCACTGCTTGGCCACCTATAATTTTGTGCTCCACGCCTGCTCAGAGAAGTGAGAGGGGTGATGAATTGCAGCAGCTCTCATTACGGCTATTTTGGCATTCTCCTGACGTCCTACAACAGGGGCTTTCTAATTAAAGCTCGGGAGAGTGAAGCTTCTCTGGTAATAATAGATGTTGTGTGCTCTGCTGAGTGGGTAAATTCGCTCCAAGTGAAGTTTGAAGCTGCCTTTCCCAGAAAACAGACTGGTAAATTATTTTAATAGGTCAGCGTGGAAGTTCCCACATCCCCAGGCACCTCACTGGGAGGACCTGAGCGGATTTTGAATGGGGCTCTCGCCCACCCACCAGGAAATAAAAAGAGAACACCTGTGCTGGGCAGAAAACACCACAGCAGCACGGAGGCTGATCTCTGGTTCCTCCTAAAGCTGTGAGCAGGAGCCCAGTGAAAACACAGTCCCAGCTCCTGCCTCTGCAAAAGCTGTCCCAGACATCATCAGCCACCCCGCTGGAGTTGTGGCAGGCTCCTTCCCCCACGTTCCAGCAGCTTTCCTCGGTCAGGAGGCCAATTTATTCCAAAAGATGGGGGCAGGAAAGGGAAGTTCAGTGCAGATGTTTAGTAAACAACACAATAAGTACAAAGCATCCATTCCAACAGACCCACCTAGGTTTCAGGAAATTAAGAACAAAATGCAAGTCCCACCCTCACCCTCCTCTTATTTTTTCCATGGAGCTGGAAACAAATTAATTAGAAAGTTTGGGATATTTTCCTTTTTCCCAAGCCAGGTGCTGATCTGCTTTACTCAGGTTTGACTTCAGAACACAAGAAATGCCAGAGAAGGATCAGTCCACAAGCCCTCATTAAAAGCCTCTACATCATCCCACAAAAAAAAACCCCACACAATTTGTAATTTAAAAAAACCTCATTTGTGATTATTTTCAGGCTGCTGACTGATATCATCCATACAGTTCTCACTTCTTGCAAACAATTCCGATTTTGCTAGTGGCCCTTTATTAAAAAAAATCCAGGATTAAAACCCCAACCACACAAAATGATGTACAGCACAGCCAAATTACAGCTGTACTAATGAGTTACAGCTACTGGAATTAGTTCAAGGAGGTCTGGAGTTCCTGGAACAAACCAGTTGTGCTCAGTCTTTATCTCCCATTTCACTCCCAACAAGGTATCATAGTCCAAATACGTAGAAGTGGGAGTAGAAATGCAAATATTAGAAAAGGAGAATAGTAGAAGTAAAGATGACAGTTGCTAATCTCTTCAAGAAAGCTTTTAAATGGGCTCTTACAAGAAATTATTCCACCTACCACATAAAGCAGCACAAGCTTGACTGTAAGAAGCAGCTGAGGATGAATTTTAATCATTTTCAACCTGGGTAATTATTACAGAAAATGACTTACAAGCTTCATAAATTAATCAACCCAAACAGCAGCTTGCAATTTTCAGCTGTTCCCAGGCAATACTCCTGTTTTATCTGGGAAGGCCAGAACGGGCAGGAGCACAAGGAGCTGACATCCAGGGCAGAGCTTTGGGGGTGATGGCACCATCCAGGACCAGAGGTAATCCTGGTTTGGGGGTACCAGAACAGCTTTGGGAACCTTCCTGTGCACATCCCAGCTTCCCCAGGCAGCTCCATGGATCCCATCCTTAAAATACTGCTGGCATTTTGGTGCCAGGATATTGCCACAAGCCCAACAGGACAGAGACACAGCTGGAACAGCTCTCAGCTCCTCCAGCCCTGCACACGGGGCAGTTTCTAGATGAAAGTAAGGTTTCCTCACTGCAGGAGCCACCTTTTTCCCTCAGCCACAGCCTAGGGAAGCTCTAGAATCCTTGGAAATGGTTTCTCAGATTCCCCATCCCATTGTCAGCGGGAGGACGAATGAGCCAAACCACAGCTTGACAACAACAGCTGGAAATGGAGGTTGTGTTAAAAGACTTTAGTTAAGGATGAGCCAGATGCAGAGCCCAGCTCCTCCCCTGGCACAAACCTTCCCCAAAACCACTGCTTTCAAACCCTGCATCTCCACATCTCCTTTCTTTTGGGGCTGGGAGGATCTCGACTGTAATCTTGCCAGCACCAGCTCACATCTGAGGAAGATTTCTGCCTTGCAGAAGACAATAAGCAGGAGTGACATTATTCTTCTCCCACATTTCAGCTGCCAAATTACACAGGAAACACTGCTACAACATCACGAGACAAGAAAATCGTATTTAAAATGATTCAACAGGTTGTGCCACCAACTCTTTGCTGAGGGAGATACTTCCCAGCACAAAGATAAAAACTTCCTCTGATTCTGGTAAACTTAATGGGTCTTTATCCTTTGTATTCTCCATTCCCAGTGTCTAGGAAAAATAATAACCTCTGCAGCATATCACGATCTCCAACATCTGCAATACTTCATCTACACACCAAAACCAGCACGAGATAAAGGAAACTTTTGTCAGATTTTCTGTACTTAGGAAAAGCTGGCAGAGATGGAGGAACAAGGGTAAAAGGATATAAAACTTTCAAACTCGGAGAGGCCCGAGATGATACCAGGATCAAAAGTTACCATCATTTTTCTTTAAGACAACATCTCGAGCACCCGTGGGGAGGACAGGGAGAAAGAGGAGGCACCTTGCTCCTTATCCAACATCTCAAACTCTCCACTGTGGAAATAAAACACACCCTGGCCCATCCTGCCTCAGAAATGCAGCTTGCTAAGGCTCCAAATACAGACAGCACAAGGGGAAGACACCTTCCAGACAGTGGTAAAGCGATAAGAATGAGGACAATCACAAAGATCCCCGTGGTCCTTTTCCTTTCTGCTGCCAAATTTGTGCAGAGGGAGAGAGAAAATGTGCGACATCCACTGGGAAACAGGGAGAAAGGAAGGGCAGGGAAGCAGGGAACGTGAGGATGAGGAGCCCTCCTGAAGCCCTGATGAAGTTAGAGGGCAAAACTTCAGCAGGAAGACAAACTTGTTGCTCAACTGATTAAAAACATAACCACAAGGAGAAAAAAAAACCCCACCAAAACAAGGAACACCAACATTTTCTGTAACCACAAGCCAAGCTCCTGTTTTCTCCACAGGAGTAAGAAACCAGAGCTTCTCAACACTGATACACAGGGGAGGAGTAATGTACATTTTTTAAATCTCAGTCTCAAATTAAAGTGCATTTTGTGCCTGAAAATGAGGTTATTCATCAGGCTTTTTTTTTTTTTGCTCAAAATCTGCATACATTAAATAACAACATATTCTATTCCACAGCAGGTAGCAATTATCTAGTTAGTGCCTACCCAAACTGAACATCCAACTTTTAAGGCAGAGCTGACATCTATTGTGCTTTTTTCTGACATCCAGCACTGAACCGAACCCTTGGAAAGAAGGATTTTGTTTCCAAAGTGGCAATAAAACCCAAGTTCAGGTCAGAGCTGCCATAAAACCAACACACCATATTTAAGTGTCAGATTTGGGAAGGAACCGTAAGAAATATCAAACAACTTGCACACAGATGAGCAAATTCCTCAACCCTTTTAGCTCTTGTGATAAAGACTTCTGCACGGATTTTCTTCTCCCCAGCCAGGAAGCCAAATTTTAATTAATTTCTTATCTTTTGGCTGAACTAAAATTGATCTTGAATGTTTGGGTGAGAAGAGGAAACGCTCAACCATGTTACCAATGTGGCATAAACACAAGCCTACAGATGAAGCCCCACTCACATCATCAATAGGTTTCTCTCTACCAATTTAAGAGGAATTTAGTGACAAGCCTCCATTTTTTCCTCCCCTCACTTTTTCCCCCCTAAATTCTTGCCCTGCTGGCGATAAGCAAGAGAAGTAAGAGTATATAAAAAGCATGTCAAAATATTATTTGGGAAAAAATAAAGGGATGTATTTGGCTACTGAAAATAAGAACTACCATCAACACAACTTCTTTTCTAGTACATGATCCTTTCAATATTTGCTTTGCCAAACACCATTTGTTCAGGACCTAATTTTGCTGCTATATTAATAAATTTCACTGTATTCAATGGTCACAGTTTGTAAGTTCTGTACCAACTGACTTGCCAGGCTTTTTTTCTTCCTTATACCTCTTATAGAAACATACTCACTGCTTAAAAATGTGTGTGGCAGAACACACACAACAAAAAGAACCCAAACCAAAACACTCAGTGCTTAAAAAAACAACCTCAAAGTCCAACCCTGTTTTGCCCAGTTAGTTAATTGGCTCAGAATTAAGCCAATTTGTTAAGAGCAACAGATTTTCACACTCCATTTGAGATGTTGAGTTCCTTCCTCCACAAAGACCTTCTCACACAACATTTGTTAATAAAAAACATTTCTGCAAACGAAACCACCAAATGGGAAAATCTGAATATGGGAATTGTTTGTGGCTTGTAAGATTTTTGCTGTAGCACAATTCATCACACACCACTGGGAGCAAGAGGGGGTTTTTTTAAGTTAACAGCAGTGAGAAGATTCGCAAAGCCCTGGATCAATCCTCAAGTGTTTTGGTCACGTTGTGGTGGCCTCCTCACCACTCCACTTTCACCTTTCCTGCACCCTGTTGGTCTCCAAGCAGTGAATTTGCACTCCAAGACTTTCTTAGTGTCTCTCTTCAACCTCCAACACAGCTCAGGCTGCAGATTTCAGCCTGCCTTCCCAGGCTCAGGATTTAATTCAGTTAACTCCTTTAGCTGCTTTCCACGGAGCAAGAGCCAGCCCTGGGCGTTTTCTGTGGGAATCAGGAAGCAAAGGGCACCAGTGGGTTCCAACAAACCAGCGAGTGCTGGGGCATCTCGGGAAAACATTCTGGACTCCCTGGCTGTGTAGTTACAGCCCAGGGGCTCCCTACTAATAGCAATAAAACAGTTTGCACCTCTGGATCTGCAGGAGACAGCCCAGCAGCAGCTTCCCAATACTCATGTTTAAGCCCGTCTTAAATTTACATTTCTTTCCCTGCCTCTGAACAACACGGGTGAGGCTTCAACAGATTTATCCAGACATCCCAAGCACGTTGTTCCATCCTTTCCCCTGCTGCCTTTGCTGCCCAGCTCACACAACTGCCTGCTCTCCTTGGCAGCAGCCAACAGCATCCACACAGCTTGGGGGTTTTGGGGTGTTTAGCCTGGAGAAAAGGAGGCTCCAGGGAGACCTTCCCACGTTTTACAGCTCCCTGGAAGGAGGCTGTAGTGAGGTGAGTGCCAGTTTTTTCTCCCAGGTAACACAGGATGAAAGGAAATGGCCCCAAGTTGCACCAGGGGAGATTTAGATGGGGCATCTGGAAAAATTTCTTCACAGAAAGAGTTGCCAAGGCCAGGATCAGGCTGCCCAGGGAAGTGGTGGAATCACCATCCCTGAAGTGTTAGAAAAACGTGTGAATGTGGCACTGGAGGACAGGGGTCAGTGATAAACGTGGTGCTGATGGGTGGACTTGATGATCTTAAAGGTCTTTTCCAGCCTGATGGATTCCATGCTTTTATTCTGTGACTCAGATGGGTTTTCCTGAAATTGTATCTCATCTCCCATTCCCTACATACAGCACTGCCCACAACTTCTCCAGGAACACGATGTACCCAGGCTGAGCTGCAAATCTGTGGGGTTGGATGCCAACTACGAGCATTAAATAGAAAATATTATGGACTTGGTGACCTGAGCAGCATTTAAATGTCAAATTGCACAGTAAGAGATACAAAGAGGCTTTAGAAACAATCCAGGAGGAAAGCTATGGAGTTCTGTGCTTCCTGTGGAGGAGCTTCACTTCCCCACACACCAACTTTCCTCTGGCCCAAGACCCAACAAAACACGTTGCAATATCTTCATGTTGTGACAGATTTATTTTTCATCCAACACACACCTTCTGAGAAGGTCCAGCCCTGACAGTCTGGGGCTTGCATCACCTCACAGCACTGAAAATTTCTCCTGACTGCTGCAGCACCGTGATTTATTTAGGAAATTCATTCTTATCTATAGAGAAGAGCTTATAAATTATACACACTTCCTACCCCACTGTCTTTATTCTGCCAGGGGAAGGTCATCTCACTTGTTTACGTCAGAGAGAGCAAAGTCACCATGAGGAACAGACAAACCTGTGTGTACACACAGCCTTAATCCCCTTCAGAACCCTAGATCCACTTAAACCACTTTTTATTAATTTCTATTTTTATGTTCTTTAGGGAATAACAGGGGACATCCTGAATAATGTATATAATTCCATGTCCTCTGGAATGCCAAAAAAATTAGACTATTTCAAGATACATTAAGTAGCTTAGTACCAAGGCATGGCAACACATCAGCAAAGCCATTCCACTGAGCAACAGGGGGAAAATCATGGACACAGAGCTGAAATTAAGAAAAGGAACTGGAAAATTCTTCCACGTAGTGATTGTTTAAGTCATTTAAAAATAGCTGGCAACTCTCACAGCTGGAATGTGCTGTTGGGGTTTTTGCATGATGCACAACTTGGAGTTGGCTGGTCAGAAGTGGCAGCTAAGCCATGGAAGACCCCCTTGGACATGACCTGGAGAAGCCTGGAGAACTTCCCACCTGACCCTGGTGGGTATTGGGTAAAGTCCAGACAGGAACAAGCTCTGCAGGGCTGGGAGTCAACCAAGAACCCAACAGAGACGAAGGCAGATGCTCCCTCCTACCATTTATTTACCCAAATTCTATTCTGCTCCGTAACTCTGCTGCTCTCCCCTCCTCAGTGCTCACATCCAACACACTGACCATTCCCAAACCACCTCCAAAGCCATTAAGCCTCTTCAAAACCCAATATTTCTTCCCCAACAGTCAAAAGCACAGATTGGCTAAAAAAATTGTTTTGAAAAATGTTCCTTCCCCTGGATTGCTCCAACCTGGACATCTCACTTAAAAAGACATTCCGTAAACCTTGCCCATCTGACGCAGCTCAGCTGAAAGGGTCATTATTTCCAAAAGCAGGGGAAGGAATGGCTGTGCCATGTGTTTAATGGGCAGCTCCACAAGGACAACAGGGGCATTACCTGCTGGATGGATCACCTCATTAAACAAAGCAAGATGCACCAGGAATTTCAGATCAAGGCCCGGAGCTGCTTTCACTGGCCCTGAGTTTTGCAAGAACATCATTAAAATAAAATGCAATCAGAATGTCCTGACGCCAGCAAGGTTTTTATTTTAAATACTGGTGCACAATTGAATCAGAATACGTATTTGGCATCCAAACCAAGTTAATGCTCGTTGTGCAGCGAGTTGTTCACTCTTTTACTTGGTCTATCCTGAAGCTCAGGTAAAAACAAAGGGTAAATTCTTGGAGTGAAAACACAGCTTCATGACATTCCTTAGGATTGAACTTCCTGCCATCCCACCAATAAACAGGGAATTTTTCTACCAGCTGCAAACCACAGAGTTCAGATCACATTCTTGCATAAACCTTCAGCCCTGACCAAAATGCAACCAGCCATAACCTAAAAACACAGCTTTTGCAGCTTCCCTCAATACCAGACTAACACTTGGACCAAAATCACCACAACTTTCCTCACAAACTTCCTTGGACTTTGCAACGAACTCTTTTTTTTCTTCCCCATGCAAGGTAAGATCCTGCTTCTCTATCCTTGATGTGCATTTGAATTTCCTCTTAAAATTCATGAGGTGCTCATTTCTGAAGGGCTACCCTTGTTAAGTCTGTGTTCCACAGCCACCTGTTGTGACAGCAAAAAGGAGAAATCCCACCAGTCTCTTTTATTAACAGGTTTCATCACATTATATTCAAATTAGAAACTAAGATGGCTTATGAATATTTCCTTTTGAATTAAAAGACCACTTTCTCATGTGAAATGGAGTTTATGATAATTCAGAGCTTATCTGCACAGCGTGATGTCTTTGTCCTGCCTTAGATAAATAGTCTGTGTATCACATACCTGATAACTGTCCTGTGAGTTAATCTGCAACTCAGCTAACTTTATTTTGTAAGTTTTCTCCATGCAGTGTTTGATTGTTAATCTCTCCTCAAATTTTCATATCAGATGGAGGAGAAATTTTAGAGGCATTGAACCACAGGAAAAACATAAAATTCTTTCCCTCCTTTCAAAATAAAAAAAAGGGAAGTAATTCTCACCATAACTCTTGCACACTTGAACTCACAGCTGGTTTTTAAACTCCATGGACCACCCTTTCCTCTGGGAATCTTTCCACTGGCATTTGGGACAAACCATGTGTGCACTCACTCCCACACAGCACATTCCCACCAAACCTGGACCAAGCCTCGTGTTTCAAAGCGAGGGCTCAGCAGGAAAAGCTTGAGGCTCAAAAGCCCCTCCCCATTTAAACACAGGAGCATCAGCACCTACCCCGGCCATTGCCATGGATTAACACCACCAAAGCTGCTGACCTCGGCCGTGGCTCAGCTTCAGGAAATCATTTCCCTTTCCTGACTCTGACTCTGATCTCCATCTCTTCACTTACACACAAACTCACCACTTTACCATTACAAGCTTCCTCAGAACAACTCAACAAGGAAACAAGAACACACATTAAGAACTTTAATTTCCCTCCCTCCTGCACCTTGCCTGGATCAAAAAGCAGTCGCTGCTGACTGAAATGAAAGTCCCAGGCACATCTTTTGTGCCGGAACAAAACCGCTTTTCTCTTCACACAGGTTCCATGCATCTGCCTCTTTATCTCCAGTAGCTCAGAGACCACGAGCCCTTCTTTAATCTCTGTAGGCATCATGCTGCTCCTTTGATAAGACAATTCCTTCTCTGTGCCCAAGTGTTTCCTAGTGCACATCACAAGGAGACAATTCCTGCCACATCTCCTCTCCTTAGGACACCATCAATCCACACAATATCTGGCCCATCTTTTACTCCACCTTATGAAAGTGCTCTGTAAAAAACACAGCTCTGCACTCACCTCTCTGGCTCCAGCTGAACTTTCTCAGTAGCCCAACATTTCCTCTCTGTGAGTTCTGGCCACTCCCCATTAACCTTATATATCTGATTAACCCTCTGCAGGCTCCTAATTACCCAGTTAACAGCATTCAAAGTCTCATCCCTATCACGTGGCCTCCTGGTTACACAAAGAAAAGGCCAAACAGAAAATAATCAAAGAAAAATATCAGGACTGCTCTTGGTTTAGATTTGTCACCCAACACTCGGGTGTTCACTTACATTTGTCCATAACAAGTAGAACAAAAGCCACAGGAAAGGCCACAATGATTTTTCCCCCTCTCTTCTGAAAGGTTTTAAATTATCCCTGTTCCTCCAAGTTCTCTCAGGCAGCTGACAAGCATTTAAATAATGTCTCACGAGCAAACTGAAAAGCTGGGAGGAGCAACATGTGTAGGGATTTGAGGAACTGAAACAAGGAGCAGCTCTGCAGGAAAATGAATTTAATTAAAGTTACTCATGCAGGCTCTCAGCCTTAGAAATCTATAAATCTGGAAAATCATTTCCCTTTCAATTAAGTTTGTATTTGTCATTTTGGGAGAGATAAGAACAAATCCCCACTGACCAGGTTTTCCAATAGTGAGAAATTAGGAGAAATTTGTAACACGGAACTGCGAAATGTTTAATAGGAGAGAAATTCAGAAAAGCCAGTGAGGATCTACAGACCTCCAAGTCCCACCACAGCCAAATGATTCCTTTTTAAAGTTGAAAGTACAGCTGTACCAAGTGGAGATGTTTCAAGGCAGTGTCTGTGTTATGACTAATACCCCGAGGAGGACTCATCACCTCACTCCCACTCCTTATGCAATCACTGCCCAAAAAAAGGTTTCTCTCAGAGGGTTTTTTAGAACATCTGAATTAGACACCTGAGCTGAACTGCCCTCTCAACCCCTTTTCTCCAGCACTGTCTGGAGCCTGCAGAGACCCACCTCCCACCTGCCAATGTACACCATCAAATATATCAAAGGGCCAGAATGAGCGAAAATGATGCTGCTGGTGCAAAGTCATTTATTTTAGAAAAAGTTCTGGACAATCCCATTCGGCTCCTTCCTGAATATTCACACAAGGATTCCTGACAGAGGTTCCTTCAGTGCTGCAAACTGGGGGGGAAGGCTCTTCTAGGACACACCCAAGTTAACTCTGCTACATCCAAAAGGAGCTTCTGCTGATGGAGATCCCATCCCTGAATTCCATTCCTTCCTCTCTCCTCACTGGCATGGAAACTTGTTAAGTAGTTAGGCTGAACTCCTGATTTCCAACCTTTACAGTCCAAATATTTCCCCTTCACGCCACGCAGAGCAGCAATTAATAATCAGCTGTTCTGCATGTGCTCTAAAAACCCAGCACTAATTCCAGCGAGGGGATCAAGGGCTCAAACTCCCTCCTGCTCAGATCTTCCCGAGCTGTTTTGTGGTAATCACACACAGGAGAAACAGCCCCCAGCACTCCCAGATGGGGCATTCACAGTATTCTGGGGGATCAGCTGGGTTTTTTTCCAAAAATCAGCTTGAATGAAATCAAAGGCAAGGCAAAGGTTCTCGGCTTTTCCCCCAGGCAGAATTCCCACTGAGCTCGGCAAGGACTGAATCAAACTCCTGAAGAGCTGATTTGAAAGCAGGGATGCGAGGCTGGGATTTATCTGTGCACACACACACACACAAAACCCCACACTCTGCCTGACCTGGCAGTGAGTTATTCATTCAGAAGGAATCCAAGGCTGTCACTAAAAAAAGCTTCAAAGGGTGGAGAGGAACAGATATTTCACCTCCTTCACCTCGGGAACAGTGGGAAGAGTAAGTGGGAGTGATAGCTGCAGAAGTTTCAGTAAACCACAGACAGAGCCAGCCTTCCCTGCAGGACATTTAAAACCTTTCAGAAACCTCACTTTGCCACAAGCGAGGGCCACTCGTTAAACAAAGAGGGCAGCGAGTGGAATATCTGGGATTTTATTCCCTCTTCCATATCCTCTGGTCAGAAGAATGGCTACAGAAATCTGTGAGGGGATGAAGTCTATAAATTTCATCAGATCTGTACAACTGTGGCACTCTCACCGTGCATGGAAATCCTTGCTGTTGTTTTTAAGAGCAGCCTGGATCCTTAATAAAGTTCGGGGCAGTGTCCTAATCCTTGGCTAGGAGAGATGGAGCCACACCGAAAGGAACTGGGGGATATTTTTTCTAAGTTATTGACTACAATGAGGAAAAAAAGCAGCCACATTCTTTTCCCTCTTGAATTTAATGCAAATAAAACAGGACTGTGAAAATAAGGGTAGAGATAGAAACTTCTCTTGACATTTAGTTTGATTGTAGCATCATATCCTGCAATACTCCACAAGTTCAGAATCCTGCAAAACTCCAGAAGTCCGGATTCCATCTGATTTCCAGCTGACACAAGGAAAACTCCCCACGCTGTCTCCTCTGAGCGCTGTTAATGCTTTGCTCTCGAAGGGTTATAAAACCAGAGGCGACATCATTTGCTCATTTGGCTCATCCCCTGTTTCTCTAGGACACAAATCTCTCGCAGAGCTGCTGGAATGAGCGTGGTGGGCAGTATGTAACACCACAGGACCCCAAATACAGAGGTCAGGATGTAACATCCCATTTTATTTGCACCAGAACTCATCAAACACAAGGAGGAGGGAGAGGTAACTGCTCCAGACGGGAATTACACACGTTCCCTCGGGAATAGGGATGTTAAGCAGGGTGGATTGCTGCTCCTGCCGCAGAGGGTGATCCACGGCTCTCTGTTAGTGACCTGACACACAGCCTCAAGCCATTATATATGCTTCCAGTTATCTGCCTCCAGAGTTATTAGTTTGCCTCAAAAGGCTGCAGAGACATCCTTGGAATGGGAATTCAGCCCTTCCCATGTTCCAGGACCTGCTCTGAGCACAAGCAGAACAACAACCACGCTCTCCTCTCCTAAACCTAAAGCTGGCTTAAAATAAACCCCATTTCAAATATGGACATTATCCTACAAAATGCTTGACCTGATCCCCCCGAGATGTTCATTGCTGGCCATAAGAGAAGAGTTTATCGAGTTCTGCTCTTCCCTGAGTGTTTCTACACTCACAGGCTTTGTTTGGACTGTTGGGAGCAGTTCATTACCATCCCAAGATGCCCACGATCCCTCCATGCTCAGCCACACGGATTCTGACAAACAATTAATCAGGACTCAGGGCTGCATCTGCCTTGTGTTTACAGCCAAGGAACGAATTGGGTTGAAAAAGCATCTGAAAGGATAATACTTCAACCTGATGACTTTGTGGTTGGGCTTTGTTTTCCTGGAAGGAATCTGCTCACATATCATGTTTGAGAGACCCAACAGACAGGGAATTGATGAGCTTTTAGGTAAACCAAACATATGGTGCTTGCTCCGTTCCATCTATCTGGTAATCAGTCATCTAGCAATAAAGGCACAAGAAAATTTGGCCAGCTCCCCAAGACACGACATCTGAGGAGATCAATTACAGCCTTAATTTAGACAGATTTTTCAATGCAATTTTTTTCTTCCTATTACATTGTCTTTCCTGTTCCGTGGAGTTTTCATTAGCTCCTGTGGAAAATGAGACCAGGATTCTTCAAACCATACTGTGGACATAGAACACCAGAGAGTTTAGGGAATGAAATGCTGGATTAATCGAGACACTGACCAGTAATAGCTCCAAGTTGTTCTGTGTGCAATTATTTTGCCAACACTGTATAAAATAATGTACACCGAATATTGCTATTTTACTACTCTTTTAATTAAAGCTTCTCAGAAGAGCTTCCCTCTTCCCAGGCCCTCATCCCAGAGGAAAAAAGCCCATTCTGGATGCACAATTCCAGAAGGGAGGTCAGGGTCATTTTCTGACAACCTGGGGACACAGGACCTGAACCACACTCAGGATATGGCTCCAAACCCTGAGATCTGGCGGAGCAGAGGGACTTGGAGAAGGCCAAACTTTGGACAAACCTGCTGAAGGAGCTCTTCCTCTCACATTTCCTGCATGATTGAGTGCCTTGCTGTAGTTAAATTTAGAACTGAGACAGAGGAAATAAGGGGTTGATGTGGCAGCTATGAAGAGTCAAGTAAGTATTAACAGGCCAAAAAAAAATATTCAGAATTCCTATTAAATATCTCGCCTCTGTTCCACTCCTCAGCCCTCTCCAAAACCCCTCAGTGCTGAAACGCTCTCCAAGGGCTTACAGGAGATCCAGGCAGCATTTCCCCACCCTGTCTGCATTAGAAGAACAACTTCAAAATAACAATTTAACCTCACTGTGCCATTGAAAACCAGTTAATGCTTGTCTGCCACCACCCTGCTCTGTGTGCTCATCCCTGCTCCCATTCCCAGCACAAAACCAGATTTCCTAACGTCATTTACATTTATTACTGAGATGCAGAGCAGTGAGGAATTATTAAAGACTTGAAAAATCAATTTAAGCATTTTAACTCTGAGCTCAGACTCCTCAGCTCCTGCAATTTGTGTAACACAAGACGCTGCTAAGACGGCTCCATAAAGTGAATTACAGCAAATAATTTCTTTGTTCAGCTCCAATATGCTCCAAAGATGGATTCTATATTATATTACATCAAGGGGATTTAGCGTTAATACTTCAATACCAAAGAGTTGGGAATGCAGGCAAAACTGTGGCAAACTGCAGCAGTCAGGATTTGCTCCTTGCTTGACTGCAATAAACTCGCTTTAGAAGAGCATCTGACTGAGAAGCGGTTTCAAAAATGAGTATTTAATTCGATTTCCCATATGATGTTTAGGAGGTTGGGGCTATGGGATTCCCATTAAATACCGTGTTTGATGTACAAAAACTGCAGAGGAGAAAACCAAGTTTATATATCAAGAGTGGGTGGGTTTTGTTTGTTTGTTTGTTTTTTACTTCAAACACTCCTCGGTTCATTTACAGCGTCCCCCATTCTGCAGAGATGATATTTTAAAAGCGGGTTCGATGCTGTAACACAGTGCCCAATCTGTGGTTCAATATCTGCAGTCTGGGAGCCTGACATAAAAGATAAGAAACAGATGTAGGGTGAGATGAAGAAATGTGTCTATTGAGGAGTTTCAGCGCGATTTGGCACAAAAATAATTGAAGTCAATATGCAGAAAGCAAAGCTGTCAGCAAATTGCAATGCTTGACTGGAGCAAAAATGTATTTAAAAAAAGGAATTCTGTGGAGGCCATACGTGGTCTACCAGTTTAAATAGATTAGGAGTGCATTAGAATTCGGCTGCTTTGCTTCAGCCAAAGTGTTCGCCCTGAATGCACAAAGAGAAAACATTTATTAAATTTGAACCGCACATCTCCCACCAGAAACTTCCAGTTATGGAGCTGGTGGACCACGGCTCCCCAGTAAGAGCACTGGGACCAGTCCCTGCAGAGCCCTTTTCATGGAATTTACGGACACACAAAACCAGCTCCTCAAAATTCTGCCCAAAAATGGGAATCCCAACTTTTTTCAACCCAGAAAGCTTGGCAATATCTGGAATTTCGCCTCGCAGTTTCCTAACATGAAGTCGTATTTATTCCAACTTTGACTCAATAATGCCTTTCTAGAGTCTTTGATTAAAATCCCAGCTTGTGTCACCTCAAGCTCTAAGAAGTTAAAACTTTAAGTTAATAGCAACCAGAAGGCAAATATGGGAAACCAAACGCGGCTTGGAATATTTCCTCACCCAGATCAAAGGGTTTTTTTAAATCTTATTTTTTACACTATCATTTTATCCTCTTATTATTGTTTATCCTAATGCCTGAAATTCCTGGAATTTTCAAAGACACGAAAATCCAAGTGACCAATCCTTTACCACATTAAGAGAATTAACTAGAAAACTCCCTCACGAGCATCCCTTAGTCCCAGTTGGTCATGGTGCCACCCTACTGCTTCCCAGTAAATATTGATGTTTCAGTTAAAAGTCTTGAACTTTTTCATTATTTCTGCACGGTTTATTCCCAGTTCGTTTTACCAATCCCATTCCGTTTCTCTTAAAAACATTTAATAGAGGTTTTTAAAGTATTCTTCCAGCAGAAGTGCCAGGTTATGGTACTGCCACTGCTTATTCTTTATTTATTACTTATTTATTCTTTTTCCTCTTGGAAAAGTGAAACTTGATAGCTCAGCCTCCCAGTACAGATCTGTCCATTCCTGCATCTGGAATAAATTCCACACTTACCTTCCCAGTCATTTGGAGATTTTTTTTAAGACATTTAAAACTTGACTATAGATTCAAACAGCAGATTTTAACACTTTTTATTGCTTAATCAACAAAAGAAACCACGTATTTTTAAAGCAAATTTGATCCTTTCCATTGTTTTCTTGCCTCTTCCTTGGAAACAGGAGTCAGCCTTGGCTGCTTCACACAGATTGCTTTTTTATTTTTAATTTAGTATCATATCAGCTCACCAGGAATTGTGGATCACTCCCTGCTGCTCGAGGCAGTATAAAACAAGCTCACGCACTTTTCTAATTAGCTTTGTTCTTCTGAGTGGTGAACTTGTTCCAGGCCCATTACAGACAAGTTAATTGTTATCTTAACAAAGAAGAATGAATTTGCAAAAGTAACACTTGTCCAACGTGTATTCAAGACACCCTTTAAGGCTCACACTGCTCTGAAAAGCCATTTAAAAATTATTTTGGCATTGGTTTTGCTTATGTTTTATTTATTATTTATTCAAGTGACAATAATTGCACCTGCCAGGTTACAGCACTGTCACTGCTTATTCTTTATTTATTACTTATTTATTCTTTTTCCTCTTGGAAAAGTGAAACTTGATAGTTCAGCAGCCTCAATAGTTTAGCAGCCTCAAAGTTCATTTCCTAACTCCTGGGAAACAGAAAAGGCCTGAACATGTTTAAAACTTGAGAAGTTTGGGAGTGAACTTCTGAAACAGAGCCCCTCCAGCTCCACACATGAAAAAGAGTCATTTATGAGGCATCACTGTGGAAAAATCCAATTTAATGACCTGTACCTCAATGATTCTGTGGTTCTATCAAAAGCCACGATATTTTTTACTGGTAGATACCAAGATATTTCTGTGACAGCCACTGGATGAGCAATTATTCATCAGTTTTGCTCCCCCCCAAGGAGTTGCAGCACAATCAACCTTAGGAAACGAACCCAAGATCGCAGCACTCACAGAGACACAGCACCCAGAAAGGAATTGTTCTAAATTCCTCAGGATTTTATTGTATCCTAGAAGAGAATCTGGAAAGCAGTAATCCCCAAGTGTCAATATTTGATAGTGCTCTCAATAGCTGTGGTGATAGCACAGCAGAAGTGTGTATGTGAAGCAAAGAAAAGAGAATTAAATGTGAAACAATACAAAAGCTGAGGAGTTCAGAGCCAGCCCTTACCAGGAGCTCCTGTTTCTATAATTAGGCAAGCACAGAAAGAATAATTACATTTGCCTGATCCAATCGAAGTGAACCTGACCTGATTTAAGCACATTAAAAAAAAAAAGGAAAACTGGATTTATGATGCTCACATTTTCTTGGAAGTAATTCTCCTTTCTTCTTTAATTCACTCTAAAGCCTTTGGTCTCAACACAGCCAATAAACTCAGGTTTTCACATTCAATGGTCATGAAAGTGGCAAAATACAGAAACTAATATTGTGTTCATTTCTCTTCAAATGATTGGGAAATCAGCACTTAATTCCTGATTGGTACCAATGAAAAACTGAGTTCCATGACTGGCCCAGCTTAACAAGTGTGAGCACAAATGTTCCCTCTCCTGAGAAACTCACCCCAAAATAAATCGGATTGTGTGGCTGAACGTTGGGAATTTCTGGTTCAATAAAGTTGTGTTGCAGCTTTCCCATCCCACCTGCCCAACAGCAAATAAAGATCCACAGTGATTAATTAGTGACCATCTTAACAAAGCTCCTTTGGTATTATCAGTCCTGCAGCAGAACTTTAATTTCCATCATTCCTAGAACTGGAATTCTAGGAAGTTTGTCCTCTTCCTCCAGCTCTCAATCAGAAAAGCTAAGGAGAAACCCCAAAATATGGTCCCAAAACCCCAAAATTTACATAACTTTGAAAGATAAAGCAACCTTAGCCCAGTTCAATCAGAATAATAGAGGGGGGTTAATTTTTATTAATTAGAAAATCCCTCTAAATTCACTTAAATGCTTCTGATAAGGAGAAGAGACTTGGTGTTACTGATCCCGTGTTGGAATTTAAATTCCATAATTCCTAGAACTGTTTTCCTTCAAGAAGTTCTGACAAGAAGTTTGTCCTCTTCCTCCAGAGCCCTCAATCAGAGAAGCCAAGGAGAAACCCCAAAATATGGTCCAAAAACCCCCAAATTTTACATAAAAGTACATTAAAACAATTTAATTTTGAAAGATAAAGCAACCTTAGCCCAGTTCCATCAGAACAAGGAAAATAAGAGAGGGGAGTTAATTTTTATTAAGTTAATTAGAAAGTCCCTCTAAATTCACTGAAATGCTTTTGATGAGAAGGGAGGAGAGTGGGGATAAGTTTCTTTAAACACCCAGTTGTTCTCTGCTGATAAAACAGTATCAGGGGAGGTCTCCTCACATTCAGATGCCACAAATTCTTAAAAAGTAAAAGTTGAAGAGAAAAGTTCCTCCAGCTTCCAGAAAGATTTGGGACTGGGGTGGTGAGAAGAAAGGAGTTGATGGATTTTTCTCTAATAGAAGGGAAGCTCCTGGTAACGTAAACCAGAAAGCTGATTTGTTGTCTATGGAGCAAAGAAAAAAATCGTGATTAAAAACTGGTATTTTCACCTTCCTGTTAATTCATAGGTGTGGGAACCACAACACCAAAATAATACCCCACTGGAGGGTTTGAAAAAGGAGAAAAAATAATTAGGTTGAGTCTCAATAGAAGGAAAATATTCAAAAAAATCCCAACTAATTGAGCTTTTCAAAATTAGATCAAAACAAGCAAGAAATGAAATGCCCTGCTTTTGATTTTTTTGCAGCTGGTATCCCCCACTGAGCCACCTTTGCAGGGAAACGTCTTCTGCATTTTATATTCCAATTAGTGCATTAATCTTTCCCTGATTATTTATTCACATTTGAAAGAGTTTCCTTGTTCCATTT
The DNA here is from genome assembly GCA_013399195.1 of Dicrurus megarhynchus. Taxonomy (NCBI): domain Eukaryota; kingdom Metazoa; phylum Chordata; class Aves; order Passeriformes; family Dicruridae; genus Dicrurus; species Dicrurus megarhynchus. The sequence continues at coordinate 16,338 of VXAD01013573.1, read as the reverse complement.
TGTAACCTGGAAGGGCAGAGGAATGGGGAGAATGTTGCTGGGCATTTCCAAAGGAGATGCAGGCACCTCTATTCCTCTTCAGACACACCAACCTTCTGAAATGAAGATTAATTATCACATGTACAATGAGAAAAAGAACTGTTTTAAACTTGATTATTCATAAAAAATGGGCAAAGCCCTGCTTTTTTTTGCTTTCCTTAATGCTTCTTTCGCCCTTGACAGAAATACATTCCTGAGTCCTACAAAGAACATGGATCTTCTGTTTCTAATTCCATCATTAGGAAAAAAAAAAATCTTCAGCACCAATTTTACACAAATTCTTGTCTGAAATAATCAATAATAAATCACTTCTGCCAGGATCTTCAGCATTTTAAGGATCCCAAAAAGTAAACCCCTGGTGTTCAGAAATCTCACCAGGATGATCAAAGATCTTTTCTGTAAAAACATCTGGATTGATTTCTTCACAGCGAGGGTGGTCAGGCACTGGGAGGGGAGTTTTGGAGTGCCCATCCCTGGAGCTGTCCAAGGAATGACTGAGCTCTGTTCTGCCTCAACTGGTGTTGATCAAATGTTGGACTTGATGATCCTGGAGGTCTTTTCCAACCTCAGTGATCCTGTGGTTCTGTGAAATCCCCTAGAAATCCATTCAGCACCTGGAAACAGGCAACTCTCAGGTCTGCAGCTGAGCAAATAATTTCTTCTAAATCCCTCCTCCCCTCTCCGTATTATCTGGAAACAGATGGGGAAGCCAACCAAACAAGCATTAAATGAGTAATTTCTGCCACGTCCTTACAGCACCAACAAATTCCAGGTGAGAAACTGCACGTTTGAGGCAGCTTTGAGTGAGTTTCTGATCAAACAGCTCAGGTCAGTTGTGACCAGAAGGATGTGGGATCCCCCTGGGAATACTCCCAGCCTATAAAGAGTTTTATAAATGCACATTTATTCTATCAGCAGAAAATATTCGTGCTTGCCTTCAAATGAAGCTTTTTTACAGCACTTTCCCAGATGAGTGATTAAAATAAAATACAGAAATTGCACCATGACACGCCAACAACTTCTCTGTAAAAAAAAAATTAAAAACAAAAAAAAAAGGGCATCTGATTTCTGTCAGTTGTGAGCAGCTGAGGTGATTTGTCATCTGTAAAGCACGGTGATAAAACACCATGATCACACAGGTCTTCAAAAAACAACTTTCAAAGCGCTCTTCAGAGCGTGCTTTGATCAAAATGTTTACAAAGCAGCAGCTTTACAAGAGGTTCCTGAGCATCAATCTTGATTAGGGTTATTTACCAACACAGCAGTAGCAGGGGATGCACCTATGCAGCTCCACATACTCAGTACCTGAGCTTCTTGTCCTGCCCTCAAAAAGAAAGTTCTCATTAAGCTCAGAAGACAAAAGACAGTCTGCAAGGCTTCTAAACTTATTCCTGAGGAAAGCCTGGAATTACAAATAGAGCCAGAAAAAGGGTTGCTGGAAAAGGGTGTGTAACTCTAATTTTAGTGCAAAATTACAAGAAAAATAGTAATATCAATGCTAAGAACTCACAGAACATGATTTAACATTACTGGGGCTGATTGTGGCAGCAAAGCATGGATGGAATCATTCAGGGAAAGACCTTCAAGATCATCAAGTCCAAACTTCAGCTGAATACCCCAAACCCCCTAAATCATATCCCAAAAAGCCACATCTGCTCATGGCTTGAACACTTCCAGGAATGGTTTGAACACTTCCACTTCCACCAGCCCATTCCGGTGCTTAACCACACCTCCAGCGAAGAAATTCTTCCTAATATCCAACCTGAACCCCCCCTGGTGTGACTTGAGGCCAAAATATTGGTCAGATTTATGCTCCTAACTCTTCACAGCCCTGATTCCAAACAGTGCAGAAGAATTCCAGGCCAGAAATAACCCCGACCAACCAACCAACCAAAAATAGAAGCTTCCCCAAAAGCCCCAGCCAGTTTAATTTATCAAAGATTCAGCTGGGAGACACAAAATTATGCACAGCAGAGCACATTGAGAGGCTGGGAGGAAACCACCAGGAACACAAATAATGAGTCAGAAGGAGAAACTTGACCCCAAAACCCTTCCTGTCCTCCCGAGGAGGCACCAGCAAGGAGCGATCCAAGATCTCCAAATCTTTCCAAGGTGACTGAAGTGAGGGTGATCCTTTCCTGACTCCAGAACCATGCACGTCATCAACATTCTGGAATTCATCTCCTGAAGTGCCAAGACAAGGCCAGCAGAAGTTTGTTCCACACAAGCACTTGGGCAGGAAACACAGCCCAAAAAACCACGGCTCACTCATCCCTTCTAATTCCGGGGGGAATTCAGGTTTTCTTCTCCTCTCTCACTGACCGGTCTGTTTTAGCCAAGTTTCACCTATGTAAAATAAGGGCAGAAAGGGTTTATTTAAAACACTCCACACACCCACTCCCTGCTTCAGGTTGTGTTTTATGGACTGGGATGAGTTTTGGTAGCAGAACACCAAGATAAAAGCCCATAATTCAGTTTTCTCTTTACTCTCTCTGCTTGCCTACTACAAATCTCTCTCCTCCTTTATGCCCTCACTGCAGGCTGCTGTTGACAACCTTCTCTCCTCAGCTCCTGCTGATTTAATACAGCTGCAGCCTCTCTCCCTCCATCCCTCCTGAAATCTCCTCCTGCTTCTTAACAACCCCAAACTTTCCTTTCTACCTCCGCTGGTTATTTAATTCTACTTGCAGCACGTTTGGGGTACTCAGTGTAGTAAATCCTACACAAACTGTGCCAGACCAAGAGGAAAAGAGCTTTGTGAGCCCCTGAGATAAAGCCAATAAAAGAGGAGTAATTTTATCTGTGAGTATTATGAATTAACAGAAGGAAATAATGTCTGCATTCCCCAGACTGGACTGACAGGATCTGCTCTCTGATAAAGAAATACAGAAATTAAACTATAAATAATACTTCTGGCAGTTCAGATTTGATTAGCTGGAGTAAGTTATGTCTTAACAGGTTACAGATTTGACTATCTTGCTTTGTTTTAATTCCATTTCTCAGTACATAACACAACACCCAGAGATTACCAGGGGATGAAAAACCCCACAGTGCCCCAAAACCACCTCATTCCCAAGGTCATCACTGACTCCCACATCCCTTTAGGCTACTGGACTGTATTTCTGGGATGGAAAGCAAAGCTGAGTTACTGAGGAGACAGAAGCAACTCCACAGCCAGGAGTCCTTCTGGCACTCCACCTGACCAGGTGAGTTCCTTAGGAAGCAGCAGCAGGAGAAAAGGGAGAAGAGCACAAGCGATGCAGGATGGGAACACGTGCAGCTACCTGGGCTCTCCTGCCACCCCACACAGCTTCAGTGTCTGCCTCGCTGCAGCACCTGATGAGAAACCCAGAGATTCCAGGCAGGAAAGGCACCAGAACTGTTCCAATGATCCCAAACAGCTGCAGTGGGGAGCATCCACACTTTCAGACACACCTGAGTGAAAATAAACCTGCCAGGGCAAACACAGGCTGCCAGTTCAGCCATCCAGCTTCTCCAAATGCTTCAAAACTGAAAGGCTTCAACATTTATTCCAAGTTTCTTTTTCATAAATATCCCATAATTTCACCTATTTTATTTATTCACCTGTTTTTATTTATTTCACACTTCACCTATTTTATTGTGATGCTCTGGGATGGCCCTGCTGGAGCCACTGGGGTCCCTTCCAACCTGACCCACGCTGGGATCCTGGCATCCCAGATCTTTTAGAATCCAGCTGCAACCAAGATTTTTTTGCCATCAGAGCACCCTGATATACGGAACTCGACATTTTTTTGTTTCTCTACATTCACTAGTTGGTCGTAAAGGTGTCAAAGACAGCAAGGAAAATTATCTGCATCTGCCCAACCCTATTTTATAAAAAAAAAAAAAAATCAGAGAAAAGGAACTTCTTACAAAGTCACACGAACAGAAAAAGTTGCAGTTCTTCTGTGAATAAAGACAAGTTCAACGGAGCAAAGTGAGCTGTGAAGTTTGAGTCACAAATTCTTTCCAGAGTTTGAATTTCTGCTGCATGCAGGACTAAGCTGCACTTCAAGAAGCTGGAAATTTTTAGGCATCAGGATTTGCTTTTGTCTGCCTGGTACTTTTCCAGCAAGCAATGAACTTTACTTGTGTAAACCAAGTTCACAAGGGCAAGGCCAGGCTTGGAAAAGATCTATTCATGGCTTTGCACCAATAATCCACCATTTTTCTGGTTTAACTTCATGACCTTTTTCTTCCAAGTCAGTAGAGGCTGCCAGAAAGCAACCTGGCCTTATAATGAAGGTGTTAGGAAGTAGCAAAAAGGAGATAGTAAAAGCAAAAAGATTTTTAAAAATCATTAGTATTGAAGATTTAGAAGCTCATAGGACTATATGAGTTAAAGTGATTCCAAAGTTTTTAAATACTTGTCATGATACCACATCACCACTTGGAGAAGTGTCCCTGCTGCTTTCAGTCCCACTGCTCAGAAATTACACATTTGCATCTGTAAAGACAAAAAACCCCTACAGTTTATATGGGAAAAACACAGAAATATCTTCCCCTCTTCACTACACAGCATACTAAAAAACACCCTTCAAATATTTCAAGAAGATGAGTTATGCTTCCAACAATTAAAATTTCTATACGTAACTCTTTGCAGGGAAAACAGAAAGGGATTTTAAATATAACAGCAACTAAAAGTTGTTTGCCTAACTGTAGGATTTGGGGGTTGCAGGTTGTGCTTTCTCACACGTCAGAGCTCCTGGGGTGAACTTCCTGCACTGCTGCAGAACTCAAGAAATGCAGCTCCACCGAGGTGAAACTTCTCTGCAGAGGTGGAGAAAACAAGTGCAGACTCTAGAGGGAGTTCTAACTTTGCCATACTTTTCCCCTCACAGAATTTTTATCACTCGTTCAGAACAAAACAAACAAATAACAGAAAAAGGCCAACTTTCTTCTGGGTATCTGCTTCTCCCCCTGCCCTCTGTTCCTGGGCAGAGTGGGAGCTGCCTGGCATCAAAATCTGCTTTCTGCTGATACACAGCTTTCAGTTTCCTTTCTTATTTGATCACGATGGAGAGGAAATCTGAATTTTCAGCTGTTCTTGGTGACTCTGGTGCTCCTTCACCCTGAACATTCCACCAGGCCACACAGCGCCTGGGAGACGTGTGATGTTTATTGAGGATGAGCCACATCAGAGAGCGAGCTGTTAAATATCGAAGAAAACAAAGGCTTTGTAAAGATATTTTCACCACCAGGAGTTATCTCCTCTCTAAGGCAGCAAAGCAAACTCCCAGTGTGGCTTTGTGTGCACTGAGACATTCCCAGCACAGGAATATGGATGACAGGAATAGCCAGCGAGGCTGCCACGCTCCCAGGAACCCCAGTTTAGCTTTGCCAGGTCTCTCCAAGGAAGGGGATTTGCCTGCAATTAAGCACTTGGCAAAAACCACAGGATCCCAGAGCGGGTAAGGCTGGAAAGGATCACAGTGGGGCATCGGCTCCAGGAGCCATTCCAGGATTGAGTCCAGATAGGTCTGGAATATCCCCAGGGAGGAGACTCCACAGCCTCTCCGGGACCTGTCCCAGTGCTCACAGCAAAGTTCTGCCTCCTGTGCAGGGGAATTGCTGGGCTCAGGCCCTGCCCGTGGCTCTGGTGCCATTGCTGGGCCCCGGAGCAGAGCCCGAGCCCTGCCCTGAGCCCTCCCTGCAGCCAGGGACAGCCGGGGCTGAGGGCCCCTCTCAGCTGGGGCTCCTCTCCAGGCTGAGCAGCCCCAGCTCCCTCAGCCTTTCCTGGGCACGGAGATGCTCCAGGCCCTCCATCATTTCTGCAGCCTCTCCAGGAGCTCCCTGTCCCCGCTGGGCTGAGGAGCCCAGAGCTGGACACAGCACTCCAGATGTGCTGCATGCCAGATGTGCCTCCCAGGGTGAGCAGAGGGGCAGGATCACTCCAGATGTGCCTCCAGGGCTGGGCAGAGGGGCAGGATCACTCCAGATGTGCCTCCAGGGCTGGGAAGAGGGGCAGGATCACGCCAGATGTGCCTCCAGGGCTGGGCAGAGGGGCAGGATCACTCCAGATGTGCCTCCAGGGTGAGCAGAGAGGAAGGATCCCTCCCTAACCTGCTGGGAATGCTCTTCCCAATGCATCCCAGGATCCCACTGCCTTCAGGCCCCCAGGGAACACCCCTGGCTCCAATTCCAGCTGCAGGAAGAGCAGCCCAGAGTGCAGCTGTGGCACCCACACTTCAGAAAGCATTTTGAAATAAAAGTCCTTTCCTTGCAACTCTGATCGAACTTCAAGAGCTCACAAATGCAGCACTGGTTGTTGGGTATCAAGAAGCCAGAAAAAAGACAAAGAACATGATATAAATTTCCAGTATTCCTTACATTGAGGGTGAATTTAACCAATCTAAAACGGCAGAATTCTTCTGCTTTGAGGCACAGCATCGTGGCAGCTCATCTGAGCTGAAGAAATTCATAACAACTGGAATAAAGGCTGGTAACCCCTTATTACTGTGTTGTCCTGTTAATCTAACATCTCCTTTCGCTTCTGTTATTAATTAGTGTCTCCACAACACATTAAAACTCTCCTCCTCCAGTAAAGACAACTTACAGTGAGGGAAAAACAGCAAAACCCACGAACACACACAGTACTCAGGGGAGTTTTCTACCTGTCAAAATATTCTTTAATACACAAAAAGATATTTGCATTTAATTTTTTCTCAGAGGACAATGTGGCAATTTGCATGGACATAAACATCCTGTAGAAAAACTCTTGATAGAATGCAATGTATGGATTTTAGGAGTTATCTTCCTTATGTTACAAGGGAAGAAAGAACACTTAAGACACTTAAGGTGTCTACCTGCCAGCCTTTATCTCTCACTTCTGCAGGGTTTTGTTGTTGCCACAGTAGCACCAGAATCCACAAAAAATTCATTTATAACATCTCTGAACCACAGCTGCCCCCTGCCCACTCCGTGGTTTCATTTCAAGGAGTAATACCAGTCAAAAACTCAGTCACTGGAGCAATGAGGAGGGGGGGACAAAAGCGAGTTGCATTTAAAGTGATTTCTGAAGGAGCGAAACAAAGTGTGCTGAGACAGATACTCCTCATTTTTCAAGTGCTCTTTCATCCTGTTTCCCAAACTTGACTCTATTTCAAGTCAGTGCTGCAGGATGGAGCTCAGCTGAACCTGGGAGAGCTTTCCAGGCACCAGAACCCTCTGCTGCCAGCACTCGCTGCTGAACCCACTGCAGGTGCTCGAGGCTTTCCCACTGCTCTGTTCCACTCTGGATAATCAGCAGCAGACCTGCAATCCAACTTTCAGAAGCATTTCGGGGGTGATTTTCCCCCGAATATGACAGCACAGAAGGCTGGAGGAGGAACTCCAGCCCTCCCATCTTTTTGCTCTTTCCCTGTTTCCAAACCCTCTCCTCTGCATGCAGAAATTAAAGCCTTTGTACAGAGTGCATTTCTTTCTCCTCAATATTCATTTAAAACCATTTTTCATAATAGGCTCTGAATAGCAGGGGGAAAAACACAAACCACATTTTCCTCCTGTCCAAAAGAAGCAATGGGATAATGGGCTGGCTGAAAAGGTGTTTTCCCCAAAGGCTGCTGCTCTCGGACAAAGGCACTCATGCCTGAGCCATGAAGGAAATTGCCTGTTGGTGCAAATATGCCAAATGGCTACTGAGACACTCCACGGCTGGTCACAAGCTGAAATATTCCTTCCTAACTCTGCATCACAGGCTTTTTTTATTGCTGCTGGCACAGCCTGTGACAGCAGGGAAGAGGTTTCAGGGTACTGCAATGCTGAGAATCAGTGGGATGTTGTTTGAGCAGAGGGATGTTGGCCTGAGCAAGGGTCACAGGGCTGGTAGGGACAGCAGGAACAGCAAACGGGCCTCTGCTATCAGTAACTCCAATCAGTAATTCCAAACCAATAAACAAAAGGTATTAGAGTTTTATTTTTGGAGAGAGAGCTACTGGGCATTGGTGAGGCACCTCCAGTGCTGTGTCCAGTGCTGGGCACATCACTGCAAGAAGGACATGGAGGGGCTGGAGCATGTCCAGGGAAGGGAATGGAGCCCCAGGAGAGGCTGAGGGAGCTGGGAAAGGGGCTCAGCCTGGAGAAAAGGAGGCTCAGGGGGGACCTTGTGGCTCTGCACAACTCCCTGACAGGAGGGGGCAGCCGGGGGGGTCGGGCTCTGCTGCCAGGGAACAGGGACAGGAGGAGAGGGAACGGCCTCAGGCTGGGCCAGGGGAGGCTCAGGGTGGACAGCAGCAGGAATTTTCCCATGGAAAGGATTGTTAAACATTGGAACGGACTGTCCAGGGAGGTTTGGAGTCCCCATCCCTGGAGGTGTCCAAGGAATGACTGAATGTGGCAAGTCTGCCAGAGAGGGCATAACAAAACCCAAATTTTAAACCAAGATCAGACTAATGCCTGGATTCGGGGGCTTGTTCAGGGTCGGATTTTTTCATTCATTACATCCACAACACGTAAGGGGTACAGCAGGTCCCCTTTCCTCCCTCTGAAGAGGGTCACCACTGCACCCATCCTCAAACCTCCAATGCCCTAGGGTACCAACCCAGCTCTCCCCTGTCCGCAGCTGCACCAGAACATCCCAATCTCTCACAGTGCTGAGGAAAAAGCGAGGTTTAATTTCCAGTTGATTTTTACAATCATTTCGAAGTAAATGATACTTGCACTTAAATTATTTTACAGTCATAAGCCAGTGCATTTCAGTGACCACTGATGCAGTCTGTGTATTTGATGACTTGTTATGAGACACTGATGGCTGTTTCATGTGTCCTAAAAATAACCTTGAGACAACGGGAGCTCAAAGCATTCCGTAATTATATTCCTCAGTAGGAAGCAAGTTCCACAGCTGACATATGGAAAGACCAAACCGTTTTTCCATTCAAAATAAACAAAAATATTCCTATTCTTTCAAGTGGTAACTATTGAATATTTCAACTGTTTCACTGTAAAGCACTCGATGAGTTTCTAAAGAGCACTTTGTAACTCCGTCCTCACTCTTAAAAACACTCAGGAGAGGGAGAGAAGCGCAGAACTACAGAAGTGAGGCCACAATAAGAAAAACCTCAGCATCCTAAAGACACCTTATAATCGCCTCGCAATTACCACCCAGCATCGTTAAAATGGGGTAAATAATTCAGCCTGCCAGCAGACGGGACCATAATGTGCTTTATCACCACCTCCCAGCCACAACCTTCCTGAAAGCCCCTCAGTTAAATAATCCAAACGATTTCAGCACGAAATGACCCTTCAAGATGGACTAAACCTCTCCTCTAAAACCCACCCGGCTGCTTTGTCATGGAGATCTACCGAGCTGCTTGCAAAGGTTTCGGGAATAAATGGAGACTTGTGGCTCAAGCAGCATAAAGGACAGCTCGGGAGAGAAATACCAACACTCGCATATGCTTGGACAGCCATAAATCAGAGAGATTGCCTCGAGCTTCTCTTCCGAGATCGTACTCAAATTCATAGGTTGTCCTTTCCAGAAGAGCAGGAAAAAAAATCCTAAGCCCGGGAAAGGAGCTGCAGAAGCGCAGCAGGTTTACAGAGCCAGCAGCCAGTGCAAAAGTCGTCAGCTTACTCATTAGTCTGCCTCCACACAGGAGAAATAAAGAAAAAAAAAAATAAAGAAACAGCAAAATCCAGCCCCTGTGACAACGTTTAAACAGCAGTGGTTAAGATTAAGGGTAACCTCCAGACGCTCCCAACCTCTAAAATACACACTTCTACTCCTAAGGTGTCCTTTCATCCTATCTCCCGTGCTTTGCTGTTGTTCAAATCAGCATTGCAAAGGACATCGGGGAACTTAAGAGGATTTGGGGGACATCAGAAATACCCTGCACATCCGCTTTAGGCTGCTAAACCCGCTCCAAGTGCAAAGGATTTCTTCCCTGCTTTTCAGCTCCGTTCCGGGGAAAAGCCGAGGTGATGGGTCAGGCGCATTTAGCACCTGAGTCGCAGTCAATGAGCGGGTAAGCGCGGCTTAAACTGCTCCCAACGCCCCGGTAAAGCTGGAAATCCCCAGGGAATCGCTAAAAAACACAAAGTCTAAGCAAGGTCATTTTCTGAGAGTCAAAGAGTCTGGGGGGCGATGCCCAAGGGTCTGGAAAGCCGCGTTTTGAAAGAGTCAAATAAGAGAGAAATGGGGAGCTCAAAACACAAAGGAAGGGAGCAATTCCGAAAGGTCCCTTCCAACCTGAGATATTCCACAATTTCCACCCCTTTCCTAAGATGACAGAAAACACGCAGAAGTTGAGAGGGAGGAGATGCAAACAAAACACCCAAGGTGAAAGCTGTCCTCTCCAGCTACATCTGCCACATAGACACAGCACCATGGTAGACTGTGCAGATTTCTCCAAGAACTCAGGAAATCCAAGGAAATCCAGGCTTTTTCCACTGAGGGATTCACTTTCCCAACCCGCCTTTCAGGCATTACTTTCATGCGATTGCAAAACACTGACCAAAAAACCTCCACAAAACCAACCACACAAATAAATAAATAAATAAATAAATAAACAAATAAATAAATAAATAAATGTAAGAAGGTAAAATATCAATTTATGTGAGTTTCTAGGGAAAGGAGAAGCCTCAGCCTCAAGTCCAGCCAGCTGAGGAGCATCTACCTCTTCACATCCTCATGCATTATGTAGTTTAAATTATTAAGCAGAACACTAATGATAACTTTTTATCCTCCCGCTGATCACCTCTCTCGGGCAGCTCGATATTAACACGAGCTTGTTCTGCCCAGCTCGTTTAGTAAGCAGGAGCTCATTTAAATCAGCATATCCTTCAGGAACAATCCACGTGAATAATGATCCCCAGCTCGTTTCCGTACAGCAGCAGTGATTTATGCGGTGGTTTAGGGTTTCTAAAAGCGGCCTGGGAACAGCGTGGCAGTGCCAGCATCTCCTGTTCGGGGGGTTCTGGTGGCTTTTTGTGCGCCGCTTCCCCGACACGCGTGGGAGGGAGCCAGACAGCCAGAGAACGCCTCGGAACATCTTCCCACTCAGGCCTCCTCCGAGACGCTTTCCCTTGGTTTGTCCTTCTCGGATGAGCAAATGTTGTTCTTTTTGTTCGCCGCTCTGCAGGCGAGACCCTTGAAGAGGCAGGGGCTGGAAGGGGAAGGTGCAGCAGGCACACGGCGCTGCTCCCACCGCTCCCACCCCCAGCATTTATTTGTCGTCTTGTACTGATCCTTTCGGGGTTCAGAGCTGAACACCGTCAGACTCCTCAGCAATCCCCAAAGCACGAGGGGGCTGACCCTCACCGCTGGTCCCACTCCTCCCGCCTTCAGCACTGATTTCTTTATGTGGTACTGATCCTGTTGGGGTTCAGTGCTGAACACCATCCGCTTCCTCAGCAATCCCCGAAACACGTGCGGACCGACCCTCTCCACTGACCCCCAGCTCAGCCTACCTAGATTCCTGGCACAGCTCCCACCGTGGATTTCCCTGGAATGTACATTTTGTCCTTCTGTCCCTCAGGAACAGCAGAGATGCTCCTGACTCTCAGATCCCAGCACTCCACGGCTCCCTCAAGGAGGAAGGACTGGCCCTCGACGAGCTCATTAAGGGCTCCCACCCACCCCTCAATCACCCCCGCTGGGTGCTCTGGACCAGCCCCTTCCTGTTCCTCTCTCCTCCAGCCCATCCTGCTCTTTGCCAGCCGTTTTCCCTAACAAGATTTCATGTGAAATCCATCAGGAGCCATGGTTAACAACGCCTTTTCTACTGTCCCCTTCTTCTCCTGTAAGAAGTCCCTCTACCAGAGGGCTGGAGAGGGATCTTCAACACGGGAATGCAGTTGCAGGACAAGGGGGAATGGCCCCACGGTGACAGAGAGGAGCTTTAGATAGGATATTGGGAAGAAATTCCTCCCTGTGAGATGGGGAGACCCTGGCACAGGGTGCCCAGAGAAGCTGTGGCTGCCCCATCCCTGGAAAGTGTCCAAGGCCAGGTTGGACAGGGCTTGGAGCAACCAAAAGGGTAATATTCCCCCAAATCCCTTCCAGATCTATTTTACATCACAGCTCCCCTAGCAAAGATCATGCGTTTCCATAGAAATTCCAGTTTTCCCCAATTTTCTTCCTAGAGAAAAATTAGCAAATACATCCATGGTGTTTTTCCCACTCCCATTTGTAGCTTGCTACGGGCTCCAGCCTGTGTAAATCATGTCACAGGCCCATTTTATACCATCATCCATAAAATGTGCCAGCAGAAGAGATCCTGTGGGCACAAACAGTTGTTGCACTGAGAGATCCCATAAAGCCAAACCCTTGGGATGTGCAATCTGCCCGGAGCACTTCACATTAGCACTGTAACTTTTTCCAAACATAATGACCTTGGTCATTATTTAAATGACTGCTGCTCACATTTTCATCTTGGCTGTTCCAGAAGCGCTTTTGAAGTGGTGTTTCTGCCTTTTCAGACTCCTGCTGTGGCTCTGGAAGGGGTTTCTAATCCCTGTGAGCAGCCCCAGTTAATGACAGCAGATCTCGTGGACAGGTGAAGTGACACCAACCCCTGCTTGAACATCACAGACACCCTGAGAGAAAAGCTCTGCACATTGGACTCAGTCTGAGACGTGCTTTAAAAGGGAAGGAGGAATGATCTGTCTGACCTTTTATTCTTGCTTTTGCTTCTTCTCCAAACTTTGTGCCCCAGCAGTGCTGGGCTGCTGGCACGACCTCCCCTCCCCAGCTGAACAGCCAAGCATCTCCTGGCAGAGCTCTCCAGGATGTTTTAGTCCACCCTAGCTGGGCTGGCCAAGGTTTAGTCCCTGTTTTAGCCCACCCTAGCTGGGCTGGCCAAGGTTTAGTCCCTGTTTTAGCCCACCCTAGCTGGGCTGGCCAAGGTTTAGTCCCTGTTTTAGCCCACCCTAGCTGGGCTGGCCAAGGTTTTTACACACTTTTTGTGAGTTCAACTCATATCAACAGAACCCTTCTCACAGCGATCAGTGGCATAACGGGTACTGACCAAGGAGGGAGGAGAGGCCGCCGTGTTCAGCTCTGGAACCCCAAAGATCAGAAGGACAAGGACCTGCTGGACCAAGTCCAGAGGAGGCTGTGGAGATGATCAGAGGGCTGAAAACAGGCTGAGAATGTTTGGGTTGTTCATCCTGATGAAGAGAAGGCTCCAGGGAGAGCTCAGAGCCCTTTTGGTTCCTAAAGGGGCTCCAAGAGAGCTGGAGAGGGACTTTGGGAAAGGGACAGAGTGACAAGACACAGGGAATGGCTTCCCACTGGCAGAGGGAAGGGATAGATGGGATATTGGGAAGGAATTGTTACCTGTGAGTTCTTTTCTCCTGACATTTTTTTCAGCTGCACAAGGCCAGCTCAAAGCCTTTTCCCAGCTCCAGCTGTGCCAGCTGCAGACCTCACCACTCACCCTGGGATCTTTCTCCTTCCAGTGCCCGGGTCGGGATGAGGGGCTCCCAGGGAAGACTCTTTCACACCATGGTGCCCAAATCCTAAATTGTTTTGCCTCTAGGCTGGCCTAGGACTGGTTTCAAGTCACTTTCCTCTGCCTCATTCCCTTAACTTCACATAAAGTGCAAGTGAACGCTGAATTTTGCTTGGGTAACGTTTCAGGAATGTTCTGTAAAATGCAGGGCTGGACAGATGGAAGGAAATACAGAATATTTCCCTTTTTTCCTGCGAGCTCTGTGCAATATTGTGATCAAAGGATTTCTGCTTCTCGTTAGATTCAGGTTATATGGAAAAAGGGTCAGTACCTGACATTTTCCAAGTGCAGCAGCACTGACCGCTTTATCTTCAGAGGAACTTGAGGCAGATTGCTGTGCAATGGAGTTACCTTGGTAACACCAGACAGCTTGGAGACTCACAAATAATTATGTCACCTTGCCAATCTGCCTGTGCACCTCCCAGGAATGCAGAACAAGCAGTCAGTTCCAGGGACATCACTCCAATTCATTGGCCTTGCGTGGCAGAAAAGCGCTGCTGCTTTGCTTATGGAATTAGCTTCATTTCAGCGGGAATTCCCACAGCTTTTAGTAGGATTTTTTTTTCCACTAAAAAAAAAAAAAAAGTCTTTAAAGACCTGTTTATTTATTGCTTCTGAAAGCACTTTGCATAAATGATATGGCATGGCCTCAAAACAATATTGTCCTGATTTTTTTCAGATTAGATACACTTAATTTTCAGTTGGGAATTACTCACTGGAGCAGCAGGGTTTGGAACACGGGAATCTAGTGAACCTTGCATAGACAAAGAAGGGAACTGCTCTTCTCATGGATGAAAACTGTGGATGATGATGAAAACCAAGCTTAATATTCATTGTTCTGCAAGCAAAAGGAAGTCTGAATGAAGCCTCCTAAAGAGTTATTTTCTAAAAAAAAATTTGTTTTCTCTGGGCAACCTCTGCCAAGCCTCACCACCCTCACAGGGAACAATTTCTTCCCTATATCCAATCTAAATTTACACATTTGTTCTAGTCCTGTTTCTGGGATCACCCTTTTTTAAAAGGGATTTTTTCTCTCTCTTCATGAGTGGGTTCTCTTGTGTGTGGTAAATCTCTTGTCTGGACAATACAGTTGGGAAAAAAGATCAGGAAGGTTTTTCTTAAGTCAGTTTCTTTAATTAACACTTAACAATAACAAGTTCTAAATGACACTCCCAACTTTTAGGGAAGACTCTTTCACACCATGGTGCCCAAATCCTAAATTGTTTTGCCTCTAGGCTGGCCTAGGACTGGTTTCAAGTCACTTTCCTCTGCCTCATTCCCTTAACTTCACATAAAGTGCAAGTGAACGCTGAATTTTGCTTGGGTAACGTTTCAGGAATGTTCTGTAAAATGCAGGGCTGGACAGATGGAAGGAAATACAGAATATTTCCCTTTTTTCCTGCGAGCTCTGTGCAATATTGTGATCAAAGGATTTCTGCTTCTCGTTAGATTCAGGTAATATGGAAAAGGGGTCAGCATCCCCACCTAAACCAGCCCTGTCCCACAGAATCATGGAATCCCTAAAGGTGGGAAAGCCTTCCAAGATCACTGAATCCACCACCAAACCACGTCCTCAAGCACCACATCTACACGTTTTTTGGACACTTCCAGGGATGGTGATTCCATCCCTGCTCTGGACAGCCAGTTCCAATCTTTTACACCCCTTCCAGTGAAGAAATCTTTCCTAATATCCAGTCTACAAACAGTGACTAATTCCTCCCAACTCTTTAGTGCCCAGGCTTAACCTAGACCAGGGTTCAACTCCTCAGTGAGAAAAGCCAGATCCTCAGGCAGCACCTAGGGAAGCTTTAAAGGATTTCCCAGGAATTGCGGATTTGGGCTCGTTGTCAGAAGAACTGCTCAGCATCCCCTGGTGCCCCGGGTTAAATGAGTAGATAAAGAGTTTTTACCACGCTGGATGTTAAACCCCCCATGGAAACCTGTCCTCAAGTGCAGAAGCAGGAGTAAGGCTGAAGGTTTGTGTTTCTCTCCTTAAAAACATTGGAAGCAGCTGGATTTTCACCTGGTAGCCCTGTTGCAATCCCAACGAGGACAATGCAATTACCCACCTGAGTGCTAATTGCAGGAGTCAGGCAGTTGTGCACAAACGTGGATATTTATTATCCATAATAGACGGTTCTGGATCCCCAGTTCATGCCAAGCAGCTGTTTGTTTTCCAGGAGACAGCTGTTATTGGGATTCAATTCCTGGTTTTTTTCAAATGTCACAGGAAGAAACAGGGCATGTTAGCTCACAGTTGCATCAACTGCTCCCTAGAATTAATAACATTTTGGAAAACCACACACGGATTTGCATTATTAATGAAGATTACTCGTTACCATCTCGATGTTTTTCACTGTGGCCTGACAAAAACTACATTAAAAAAATGACTTTGGGCCAGCACAGAGCTGGTTTTTAATTTTCATGTTATTGGAAGCTCTACAGTAAGTCTCAATTACAAGTTAGATTCTGCCTCATGCAAAAGTGTCTTTAATTCCAAACAGGTACTACTTGCTCGGTTTTACAGCAATAAAAGTTTAACTGGGATAAGAACCCCATTTTACAGGGTCCAAAGAGAGGGAGACAAACTAAAAAAATTAAAATGCCAGCCTAGAGCGAGGGCAGGTAACACTCTTGTTCCTACGTTGCAAATAAAAATAACTATATATATATAGTTATTTTTATATAACTATATATATAAAATAATATATAAATACATATTTTTAGGTATTTATGTATTATTTTATAATAATAAATTTATTAAATAATAAAATATTATTTATTATTAAATAATAAAAATTATTTTATATATTATTATATATTATAT
>VXAD01013572.1:876669-992179 GCA_013399195.1 Dicrurus megarhynchus | reverse complement strand
TGCTATAGGACAGCAACAGTCCTTTTCTGCAGTACACTGTGGATGCCTATTCCATCTCATTGTGCACATGGAGAGATCCCAAAGGTATAAATAAACTCGTGGTAGCCATATGTCATGGCAGTATGTCTAGTTTGGGTCTTTGAGACACAGTTGGAATATACAGACAATATACAGCCTCATATTGCATAATATAAACTTAAACATTTTTGAAACTGGGGAGTTCTGGTTCATTGCCTCCATCCTTTCCTAAACACGTACAATAGGCTTACCCTATTCCGTTTAGCTAAATTTGGTAAGAATATAAACTGGCCATAAAAATGTAATAACAACTTGATCCTGTACACTGAACTAGAGATACAGTAGTTCAAAATGCAGTTGGCATTTAGGTGCTTGTATAGCTTTGTCAGTCTAGTTCAGCTGCACAAAGGGTGTGCTCATTTAGCCAAGGGTTGAGGTTTCTTCTTGTTTAGATTAGTTCATACATTTTTTCCCTCTATTTGGTGATGTTAACCCTCTGCAGAAAGGCAAGAGCATGTTAAACAGCATCAGTTTATTGGATGAATAGACCATAGGTATTAGCGGATGCACTAACAGGTCTCCAACAGTGACAAGGGTTCCTAGCACTGTTTGCAAAGCCTGGGTCTATAAATTCTGACCAACGTGAAGCTGAAACAGCTGCCAGATTTACTGGCAGTTAACTCTGTTTGTGAGTGCTCACAAGTCTGGGAATCTGGCTATTCGCAGACAATGTGTCAGTTTGGGAACTTCAGTCATACTCATTTAGCATGTACCCGAGGGTTTGATATCAATTGTTTTGGGGTTGGGTTGTTTTTGCATCGTGGCTTGTTTGATCCAAGTGGTATTGAAAGCAGCACAAGTCTCTGCATTGACTTGGATTAATTGGTCACTCTGTGACATAATAAGCCTGTGTTGATTAATTCCCTGCAGTTCTTACTATGAGCCCACACAAAATAATGGAGAACCATTAGAGGCCATTGTCACTGTTAGTCAGTTCCCATGAATATCTCATTTTTATTTTCAGGCTGAACTCCCCAATCCTACACAGTATTATAAATAAGCCACGTAAACAAGAACTTCTTGTCGCATTATTAGAATAGTAGGTGCAATGTTTGCTAAACTTAGAACTTTCCCGACGTCATGGTCACAGGTTCATGTGACATGTTACAAAAGTTGCTGATTTCATTGTTTGGTTTTTGAACATGACTTTCGACTTGTAGCCCGCTGAAGGTTGCTGCAGCCTGTAAGGAGGAGGGCACAAAGGGCGGGGTATTTCATAAAGGTTTGTAACTATGACTCAGCTTTTGCAGAAAGGAATACTCATTTTGCTTCTCCCACTTCCTCCTGCTTATCAGGAAGTGCCCTACAGCACTGCAGTAAGAGAGCACTGCCTGTTCAAGGAACACCTTCAAAACTTACTAGAAATAGTGAACTGTAGAAAAGTAAACCAGTAGTGTTCCTTTCTTAGCTATGAAATTTGGGGGAAGTACCCATGCTACAGTGTTGTTTCTTGTTTTAGGAGCAAAATGTCTATCACTTCTTGTAGATAAATGTCATAAAACATTGGACAAAATTTAAAAATTCTAACAAATATTTGCTGGATAGTATTGTCTTACTGAGGAGATAAAGTGTCAGCTTGTCATGTGTTTTTAGACTACCACTATTACATTACTTAAATTACCTTAAAATTTGTGAATGGCATGCACAATATGGGGGGAAGTTACCCTATTTTGTAATTCTGCAAACTAATTACTTGGTCACCCCTTTGTATCATTGCACAACACTGTCACTTTGAGGGTTGGTGCAGGTTTGGTTAGGTTCATACCTCCTAAATAGATTGTGATTCTCAGAATGGATGAAGTAGGTTTTGAAAGTCATATAAAGAAGAATTATGAACACAATCAGAGTATCATTTTTTCCTTTTTAGCATTTCTCATTCTGTGAGGTGTCTTCTGCCTTTTCTCCCATTTCGCCTTGTGTATCCATCAGTAATTTCACATGATGGAATAGAAAACAGGTCAGAGTAGTATACAAATAAAAGTCAGTATAAGGAACCAGTATATAAGTGTGCATCTCTTAGGGAGGATGGGCTGCTTTTTCTGTAGCAGAAATACTTACAATCTCTTTGATTAATGTTGCTGTTGTCTTTAAGCCTAGGAAAAGAAATGTATTAAAGTAGATTGTAGAGTGCATTTTTGTTCTGAGCAGTAATGTTGCTTTAATTCTTTATAAGAGGCAATTTAGGTAACAAAGCACGTCTTAGAATATTGTATTGATGTCTCTTCTCACTGATTAAGTTTTTAGAAGGAAAATTTTGATGGAATGTCTTTAATATTCTTGGGTATCAGAGTTTTTCTTGCTTGAAGTCTCATTTCCTACCTGAGAAAAAAAGAAATAGGTAGTAACTGTAAAAGAGAGAAAAATGCTTTGTTTTGTTGGTTCATTTGGGGTTTTTTTTTTTGTTTTTATTAACATGTAAGCATGATCTTGTACTGATTCTACATTTAGGAGCCTTTTTTTTGGTCTGTCTTGTCCCCTGATACCTGCAAATGAGGCGAGAGAGCAAAAAGGTCTTGTCTTCCTCCTTGTGCACTGTGCCTGTGTCTCGTCTCTTCGTAGCCACTACAACACCCTCTGTGTTCTGGCCCCTGTACAAGGCCTGAGCACAGGAATCGTTTGAGCAGTCAGAATGCTTTTGTGTGCAGACAGCCAGCTCTCCTGGAATAATTTATAAGGACTGCATCAGGACCAAAATCAGGGAATTTGGAGGACTGCCCTGAGTTGTGCTGATGGTTGTACATAGCCCTGACCCTCACTGGAAAAGGTACAGGCCCCTTCCCTTACATTGTTCTACCGCTGCTTGCATAGGAGAGCAGTGGGTCTGAGTTGATGTGGGCAGTCTGTAGGTGTTGAGAGAAACCACAGGGTAAGGATGACAACCACTGTGAACTTCAGACAGTATTGCTGGAGTTTTTCTGCTGTGTAACTCATGTTCTCCTGTTAGCCCAAAGAGGCACCACAGTGCAAGGTGGTGGTGGGATAATGTATCCATACAAGAAATCCACTCATTTTTGTGTGGCAGGGTGAGCTCAGGTGCACATTTCCTGGTTCTTTTATTACAGTGGATTTTGATGCTGTCTGAATTATTAGTGGATTGTTTTTTCTGGAGAGGTGAAAGTAATTGTGAATATTGGTGAAACACTAATAGCATATGAGTGTTGTAAGCAAGTAGCCACACTAGGAATTGGTGATGTGAGCAACTGATGAGTTGTGTAAATCGATCTTTACCCGTCCTTTAACTTCCCAGTGCCATATCAAGCTAGGTTGTTAGGTTTTTTTAATGTATAGATAGGACTTAAATTAATGTCAATATTTAACTTGCAACTTGAGCTAAGATTACAACAAAACCAAATCTAACATGGAATTTCAAAGGAGCCTGCAGGAGAGTGTGTCTCTTAGATCAAATAGTAAAGGTTGATCTGACATTCCAGCCTTATCCATGTATGGGCCTTTTGAAGAATTAAAGTATTAATTCCAGTAAACATAAAGGCAAAACCTAGGGAAATGAGGGCACTGATCATCCAAGCATATTGAAGACTATGAGGAAGTGTAGTTATACATTTGATTTGTTAAAATTGTGTAAGGATTCAAATTGTATTGTTGTTGTAAAACTTTCAATTCCATTGAGCTTCCGACTGCCCAAAATAGACCGTTTTGCCAACCACCTCTGAGCTCTGTGCTGCCCCACCTAGATCTCTGCAAGTATCCCGGGAAATTATTCCAAAGCTAGAACAGGCATGTCTAGATTATATTGCAGCCAGTGTTATGACTGCATTTATAATTACTGTGAGCTAACATAATTCTTTCCTTTATGAGGACAGCTCTTGGAGAAACTTCTCTTTCTCTTTGATTTTATTGTTTCTGTTGGTGTAAGATAAAAGCCACTCAGACTGAAGGAGTATAAAAGCTTTTTCTTATGAAAAAGAATGGTATGCCAGTAAGAACACATCTTACATGAAACCAAAAAGTAAGTCAGTTGCAATTCACGCTTTTAAAATTCTAAGCGATGATGTACACAAGAGGTTGTAAAGTAACTTTAAGGACCTTATGATGCATACATCTTGTGTAATTCTGGACATTCTAATCACAGAATTATTTTTGCACATATCCAGATTTAGTCATGTGTGGATCAACTATAGATAGCTTTGTAGATGTTTTGTGGTAGGGAAGTGATATAGCAAGCAGTATAGGATGTAAAACAGAAATGGGCCATTTTGAATTAATCTTTACTGTTTAACTTAAATTCATAAAGGAGTTAGTTACACTTCTAAATTCACTCATTCTCAACAGGTAAGAGTTTGAACATCACTATTTACAGTAGAAAAAAGAGGCTTGCTAGAATACTAAGTGACCTGAAGTTTTCTAGTCTAAGTATCATTTAATCTAAATATACCTATTAATGGCTCAAAAAAAGTCAAATGCACACAGCAGTCTGGCTTCATGAGAATGATCTTCTGGGAGCTAATGGTGTGCAGAATTTCTATTAGTTTCCCATGTGAAAGTGATCTCTCTTCCCTTCATAGCTGAGCATCTATATCTGTGGCCACCCTCAAGAATCTTATTTTACCTCTTGGCTCCATGCACTGGGAGGTCCTGTTGGCGTAAGTGAATATAACCATGCCCTGGGAAAATAGGATTTCTGGATTCTTGTTGTTCCCTGTGCTGGACATAGAGTGCTTGTTCTTTTATTGCTCTGAATGCTGAACAGACATTTTCTTCAAATATTAATCCTGCACAGATAAATCTTCCTCCTAGGTCAGCAGGAATGTTCATGGAAGGGGTTGATACTGTTCTGCACTTCTACTTTAGTTACTGTTTAAATGGCCATCTCTTTTACCTGACAATGTTAATTTTTTACATGAAATCAGGCAGTTCTGTTCCACTGATGATATCAGTTCGGGATTTAAATATTTTTCTTAACACAATGTGTTATACATTATTCATAATTATAAAGTATAGTTACTTAGTCAAGTACATCTCAAAATATGTATAGAACTACTCAGGGTAACCATCCAGTAATTCACCATGTGTGCCTATGCTAATCTAAACCCTTATCTCTTCTGCCAGGTTTTTCACAAAGTAATCAAACTCATTGTATTTTGCATAACAGGTTATTTGGGTTATTAAAAAACCACTGTATTGATATCCATTCTTTACCAGGCTTGTGCTTTAGATGAGCTCCACTTATACAGTTTGGTAACAAGTAATTTATTTCATGCCTATGATATTTTCTATTGGTTGTAAATTAGGCTTATTTCTCCCATTCAATATTTTCTATATGATTTCTAATCAAGGGCTCTCTCATGAAGAAAAAGAATCCGGGGAAGTCATTAAAAATCACCTGGCAGAGATAATGAAGTTATTTCCTTGTAGTGGGTGTTGCCCCATATTGTCACATGCAAATGAAATATTTTTTACAAATGATTGATTATTAGAATGGCAGAGCATCTTACAGAAACAAGAGTCATTTACAGTAAATATTTAGTTTTTGGTCTTGCATTCTAGTAAGGCTGTTTGGAAAGAAAACAATTATTGGGATTTTGTGTGACTCACTGTGGTAGGTAATTCTTAATCTCTGAAGAATATACATTCTACAGTCCTTGGAAAGTACACTGTTGATTGTATAGGAATTGCTTAATGCATTCCTAAACACTTCATCAGTAAATAATGCTCTACCTAACTGAATGTTGCTTACAGAGAAATTCCATGCTAGGTATGGTATACCACAGACTGAAATGTAAATGAGAACGTGTTTTGTTTTTCTCAAATCTGTGATCTGGAGTGACAGCATAGAATGGAGTTATGCTGTGTCAGAAGCTCTTGGTAAAATCCAAAACCCCTGCAAAATACATCTAG
Organism: Dicrurus megarhynchus; assembly: GCA_013399195.1. Taxonomy (NCBI): domain Eukaryota; kingdom Metazoa; phylum Chordata; class Aves; order Passeriformes; family Dicruridae; genus Dicrurus; species Dicrurus megarhynchus. Next base: position 986,245 of record VXAD01013572.1, on the reverse strand, counting down.
TTTCATGTTTTGTTATGCATTCTGTATGTGAGCAATGCTCATCCATGCTTGGAAATCCTTTAAGAAGATGTCACTGTTATTACCGATGTGGATGTCTGGAAAATGTGTGCTAATGTATACAAACATGCAGAGGACATATTTCTGATGTTGAAATAGTACAGTTAATGAAATTGCATTATTTTGTGGCAAGACTAGCAAAAATGTAATTATTCAGAGGCAGGTTTGTGAATTATTTTGGTGGTCTTTGGCATTAAGCTTGAAGTTAAGTTTGTTTCATGAAGCAGAAAATCTGCTTTTGGAGTGAGATATATGTAAACTTATTCACAGTATTTCCTCTCGCTACCAATCATTCTTATACCATGTGTTCTAAACTAAACAGTCCAGATTCCAAATGAATGCTGATGTCTACAGTACAAACATCTGCTTTATCATCCTTTAGTACTGGTGAATTATTTCCTCTGTTCAACTCTGAGTTGTCTGTGGAAAAATGTTCTATGAATTGATCGTGTCTCGTTACCCTCGGTTCCTCTGGCTGCAGCCCAGTACTTCACCATGTAAGATGCAGTGTGGGTATTTTAAATCAGGCCTTGCTCTGTTAATAGCATTTAAAGTTGCTACTGCTCTTGGCAGGAGTGTTTTCAGGTTTTCATAGGTGAATGTACTGAATAGGCTTTTAGGTTTTTATAACCTGCTTTGCTTGGTTGAATAACACATTAAATATATTTTTGCCCTCTCTGGTTTATTCCTCCTCCTCTAATCCTGTATTGTCTGAAAGTTGGCTGTAGAAACCACTGCTAAACTTCCCCTAGGGTGACTTTCTTCATGGAAGTCACATCTCATTTTTAGTTGCTTACTTCATCAGGCTTACTTGTTCAAATGCTCTGCTCTGTCAGTGCTTAACAATTTAATCCTTTACAACACTTAAGTATTGCATCACCCATATAAGATTTAAAAAGCCAGTGACCAGGCTGGATAAGTCTAGGAACCCAATTTCTCAATTAATCTGATGAGAACTGTGAGTTAATGGAAGTTCTATCAGACAAGTTAATTTTCCTTCCTTTTTTCATTTCTGGTTTGGGCCTTTGAGAGTTCGGAGTTTTTTGAAAAGAACTGGAAAGAGTGGTTCTCTGATAAACATGAAGAAGGCAAGATCAAAGTTTATAAATAAGAGTTCTGCATAGAATCAAATACAAGAATTTTATTGGACTACTTGTTGGGGTTTTGTATTACAGTTGTGAGATTAAATTCACTCTATCAAATGAGAAATAAATTACAGTCTCCTTTGTGTGAGGATCTGTCATCCTTATGGAAGCATAGATCAGGTCTTTCTCTGAGCTCATACCCAGTGGTTTTTTTGTCACATTTTTTGTTTTCTGCCCTGATTATATATTGAGAAGGATATCATTACACATGCTTTCCAAAAGATTTCCTTTTTGCAATGAGCTTGCTGCCAGGCCCCTGACAAAAATCAGTAAATGTATTCGGCTATATTTATTAATTCAACAGAATTTTATCAGTGACACTTTCTGAGCAAAGTAAGGTCTAACACTCAAGACAGTAGCATTTCTGACTACAGTGTCTTGATTTTTTAATGAAGTCACACTGTTTATTCCAAAACTTCAAGGAATATCTTCAGTATAATTTTGAATTTTTGCTACTGATTGTCTTTATAAATGAAAGATCTAGTTTCTGTTTATTTTATTTTATTTTATTTTATGTATCTTAGCTCCTTGGAGCATTTTGAGGTAGTCAAGCAAAGAAAGTCAGAAGCCACCACATAAAAGAGAAAAACAGGGACTTGTCACTTGGGGGTAAGGAATAATGAAAGTCAGGAGAAGTAAGAGTTGCTGAAATGGATGAAATTGGGATTGGTGAAATGAGATCCTGGTAGGATTGTTGTTGTTGTTGCTGTCAGAAGACATGATATTTCAAATGTGAAATGTTTTCTTAGAATGAAAAGAATTCTTGTAATCTTCTTGAGAACCAGATGAGCTGCTTCATTTAATTTTGTTTTCCAGCCAAGCAAGCAAGGGAAAGGGAAATATGGAGATACACAGTTATTTCATTTACAAAAGTGCAGCTATTATGTCTTTATTTTCAAGGCCTTCTTGTGCAGGAAGCTTCTGGGTTTAAAGATCAACATTTACTGCTTCATGTGTCCCAAACTAGAAAATATTCCACACAGGATGTCTTGTAACATCTTGCAGTGAGACAACTTACACATTGCTCCATGTGCACGGTTTCATTTTGCCACTGTACTGTGGACAGAACTATTGCCAGTAGCCAAACTGTTGGGATCAGGAAAGTGCTTAGAAATCCACTGAGCTGCTTGCAGGTTAGTTGAGAATTGTGGAGCTGTATACCCTGTGAAGCTGCGTTCTGCCATTCCAGTCCTTTTTGCCAACACAAATGGTTTTATGTGAACTGGCTTACTGGTAACTCAGTTATGTCAGATATGTTTCATATGTCACATTATGCTTTACTGTTGTAAATAACCCATTTCTGACTTGTTGGGTGAAATGGTTGAAAAATATTGGCTGCCTCTGGCTTTAACAGCTTCATTAGTGTCAATAAAAACTTGGATTAGAGGCATCCACTGACTCTGTCTGTGTTGTGGGAATTGGTTAGAAATTCAGTATTTGGGGTTTACGCTTTGGGGAAGGTGCAGTGGGAAGCTGTCATACAGAGGTGTCTTGGAAAGAAGCCATTTATGGTCAGCAAAGATTCTTTTCAAGGTTGTTAACCTCTGTATGCCTGAATTGTGTCTACATAGCTGCCTAAATGATTTCTGCAGTTTCAGCTGGAATATATTCCCCAACCAAAACACTTGTGTGACGCAGCTGTTACCATTGGCCCCATGGATGCTCACCTTTCAGTTAGGGCTGAAGTAACCTCTGGCTAACTTCTAAGATAGCTGCACTGGTTAAAATTCTTCATGCTCATGTGTTTCAATATTAATTAGGCTTTTAGGCTTATTAACATTATGATTACTGCATTTTGTCAAAACATAGGGGTGTCACCCAGGAAGTCTGTCTATTGGCTTACAGTCTTGCCTAAGGCTTGTTAGCCTGACAACTGTATTGCTAGGGTTTGGAGAATTTGTTTTAATCAGCTGAAATGTTTAATTCTGTAATGTAAATGTGCAGGAAGGCTATGAAAGATGCATAGTTTTCTATTAGAAATTATTAAATTACAGTATTTTTTAAAATTCATATGTGCAACTAAAGATACACAATCATACCTTGTTCTTTTTCATTATCTCTTGAAAGTGCTCATGTATTTTCCTCCTCTCTTAGCAGTCTCAATTTGTCCATCAGAATGGCATGTTCACATTTGAGAAATTTTTCAGCAGAGCTTGCTTTTTGTTTTTTTTTCTCAGAATACTGGTATCTTACCCACAATTTGTCTGGTAGCTCCAGAGACCAGGAGTGCGTGAGCTAAAACAGCCCATTACAGTTCAACTCTTTCCAAGGTTCATGTTCTTTGGTGAAGAACCACAACATGATGAAGTATTTTGAGGTTAGTGTGAGACTTGAAGGCTGATTTTTTTGGTGATGAATACCAGGTCCAGATTTGTACCATGAATCTGCCTGTTACAGAAATCTGTGTCAGCTCATTTTGCCAGTTTTTGCTGTTATCACAACCCAGGTGTAAGAGACTAGGGACTGATCTTTATCATGCAAGGTCTTATGGAGTATGTCATGTGAATTAGGGTAGTATCATTTTGCTTCTCCAAAATGTGCACTTGGCTGGAGGGACTTGAGAGAACAATGATGGATGTTCCCTGCTGAACACAAGAGGAGATAAATACTTAACTAAGTGCCCAAACCAACAGCATAATAAAAAAGGAGGCACTTCAGTTTCCTAAAGCTCGAATTACCTTTTAAGAGCAAATTCCAGACTCTGAACCACTGGAGTTTGTGTAGTAAGTGTGACACTGACATTTTATACTGCCCATGATGAGATGAACCCACAACTTAGAGCATTGGCCACACTACCTGTCCTGTATTGTACCTGAATCTACCTATCTTGGACATGTCTTTTTCATGTGGGAAAAGAAGCCTATCTTAATTTTGATACTCTGTGTAGGCTGCCAGTCCTTTCACAGCTGCATTGATGGTGGACAGCTCTTGGTCTTGCCAGGGGAGTGGCTGTGGGTGATGTTTGTAGGAGCTGTAACATCTGTGGGACAAGAAGGGGTTCACCACCTTGCCTGCGGCACCAGTGAGGTGGTTGCGTTATGTCTGTATGTGCTGTGCATGTCACTTTTCCATATCCCTGATCAAATCTTTGTGATTTAGCCAGAATAATTTTTAAACTGCATGAGTAAGAACTTTTCTGTAGTATGCATTTTTAAGCTCTCTTCAAATAGAGAGTTATTTTTGCCCTTTGGTAGGCCTTTTTATTTTAATGGTTGCTGAGGTTAATGGGATGTCTTGTGTACAGATTTTAATGCTGCTTTTATATGGCTGCAGAAAATAGCTTAGACACACAACCCTTATACTTGTAAACCTGAGGAAGTACAGGATCCCTGGACTTACAGGCCAGTTGCAGTATGTAAAGGATCTTCACTCAGAGGCACTAAAATTTTAATCTTTTCAGTATTTGCATTGTTAGAGGTGCACGATTTCCAACTTTCGCCCCTCCCAGCCTTGTTATGACGTGCTGTGAGCTGAAAAGAACTGATATCCCCCTCTTGGGCTCTCTTCCAGCAGTGCTTAGGTCCTTGGGAACAGACACATCTTTCTCCTGCTATTTGCCTGCAGTTGTTTCCCAGCTTTTTAAATCACAGCACTGAGATGCCGGCAATCCAGATACCAGAGATTCTGCTTCATTTCTCCCAGGCAGAAATGTGATTTGGCACTTACCTACCTATTCTTTGACTGGAACTTTTTAAGACACCTTAATTTGATGTATTTGGGATTTCTGTAAAAGACTTCATATGCTGTAAATGAAGATGTATCATCTCAGAAACAAGGGTCACATGTTTAATTGCAAATGACTTGGGTTTACTGCATTCTGGTGTAATTTTGCGATGTTCTCACCCAAGAAACAGCACATGATTATTTGTAAGCTTGCCATCCCTGAGAGGAAATTTGATAAGGCTTTCAGGATCTGCAATGTAAGGCCAGTAATTGCTGTGATCCAATAAGGGAGAGCTCTGTGGTGGCATCACTCGAGAGAGTAAGCGTGGTGTGACTGCTGCTGCTTCTCGGATCATGCTGCCTAATGAAAGATTAATGACGGGATGATGCTCTGTAACAAACATCTAATACTGCCACCAGGTCACAGCTTTGATTTGAACCAATCAATACAGTTCAGTCTCCTAAAGGTAGCTAATGATAGCATGCTTATGAGAAATGAAATGGCCTGCAATCTAAGACAGCCTGCTCGTTCTCACTGTGTCAGCTTTAAGGAAACAGTATTCCTTTTAGAATGTCATCTAAACCTTGGGAAGAAAGGAGAGTTTAAATTCTGAGGGGAAATGTTGAGAAAACTTTCATTAAAAAAATGGAACTCAAGAAGGGAATCCTTTATATTAAAAATAAATTAGAATTAAAACTCAATGAAACATAGGTTGATACATAAGTTGAAACATATTCTCAGAGTTAATAGCATCTGAAAGAGAAAAGAGTTTGATTTGACCTTGGTGTTTAAAGATCAGATGTACATTTATGTGTGTATTCTTAATCCTTAGAGTGACTTACTTGCCTATGAAAGGCAGGGGTCAAGTCCCCCCCTGTGTCATATTGACCCATCTGAGGAGAAAAAGGAAAGAAATTGGAATATCATTCTTCTTCAGGGCCAGATAAGTTGCAGATGTAACCTAGTGAGTATTTTTTGAAAAAGTTATACCAGCTATATTAATTCCAGAAAGCAAGTTTAGGACACAGAGGAGGGTCTGTATTCAGGTAATTGTCTCAAAGAGAATCCTGTGAGAGACTGAAAAATCTTAGAATTAGAAGGCAGAATGAGGAAACTCAAAAAGTTTTTCAAGATTTCAAGATTCAAAAAGATTTTCAAGATTTTTTGCTGAACTTCTGTCTAAACCCTTTGAAGCAGACTTTGCATTCTTGCTTTTATCTAATTAATAATGTGCTGTCAAAGTGTTGCCAGTAAGTTATTGTAGCTACACCTGGAGTAAGATACTGTAAAATATGAATAATGGAGCTTGACTTTTGAGCTCTTGATTATGATACTTCAGCTTTCCAAGATGCAGGATGGGAACTCCCTACCTTTCTTTTTAAAAAAAACCAACAAACCAAATCCCAAAAAACCCCCAAACTCAAGCTCAAATTCTCTAATGAAATATTCTGATTTTCATAGCAGAGTAGAACTGCTGTCCTCTCGGTATGAGCAGGACCATACTGACCTGGCTTCAGTTACTTCTTAGGTACAAAATAATACTCTAAAAAACCATGATAATATATTTCCTAGACGAAAATAGTATTTGTTTAGTACTTAGGGCACTTGTCTGTGTGGTACTTTCATTCTAGATTGGTAGCATCATCATAACCTTTGTAAATGTTAGCATTATTATCATTAACAATGTTACATTCCTAATACCTGAGAACAAATTGGAATTGTCACCAAAAATATCAATTTGTCATCAAAATATCAGTACTGGAAAATACATTAAATGTAAATAGAATTTTCATGCTAACATCATTTCCCAGGAGCACAGATGCACCAAAACACTCCCTTGCAGTGACTAAGCAGTGTTTGGTGAGTGAGGCATACTCCTAAGATCTGAATAGCAATTCTAATAGCAATTTCAGACTTGCATTTTGCTGCTTTGACACAGCTGAAAGAAAGATATATCTTGTCATTAGATGACATTTCTTAATGTTTAGCTTTCTAGTTTTCATCATACAGTAGGGGTGAGGACAAATTAGTCACCCCTCGCTGCAATCTGAGCATCTGTGCTTCAGTCACTGGAGCTGTATCTGTTTTATTTGATTTCTTCCCCTCTGTATCGATTACATTTTCTTTCCAGACTGCACTGTGATCAATTGCTATCGCGTTTCTTGGATTAACTTGGATTTCTCATCTTTTCTATTTCCATTTCCTTTTTTTCTATTCCAGTAAGTGCTTTAAAGTTTTAAAAGTTTAAATAGAGCCTCTTTCCCATAAAGCCTGGAATTTGCCAGGATCCCTTCTTACAGGAGGAGCATGGTCTAATGGTAAACAACCTGAGAGATGGACTTTGCTGTGTTTTTATCCCAGCTGATTTACTCTTGTGGCCTTAAGAGGTCTCTACCTGCCAGGAGAGCCATGAGGATTAACTGAGCAGGCAAAGTGCTGTGTAATGCTTGACACTGTCTGACTTTAACAATCAGTGTACATTTACTGCCAGTCTTGAAAACAAAGTCTGTGATGTTAGTGGGTGAAATTGTTTGGGGTTTTGGTTTTTTTTTTTTTTTGAGTGGTCTTGCCTGTAGAATGACAATGGGATTCCTGACTCCAGCAGTACAAATTCATAGCTGCACAGACTTCAGGGAAAAACCTAACATTTCTGTTTCTCCTTGGTAACTGGTATTTTTTCTAAAATTTCCTGTAACTCTTAGAAAAAAGTAAAAGTTTATCTGTCTTTGTGAGGATTCATGTTGAAATTAATTTCAAACTTGTTGCTATCCATAGTCCTGGAACAGAAGATGGAAAAAAAAGAAGAAAAATATGCCAAAACTGATGTCTAGAGAAACAAAGTAGTACATAATGCCAGTTATTTTATATTGTAATAATTTCCACATAAAGGATATTGTAAAAGAAATATCAAAGTACTGAATTTTGTCAGCTTGTTAATAGTTAAATCAGACTTTTCTTTCATAAGAAAGATTTATCTGTGTCTTTAGTATTTATCTTATTTTTATTACTGTGTCAAACTTCTCTGTAATTGCACTATTTTGACTTCATTTTTCTTGAATATGAGTGGCAAGATCTTGCATTATGTTTCATTCTGATTAGCACTTTGTATCCTGACACCGTCTTTCCTGGCAACATCCCACCCAGAATATCCTACTGTTCTTTGTGCCACATCACAGTGATTGCTCACAATCATCCTCTGATGCACTAAATACGCCCTCTTCTTTCTCCTCATTTGTAATTTCCAGCTTGTCACAGGAATTCTTACTCCTATATGAATGACCATGCACTTTATCTAATTTCTTTCTGTTACTGCAGAGTTCTCTGCTCCCCTTTGGTGTGGAACACAGTCTTTCTTTGTGCTAACAGCTTATCACAAACCTAGTTTCTCTGCCAAAGTCACAAGGGAAAATATTAAATATGTCTCAAGGCAGATACTTGATTAATTACCCTAACAGTTTCTCTCTAGCCTGATATTGAAATTGTTTGTATGGTTTTCTCTTTAACCAGAGCTGTAGAAATATAAGGGCATATAATCCAAATTTTCCTGTTAAGTGTATGCGTGGATCTTAGATTTTATGAATCATACTGAAGCATAAAAATGGATTGCCCTACAGTAATCAGAGAAGTCTCTGAGAGCTTCTAGATGTTCTTCAGGTGTTTGCAAAACAGCTCCACTCAGTCCACTGTGCCAGCACAAAGATTTCCAAGCCAAGCATCACATTTAAGAAAGCATCTCTGCAATTGTTGCTTTCCTCCAGTCTGCCCCCTGTGTAACCAGGGCTGTGATTTGGAGCTGCCAAGGGTGGCATGTGATTTTCAGCACCTTTCAGTAGCAGAACAAGCCAGTGTTAGTAACTGAAGTTCAGATTATGGCATCCATATGTACATACTCAGAGCTTTATCCAGTCAGGTCTGGAGTACTGCCAAGGATGAAGCATATGTAACCTCTTTGGACAACCTGCTCCAAAGTGTGGCTGGTGAACCATGTTAATTCTGAACTTAGGCTTACCTGAGAATCATTATAATCATATTGGTGTGCTGTTGCTGAGGCCTGATGCACTTAAGCTAGCATGCACATTGTTCTTTTAAGTATCTCTGCCCCTCTGTCCTGATTTATATGTAAAATAGGTAGGCCACCCAGAAATTTGGCCAAGTTATTGGCTGTGGACTGACAGTGAGGCCTCTTGGTAACTGGATATTTGAGTCTGAGAACATCTTTAGTTCATATTTTCCAAGGCAACCTCCTGCTTCTATTTGGCACGTGATTTGGGAAATATAAATCAAATAGTTTGGCAAACGCTTTTTCTGATGTCATTCACAAATGAAGCAGATGTTTAAATGATCCTGTTTACCTTTGCAATTGTAGCATAAAAGGTGAAGATGGAACCCCTTTAAAACTAGGCTCTGAACATTTTGTTCTTGAGTTTCAGTTGAAGCTGAAACTTTTGGAAAACTTGCCTCTGATGTCGATGGGAATGAGATGGGGCATGTTTACAGAATAAAGGCATTATGTTGGCTGTTAGTGGTGCAATGTGTATGAATAAAAAGGGTTTATCTCACTAAATGTTCAGAGATTTGCCTGAAATCACTTTCAATATCCTTTCTTGTTCTCCATACAGTAAAGTATGTAATTAGGGAACATGTTATACAGCAAACTCAGTTTAAAAAATTGATTTTTAAAGCATAAAAGAGGCAGTGACTGAAGTCCTGCCAGGCTCTATTGAATACTCACATGTATTACATTGTAAACATAATATGGTTATACTGTATGTTGTCATAATAATTGGCAATGGTACTGGAGTCAGTCATTAAGTGCTTTGTTCATGTGGTAATAGATGACAAGGGCTACAACATTTGTTGGCAGCAAAGTTGTTTTCCTATCTCTTTCTCTTCGTAAATTGGTTTCAGAATAGTTTTGTGGGTTTTTTTTCAAACTGACTGTCTTAGGATCCAAATGGCTTTATCTCTTTTTAATGAGATTTGGGATATTTTCCTTACAAGTGGTGTTCACTCAGTGCTGCCACAAAGGCTGCATTCTTCATTTTTCTTAAAGCACAGCACTGTGACAAGAGAGGGAAGGCTCAGCAGTGACCCACAGCACAGAGGGGTGGATTGAGATTCAATGGGATCCAGGGCTGAAAGGTAGCCTGAGTCAGGAGAGAACATGAAATATTCATCTGGAGGCCAGCAAATAGTTTTAGATTCCTGGATAGGAACAGCCTAGTTAGTCTGTGTAGGCTTGATTCCGTGATCCTAACTCATGCAAGCCTTATTACTGGTTTCCAGCAGGCTGACATGGGATGGGAGCTATTCCTTGTGAGTAACTGGAAAAACTGCTCCATCCATTTTGCAAAGATTCTGAAGGGGCAGTCAGAATAGAGAACAATTGGGAAATGGCCATTTTTCTTGCAAAAACTCCCAGAGGGTTTTTTTTTTTTCTGTTGGTTGCTGGAGTTTCACAGGACACAACCTTCTTGAAATTATTTCTTTTAAGATCCAGACCACATGTAGGACAGGACTCTGCAGGATCCTGAAAGACAATTTGTGGTGCCTTCAGGCATTCACAGTAGTCATTCATTTCAGTTGTAAGGGAGTGAATGTCACCTAACACAGGTTTAACAGCTGAAAAAACGTCTGTACCAGCATTTCACCTTCCAAATTCAGACTATAAGCCCCAACTTTCTTAGCTTCAGATTCCTGTTAAATCTGCACCAAGACACAACCTGTGCATCACCACTCTTTTACCTTTATGTATATCTTTCACGTTTTGCCAGTTTGAGTCAGCTCTTCCTGACTTGATGTAGTCATGTGCTTTTACCCTTTTCAGGCTCTCATGCCTTTTCTTGTGCTGTTTATGTCCTTGTCCTGCTGTCTCTGTGTCAATCATTTTCCATCTCATTTCTCATTGTGTACCACTCTCTGTCTCAAAGCCCATTTGTATCCATTCTCAGTGTCTTTGGGCTTCCAGCTGCAGAATATTCCACCTGCATATATTGCTAGTTCTGCCAGAAGGACAAGAGTTGCAAAATAATCAGTTCTACAAGGATGTCTTGTTCCTACAGAGCAGACATAACTTGATTATGTTTTGCACTGATGTGTAGGATTTGGCTTTCTCTGTTGTCTACACAGACATTCTGGATCTGTAAAGCTGCTGCTAAAAATCTGAACCTGAGGCAGGGCTTATCTAAAGCTCTCACTTGATCCATAACAATATCTCAACAATTTCCACTTAGAAAGCACACAAATGAACATTGTAATGTTTTTTTCAATATTGTGAAGATTTTATTTACTGGTATCTGGTGAAATTGGGGCATTTTTTTCTTACCGATATGTAGCAACATGTGCATGTGTAAATTCTATTGCACAGTGGAGTCTCATCTTAGGTATAATCATTGCAAACTGCAGTTGTCCCAAGTGCTTTTTTCTTCAATATTCTGACTGATTGTTGACTAATCCATGTTTTAAAACAAAACTTGCTCATAAAGAATTATAGATAAGGACATGCTAACAGGTACTCTCCCTACACCAGTGCTCTGCACAGTAAGGTATGCATTGACTGCATGGGATCAGAACAGAATCAGAACAGGAGAGTTTTCACAGCGCACAAGGGAGCTGAAAGTGGTTTTTCAAAATCACTATGTATTTTTCTTGGTGTACTTTACACCCTGTGAGGGGAAATCTTCATGCAACAATGCTCAGTACTGTCATTTGGACTGATTTAGTTTGTACTTGATGTAAAAGTTCTATGTTTGCGCATTTTTTTGTGACTTTTGTCCACACTGCAGCTTTAGCGGTCAACCTTTATAAACCATGAAAAATCTTGCAGGCAGGGCTGTACTTAGCCACACCTCTTACTCTGGGGGAAATGGCAGAATCTGACAGAAAAGTTTCCTGTACTGGAACCAGTAACCAGAAGTTGGGCCTGTTTATATCCTCTACACTGGAAAATTCAGAAAAGGGTAGTTTTGCCATTCCTGAGATTCTAAGGTGATACGCTTGAAAGCACACAACAACCTAGCCATAGGAAAATTGCCTCTCCAGGTGGTCTCCAGCTTTATCAAACCTTGTAGCAAAGAAGGACAGGAGCGCACAGACACAGCTTTTCCCTGATGAGTCATCTTATTTATTACAATTCTCCCTTTGATAAAGTTATTTGCAAAGAGGCTTGAAGCTCTTGTTTTCTTCAAAGCAGCACTGTTTATTAGAAAACTGAAAGATCATGTATTGTCTTGTACATGTACATCTTACATGAGAGATCGTGTAAGCTGCTGCTTCTTGCACATTGGTAAATTCACACCTATCTTGCTCTGGAGGCCGCTCATAGGGCAGGTGCAGAGTTTGAAGGCATGAATTGGGTGCTGCACCACTTTGGAGGCACACTAAACTCATTGTCCTTCATAGTACCCTACCCTTTCAGCAAGTGCTGTGGAAAATGTTGGCTGTCATCCTTTAAACAGCGCAGTGTTTGCATTTCCCTTGATCATCTGTCCCAGAGCAAAGTTCAGTAGGTTGAGGAAGTATTGTTTCAGTGCAACTGATCTAAAAATATATCAAAAGGAAGACTACTGTATATGAAGAAATCATGGAGAGGCTTTGTATAGGCTTGTTGATATCTGTAAATACGTAAAACGAGGAAGCAGCAGCTTATGACATGGTTATTTCTGGAAAAGCGGAAGGTCTGACTGTTATTATTAAACCATGCGCAGAGCCAAGCAGTTGCTCCTGATGAAATTGTGCATGGAATTAAGAACCCCAAGATTAGAACAATTTCCATAAGGTTATGAACACTGCTTCAGATCTCGCTGCTGCAGATCGATGGCAAATCACATATTAATGTCAATGGGATCAGGCCTAGGATTTCCACTTCCCTCTACCTGCAGCCTTTACTTTTAACAAAACCTTTACCTTTCCAGGGAATAACTGTTCTGAAAAAAAGTGAGGATCTGAAAATCTTTAGTGAATTCTGAGAGATCTCAACATAGAATATTCTAGAATACTCACCACAGTGAAGTGGTGTCAGCTCAATTCTTCAGACAGAGAAGAATATATTTACAGTATCCATGTGGGGAAAAAAGCAGGAAGAAACTACTAGGTTAATTTGCTGTCTGTATCATGGGTCATTATTACCCAGTTACCTCTGTACAGAGTATTTTATGTTCAGCTGTAGTAGCAAGGAGGCAAATATGTGCTGACCTACAACACTCAAAAAGGTATCCAGCCTTGAAGACCTCAAGAACTGAAGATCCTGCTGAGAGTTTGAGAATTCCCATGGTAATTTCAGCTATAAATAACTTGTTGTTTAATAGGTCATGTTTCCACATGAACTTTGTGTTTACACTAAGTAACCATTAGGAACCAGCATTTTCTGTTCTATTAAGTCAAGCTAGTTAATAATGTTAACAAGTGAGTCCTTTCTTCAAACATGTCACTGTAAAACATTTTCCTCTTCAAATAATTCTGTCTGCTTTTTTTATGTTTTAATTCTATTTTGAAATAATTCTTTCTAAACTGTGAAACTTGATGTGGTGATTCACAGCACGTTTCACCAGTGAAAAAGTGGGTTTTGCTTTTTATCTACATGTACAAGGAGTGTATTAGGACTGAATTTTAGTTTGGTTTTTTAGCTACAAGGTCAGCTGTTTGTCACCTGTATTTCTTGGTACTTTTCAGACCATATGTTTTCCAGGGAGAAGACTTGGCTGGTGGTGGAGCTGTTATTTCTACTCCCCTTGCAGTTTGCTGTATTAAGCCATGTTTAATTAGGATTGGCTTGGTTTATTAAGTGTTCAAATTGTTCTACATTACTATCTTCATCTTTCATCCTCACAGTTTTGTTGATCTCACAAATCTTATTCTCATGGATGCATATATTTATTTTTGTCTCACGAAAGCCCTAAAGTTTATGTTGCAAGTCTCCATTCATTATTACTTCATTAGATCTTTCAGTTTTCAGTTCATTTAATACATTTTACTGATAGTGTTGTGCCAGTGTTTATAATGAGAATGTCATACACTATTAAGTCAACTGCTCTCCACAGATACATTGCACATATACAATTACTTTCATCATCCAAATACTTGTCTCATCAAACAATGCAAAGACTTGTTTTACAAGATCTGTTTGCCACAAAACTGGGTTCGCTGGGATGATATTAATTATATTCCATCACTTCCATTCTTTATTAAATTTATAACAGCTTTATTACCTGGAAGTAAGGTCAGACTCACTGTCCATTAGCTCTGAGTCATCCTGCTGGCCTCTGTTATAATTGGCACAATATTAGCACTTTTCCAGTCTTATGGGATTTCCCTGGAATGCCTTAATTTAGTAAAATAAACATGATCAGCTCTCAAGTCTTCTCTGACTTAGTTCTTAGGTGTGAGGTAGGTGAATTGGCTGACTTTAAAATGTTGATTTCTAGTGCATATTGTATAACATCTTGCTTGGTTACCAGGGGACTGGAAAATAGTTCAACTTCATCACATGACATAAGAGCAGCTGTCCAAATATGGAATAGAAATATTTCTAAATGTGTCTGTCTCTTCTGCATCACTATTAAAAGTTTTATCATTTCCATCTGGCAAAGGGTTTCTATAGCTGCTAGGGCATTGTAGTCTTGATAAGTTTGAGGGTTTCTTAATTCTTCATGTTACGTTGGTGATGTCAGCTGTGGACTTTCTGCTGTTTCTAACTTACTGTTGTTTTTCCCTAACTCCTAACTCATATGGATTATGACTGTTTATCTTCATTATTATGTAGCACATTTTATTATGAACTTCTGCTTGCACTTGAATAGAGAAAGAAGACAGCATTTTTAGGCAAAATTATTCTTTTATTGACTATGGAATTACAAATTCATGACCATCCTAAGATTTCTTCTTAAAAAAACTTCTCACTTCTGACTTTCCTACATCAATTTCAACCATAATTTTAATTACTCTGATCAGATTCTGAACTTGCAGGTTACTGACAACTGCAGCACATATGTCCCGCTCATGGCTTTATGCAACAGTGTCGCCCTCATCTCATCCACTCATTACACCTTGTTGGAGTGGTTTGTTGGATTTTTTAGCATTAAAGTCAGGTACAGCATTGTGCAGTGTTCACCAGTAATAATGGCATCATTCTCTTGCATTGGTGGTAATTTCATGATCTCTGGTTCATTACCTCTTTTGATCTCAGTATGTAAAGGACTGAAAAAGTAATCTCTTAACACTCTGCCATGCTAGTTCAAGTTTGTCAGAGACTGAGCATGTACTGGGTTTGCTTTCTTACCAACTTCCTCAGGTGTTGCTCCTGTAACATCCTCCTGCCTACTCCAACTTATCTCCAACCAAAAAGAGGTAAACCCTTGCACTTTCCACTTTTTGAGTTTTTTTAAGAGGTAAGGTTACCACAGGGAATGCATTTTCATAAAAGCCCTGTTAAAGAGGTCTTTCCAAGTCATGCACTTGTTTGTGTGTTACCCATCTGATCATACTTACTCTGAGGATAATGTCATCTGTTCCAGAAGTGATGCCACAAAAGTGAGGTTTCAGATACATTTCATCACAACATTATGTTCTCTATGCAAAATGTTCACCAGCATGCCTTTCACAGTAGTATACCATGAATGTAGAATCTATGATTCTACTAGCAGAAGCCAAAACTAATTCACTTTTCTCTTTTTTTATATAGCAAGATCTTTTTATACAACAGACCCTCCTTTCAGTTTAGTGCATTTTGCCTCTGTGGCTCAGACTCCCACATATCTGGAGGATGTGTCAGCAATTTGTTCCCAACCAGTGTATATTTTTCTTCTTTTAGAACAGTGTGTAGTAAATTAAAAGGGATGATGTAAAGGGTGTAGAGGGAGCTATAGCATCCAACTGGTTTGTAAGTGATGTTGAAGGCTGCTCCCAGGAGTAGAGCACACTGCATATTTTGCAGTGAGAATTCAAATTTAGTCAGCATTCTGGAACAATAGCCGTTCAGAGGTGATAAACCAAAAATGTGCCTTGGACTTACCTCCTTGCCTTAGTGTTTTAAATCAAATGCCTTCCAGGGGCAGGGCCCTGAGCACAGTTTTCCCCTCTGACTTCCTCTTTCCTTCCTGAAATATAATCATCACTGTAGGTTCTCCTGTATCCTGTACTCCCAGGAAAAACTGTTTCCTTAATACACATACATTGCAATTAAACCTCTTAAACATCATTTTAGTAATAATTATTTTAGTAATATTCCTGATTAAACCTGCCAATTAGCACAGACAAAGAGGAAACTAGAAGTAAATAATTATTTGCAGTATGTTGCAGTAACCTATCCAGAATACTCATAGAAAATGAGCAGAGGAAAAGATAGTTGGCAAAATTGAACTGTACCTCTTCTTTCACGGGCTTTCAGTCTGGTTTCTAACTGAGGAAGGAGAGGAACAATAACCAAGCAGAGTTAGGATGTACAAAGGCTTTTAAATGCAGGCTTTTATTTTCCTAATTCTTACCTATTTCATACTCTATTAAAGGGGTTATCTTCTTAATCTCATGTTCTCCAGTGATAGAGACTAAAAACTTAATGATGCCTGAGTGTCACACGTTTAACCTGTGGTCTTGATGTGATTTGTCCAGATCATGTTGCTAAGGAAATCTTTAAGGTCTCGTGAGTACATATGAACACTTATTTCCTTCCTGAATGAAGATCACAGAAGGACTTTCTGTGATAAACCAGTACAGTCCTACTATAGTAGCAGTGTTATGTTTGACATGATAAATGCAGAAAACGTCCTAAGAAAGAGTCACAGTGCTTGAGCCACAGAGTCTTTCTGAATCCAGACTTGTTTGGATGTTTTGAAAGAGAAAATGAAATTGTCACATGGTTGCTGATTACATAGTGACTGAATTGTTTGAAACTTGTGTGCTTTGGGAGTCTGCAGCTGGGAAATCCCCAGCATGTGACTGGTACAGCTGTGTTTGATAGTGTGGTTAAACTTTACTGCAGGCCTGAGTATTTCACCACATTGCATCTTCTACCTGCCTGTTGCAGCATTCCAGTAACTGCCAAACATTCCTTGTCTTTCAGAATTTGCATCAGGGTTTGAACGTCTGAGCTGCTTGAGCTATGCTGATCTTTTGTTGATAAAGCGATGGGGAAACAGAGTCCCAAGTGAGGCAAAGGCAGATTTCTCATTAAGGGTGAATACAGTTGCTTTCAGTCATCTGCATTTGTGCCACACTGCCAGAAGATATAAATCAACTGTTACAGAAAGGAGAACTTCTGGACTTCCTTTTCTTCAAGCTATTTTTGTGCTTATCCATCCCCATCTTGTTCCTCTGTTTCATCGTCCTGTGGCATCTTGTCAGCAGTGGACGTGGTGTGTTTGGGATGGGAGCTCTTTGTTACTTACTGGTACAGTGCCAAGGGTAATGAGACACAACTCCTTCTGGGATTTGTAACACCAATCCAGTATCCACTACTGGTTCCTTGGTTGACTCATTTTGACCCAGTGTGTGGTACAACGTGTGGAAGCGTTGGTGCTGGGTGGTGCAAACTGCCACCATATTCCCATGGGAAAAGGGAGGTGCCGCACTGGGGCTCTGAAGTGACCCCTCAGAGGCCTGCAAGACGGGCTTCTAGCTGCTTCCTTGGCAATTTGGATCTTTAACTACTGCAAACCATCCCTGTGGTGACTTCCCCTGATAAGTAGTCAGCCTTTTTTACACTTCTGCCACTCTTTGGAGGTTTCCTAACAGGCTGTGGGCTCCATTGTCTCTCCCAGAGAGGAACTCGTAGCAACCAGCAAGCTCCATGGCATTCCAAGGAACCACTTCTTCTGGAATTTGGGGTACCAATTATGTGGTCCCTAGAGCACTGTGATCCCTGACCAGAGCAAGCTACTAAGAAATAACTGATCTGATTTAGAAGAAAAAAAAAAAAGGCAGCAAAGCGCCAGATGACAGTCTTGCATACTGTGAGGAAAATGCACCGTTTTTGTACTGTTTGCAGAATATTTGCAGAATATTTGCAGGATGGTGTCTCTTGAAAATATATTTAGCCTTTGTTTTTCAGATTTACCATATATTTCTTTCATATGTGTGATGTCTAGGTAGAATCCAGTGGGGCTCTGATGTTTCTCCTCTATCTCAACTCTGCTGGTTTGGGGTTTGGAGAAAGGTGCCGCTTTAATCTTTCTGCCAAAGCTTTGCATAACATTTAAAATACATTTTCCTCTTGGTGTGTATCACCTTATGTTTCTAGAGACCAGGTAGGCCTTTTTCTCTGATATTTAATTAATTATTTCAAAATGCCTAACAGAGTGTGATATTGCTAGTAG
The DNA here is from genome assembly GCA_013399195.1 of Dicrurus megarhynchus. NCBI lineage: Eukaryota > Metazoa > Chordata > Aves > Passeriformes > Dicruridae > Dicrurus > Dicrurus megarhynchus. The sequence goes on along the minus strand of VXAD01013572.1, from coordinate 968,072 downwards.
CTTCCTGGAAGGATTTTGGTTGTGTTTAATTTTATGCCTGAGATTTTCCACATGTGGTGGCAAAACCATCTGTGGTGCAATACTGTAGCACATTAACTTTGCTTTCTCTAATTCTCAGTATAAGTTGTGTTTGTTGATAAAGTTCAATCTTGGTGCTCAGGGTTGCTTGTTATCAGCTTTACACTGTAAAGGGTGGAAAGGAAAGTTGTACATTTATGTGTTGTTACTTTCTAAATATAGAATGAGATTATCTGCAGATTGGTATATTATTCATATGATATTGTTTATTTTTATAATATTTTCAAAAAACTTATCCCTTCACGAGGCCTTTAGGTATTCTCTGCCTTCACTCATTTCATAACAAAGAGCAACCTATGCTTTAGTGGGTCTGGTTAAGTAGTCAAAGGGTAGCAAGAGATGACAGAAACATTGGAGAAATGCAGAGCATGTAGTAAGGATAGCAAAATAGTAACAATAGCAAAAAATCATGAGATGAGCTATTATTATTCCCCCAATTTGTTGGTTCCTGGTTTCCATATGTTATTAATATTCCTCTGTATTTTGTTTGAGGAAGTAGTCAGATGAAAGGTCACAACTGTTTTAGGAAAGTGGGTGAATCATATACTGATTCACTGTGTACAGGCAGTGAATGCTCCATGTATTTGTGACTGTGCTTTCCTCTATTAGTTTGCCATCTGTTCTGTGGAAACATAAATTACTAGAGATGAAGAGGGCTGCAAATCACTTAAGCAGAAATGGTGTTGCAATGTAACTTGATGGACCTGAACAGGAAATTGCATAGTTCATTTAAATCACACGCTCAGTACAAATTTAGGCTGCATTCCCCTCAAATATTTGCCATGAAATTTAGATGGGCGGGTATTCGCTAGGCAGAAGGAGGATGCATGAGCATCCCCAGTGCTTTGCTCATGAGATGGAGAATGTGGTCCCTTCAGACTTTTGTAATCGTATGCAAGGGTTGTAGCTTAAAGATGTGTTGCCTCCCCAGATTCACACTGGGGTCAGGGTCTCTGTGACAGGTCATGTGACCCAGAACAGCAGTTTTGCTCTTTCTTTCCCATCACTGGCACTGGAGATGGGAAAACTCCCACAGCTGAGGTCTGAGGAAGACAGAGAGGAGAAAATCACGTTGCAGACAAAAATTTGGAGCAAAATAATCACCAAAGATTGTAATCAGGATGATGGAAGAGTCTGGGTTAGTTTTGTTTGCTTTTTCTCTAAGATCGTACAGGGGCAAAGTTGACATGTTTTTAAATGCCAGATCTGCTCAGTCATTTGGCAAACGTGCCTACTTCTGCTACCACCAAATGATATAACGTGGTGGGATTTAGCCAGCCTCACGTGCTTCACCACAGCCTGGTGGGTCACTTGACAGGATGAGGAACATATGATAATCAGGGAATCTTGTCTTTCTTTGCTTTCCCCCCTCCAAAGCCAACGATTTCATGCTTGTGGGAAGGTGCCGTGCTGGCAGTTCTGGGAAGTGACGCCTTGTCCCCTGAGCAGGCACCACACACATGGTTACACCGCACGCTGATCCCATGCGTGCCGTGACACCGCACGCCTCCCTCTTCCTGGCGGGACAGCAGCCTCATTCCCATGTGGAAAAGCAACCTTTAGGGCTGAAAAAGCACATCAGGCCAGCTCAGGCGTTTAGCCTTTGTTATTACTCCTTCTTGCCAAGACTAGCAAAACTTCAAAACTGGAGGATTCCCTGCAATTTCAGCTAGAGCAGACAAGAGTCCATCTTATCAATACTGATGGAAATGTGAAGGCCCATCCACTAGAGCTACTACCTTTTACTTGAGGCAACAATTCTCATAAATTATGTAGTACAAAGCTTAAAACTGGCTAATACAGCTGCAGGTGCAGCTGTGATATGGGCAGGGGGCTGCATGGGCATTAAGCAATCCTATGACTGGGTACTGCTGCATGGAGCGAAGTAAAGAGAGAAACAGTCCTGCTGGAAATGCAGGTGAATCTGCTGTGAACTACTTGGAATCCCAATCCATATTTAGGATCCTATCCAGGAAAGTACTGTTGACCTTCTGCATAGGACTCAAGCAACTGAAAGCTAAGCAATTTCATTGATACATTTCTGGAGTGAGGCCTGAGTTTCTTCTAAATGACAAGTTTAATTACAGCTCCTCTGCTCTGACCTTTAGCTGGCTTTATGTAGGCATCCAGGCTTGCAAGTTGTGCATTGTACAAAGGGAGTTCGAGTTTGGTTTTCTCTTACTACACCTACAAGTGGAATGCCAGTCTGATGCACTCAGAAATGAAAATAAACACTGAGCAGAGCAAGCAGAAGCACTGTGGGACACAAGGGTTCAGTATAACTTCATTTGTATAATGCCATCCTGAAGACTGGTTTGGGGTTTTTTTGAAGCAGAAATAAGTCTAAATCAATGCACTTTCCAGCCTTTTCTCTTCAGGGGATATAGGATTAATTTATGTGGTATTGAGCAAATTTTGTAAGTTTTAGACTGCACATCTCTGGAATTACTTTACAACATATGTATTGAGTATTGCTTCATTCTAGCAGCCACTGTGTTTTCTGCAGCTAAATGAAGGCTTTAAAACCTGATTTGGAATATGAACTGATAAAACTGCGAAGAGCGAGAATGTCTCTGTAAAATATCTGTAACTACTTACCTTCAAATCTGCGGGCATTATGCAATATAGGATCATAGATGTCTTACCCCCTCTTGATAAGCATGGAGCTTATATCTTTTTGCGATCAAAATGTACAATATGCAAGGGGAAAAACTAGAACTGCTTATTCTCCCTAAGTTTTTTTTTTACAATTATTTGTATAAAAATCTCCTTTCCTATGACCATTTTAAGCTGTTTCATGTGTGACTGTATGCAAGGAGAAGAAGCAGCTGGGCTAAAGAGATGTGTTTGTGTGTGCTTAAATATTCCATTATTAACTAGTGAGGTGCTTTCCCGAAACCAGGAGGTTTTACTGGTTTTTATTCTTTCCTTTATTTCTTGTAATTGTATGTTAAAGAAATGATACTGTGTTTTAAAAGATACTTTAGCCTGTCGTAAGTTCTGGGGAAAAATTAGCAGAGGCTACTTGGATATTTGAACAAATTGTACTAATGGGCAATATTAAGTCATCTTGAGCAGGGGAAGCACGTATACAGAAAGAGCTGGGTTTGGGAACTTAAACAGAAGACACAGAGTGAGTAGGAAGCTTATCTTGGGTAAGAGTAAAGAAAAGCTGAGCAAGAGCTCTCAGAGCAGCATCCTGCTTTACCAGCGGGGGGGCACGTTCAGCCGTCTCATTTGTTTGATTCTTGCACAGCTGGAAAAGATCTGACCCTGTAAAAGGGCTTGTTAGTTTTATCTTGAAAGTAGAGCTGATAAATAAATTGGGAGAGGGGAAAGAAAACAAACAGAGAGTAAAGTCAGTTCTTGTTTCTGCCTTCTCTGTGTGGGAGGTTTCTCACCCTTCGGCTTCAGTGCAAGTACTCAAGGAGGCTGAGTACCTGGAGCTGGCACAGCTGAGAGGCTGAAACTGTGGTGTGGAGCACAGCCTGGAAACACTGTCAGACGCCTCCTGAGAACAGTCTGGCACTGAGGAAAGTTCCTGTGCTTTCAGCAGCAGAGCTACATCAGAAGAGTCCCACTCCTTCCCTGGCTGCCCCCTCTTGTTCCTCCACTGTGGCAAAGGCTGATCCAGCAAGCTTTGCAGCTGTGCTGTGAGTGATGGGGTGAAAAGCCCAGTGAGCAAGGTGGAAGTGGAATGCCTTGAAATTAAAAATTAATACCAGTTATTAGAACTAACAGTTAAAACTAATTATTATTTTTGAATTTAGTTAAAGCAGCACTATTTTGGAGTTAAATTCTGTACCAGTTTCTTCTACCTGGAAAAAGCGCCTGAGTTTTGGCGAGGTGCTCAGGTTAAAATGTTAAGAGCTGAGTAGTTTGACTGGTGCCAAAGTTAAATGTGCCTCCTCAGTGATTAATGATCAGGCTCAGCCTCCACGAGAATGTGGTTTCACAAGCCCTTCTTTCTCACAGTAGTGTCATCTGCATGTCACTCATTCCTGCCTGCTGCCACCGTCACCTACATATGCACTTGTGCCAATGTAACAGTTGATGTGTCTGCACAGTGAATTAGATTGGGAAGCTAATTAATTCTTTCTAAAAACCTTTTTTTGTGGGGAGGAGAAAGGGTAGGAGAGGTTTATTTTCCTCAATGCAGTTCAACATGTGCCTGTACCAGCAGTTGTCCTGGCACAAGTAGGGCTGTGGTGTAAGGTGAGAGGAAACTGGAGGGACCAAGTTGTTAAAGCCAGCACTGTTGCTGAAATGTTTGTGAAAATACATCTTGTTCTGGTGCAGAGCAGCAGGAAAGAGGATGTAACTAACTCTTCTGAGAGTTAGATTGCCCAGAACAGAGACCTAGCTCTGAGTGCCTGTGGATTGCCATTCAGATCCCTTTTTTTCTGTAGCAGACTGAATCACCTTGCTTCTAAATTCTGGAAGAGCGTGCTGTGCTAGAATGGAATGGATGTGAGTTTATTCACTGGTAGAGAGAAAAGAACCCAAACCAACCTGAAATTTTCTGTATAGTACTGTTGATTTTCAGTGCAGTCATCTCATGTCCTTTCCTCCACTGTGCCCTGGACACTGCTGCCACAGGAGATGGTGCAAGTGGCCCATGGTGCTGCACTGATGTGTGTCCCTTCCAGGCACTGGCCTCAAACCTGCCTTTCTTTGTGCTGTAACCCAGCCCTCCTGGACTATGTTCTTCACTGCACAGCCTGTGCACTCCTCGCCTGGGTATGTCACGACTTTCCCTGAACTTTAGTTCCCTCAGGTACGGAGGTTCCTTGCCTTCCTTTTTTCACATGTAATATAGCAAGATTTTACTCCTTATCCAGTGCTTTCTACTTGGAGTTCTCACAGCTAGGTATGCACCTCCTCATTTTCTACAGAGGAAAATAGATATTGGTGAATGTAGCAGCTGGATAAAATCACATCCTACTGTCCATCAGGGTGTGGAATAGTTAAATAGTTGTCCTGGCTTCAGGCCACTGCTCAAGTCATCTGTGTTTTAACCATTCCTTCTGGCAGCTTGATTTGCTTATTTTTGTATTTGTTTATCATGTTTCTGTGGTACGTGTTTTTCTTCAATACAGATTAATTGTGTCATTAAATAAAGTTAATGAGAGACAACCAAATCCTGCTGTATATCTGCAGGCATCTTGCACTGCATACCTGAGACTGCACTCACCCATATCGCTTCTGGTTTTCCAGTCTCAAGTTCTTCCTGTGCTGCTACTGCCAAAGCACACAGTGCTGTCCTTATGCAATGTAGATGGATACCTGCTAAACCCCTGTGATACTGTGAAGCTGCCTTCACCTGGGATGTAAGGAAACAGGCTCATCTCAGAGTCAGAAATCAAGAGGAACGTGCACGTTCAGTGACGTGATTCAGAAACCTAAGTGGGATCAGACTTGTGTCGTATGTCAGAATGAGAAGCTAATGAGATCAAAGAATAAAGAACAATAATTATCCCCTGCTGTTTTCTGTATTAATTTTATGATGTGAACTCATTGATCCCTTCAGCTGTGTCCATGGTTTGTTAACTGGTCAACTGCCAGAAGCCTTTCTCCAGATTTTACTCAGTTCTTTGGTAGGCAATTTTCCCATCAAAGTTGATGCCATTTTGCCAGAGAAAAGGACCAGTAAAAAAAAGAGTGCATTTTAGAGTTTGTGCCACGTAGCAGTGTTAAGAGCCTCTAAGACTTCTCTGTAAGCCCCAGGCGGACAAAGCAGCAAAGCCACCCCACCATCTCTGCCTGGCACTCACCCTCTCACCCAAGGTTGTCTTTGCTCTGGTTTATGTGGATGCGCCTGTCCACGTCCCAGTAAATCTGCTGTGAGCCGTGCTTTCCTGCTCCTCACCTGACTGCAGGAAGCCCTCTATCTTGAGGTTGCCAGGTTCCTAAACTGGGTTGCATCCAGGAGTCTCCCCGGCCCGCCGGGAAGCGTTTCCAGGAGGTTGTGTTCTGCCGCCTTCTCGTGGTCAGTGTTCTGCTTGCAGCCTTCTCTCCAAGGCAGGCGCTGCCCTCTCGGTGCTGTCCCTTAAGGGCAGTAGCGCTGTTCTGGCTCTGGAAAGGTTGCTTAAAAGTGACAAAAACATTCACGAAGCAAGTCCAGAAGAGAACCGCAATGATGCTCAGAGGGCTGGAGCACCCTTCCTGTGTAGGCAGACTCAGAGAGCTGCGGTTCTTCAGCCTGGAGAAGAGAATGCTCCAGGGATACCTCATTGTGCCCTCCAGTGCTTAGAGGGAGCCTATAAAAAGGAGGGAGAGCAACTTTTTACTCGGCCAGATAGTGATAGGACAAAGGAGAACAATTTTATACTGAAAGAGGAGGGACTTAGATTAGATATTAGGATGAAATTCTTTAGTGAGGCACTGGAAGAGGTTGCCCAGAAAAGTGGTGGGTGCTCCATGCCTGGGAGTGTTCAAGGCCAGGTTGGATGGGGTTCTGAGTAACCTGGTCTAGTGGAAGGCGTCCCTGCCCATGGCAGAGGGGTTTGGAACTAAATGACCTTTAAGGTCTTGTCCCAAACCATTGTAAGATTCTATGGTAAGTTCTTAACGGAGGAACTATGTAGCCAAGTTGATTTGAACTGTGATACTGGGACTTCTCTGACATAATACAGTTTCAGGTTTAGTTTTAAGGTTTGGTTGGCTGTCTTAGCCATCATTTCTGTTGTTCCTTGAACTCTAATGGCAGAGTATTTGTTGGAAAAGTACAAAACATCAGTTCAAGGCATTTGAGTTACTGCTCTGTTTCAACTGTAAAGTGCTGATGAAACTTTAGATGTAGCTTTTTTCCTACCATTTTCTGTATGGAGAATGGAGTGACAGTAACAGCTACTTTATCACTGTGTTTGGGGGTCATTGATTGCAACAAGGTCCTCAGTGCAAAGAATATGTGGTGTAAAAAACAGTAGGACATTTCCCCATTGGATAGGACCCAAGTTCTTTCAGAGAATACTGTCTGAGGAGTTGTATTTTTTAAATGCTTGCACAAAATCAGGGTGACCTCATGCCAAATATAGATCACCATTTTAAAGTTGCTTTTCAGTGAATTCTTAACACAAAGCAGAAGAAAACGAAGGAAAAAAATTTACTTTTCTTTACTCTTCAGGTAGGCATGTTAGAATGTATTTTTAATATGTTTAGACCTAAGTGATTAAATAATTGATTAATTAATCAGTTGTTGATTTAACCTTTAAATAAAAAAAAAATCTTTTGGGATAATTAGGAAGTAATAATAATTTCATTACTGTCTGGTATCCATCTAACTGTAGTGATGTACGGGTGAAAATTTTACCAAGTACCCTCCTGATAATTAATAACTTTTCTAATAGAAGAAAATTCACAAGCTTTTTTCTGGGCTGGCTTGCTTTGGGTGTGACAGCTCACCGACATCCAGGGGTTTGAACAGCTGAAGAGTTGCTTAGACTTCAATACACGTGTGGTTCCCCACCTGTGTGGATGTGATGTACTCCCTTAAGAGTAAGGAAGCACCTAAGATTCGCAAATGATTATGGGCAAAAGGAACGACGGAAGTCAGAGGGTCTGCAAACAATCAGAAAGTTTTATTAGTGAATTGCACACTTGGCATGGGAATTGGTGTGTTGGTCCCTCACCTACTGTGTAAGCACATGGTGTGGGTTTGGGATAAAGGGGTGGGGTGAAAGGGAAGAGAGGAAGGAAGAGATTAATTAAAGAGAGAAAAAGAGATCATCAGTCCTGGTTCCAGCATTGATTCCTGTCTGTTCTTAATTATTAATAATTACTGGGTATGTCAGTTTTTTCCTAAGTAGCATATCCTGATAATTTTGGCTCATCCCATCATATTATCTGGTTTTACCCTATCAACTGCATACAGTTTTCTCTTTAAAAGCTCTTTAAATACATCCCTTAACTGTATTCCTAACACCTCATCCTGCATTGTTACCAGTGAAGTCAGCAATTGCCTGCCTTCACTTCTTCACTAAATATGGAAGACTTAACCCATTCCCTACTCTTTTCATACACATCTTTCAAGTTTGTAAGGGTCAAGCCCTGAAAAAAATTCATTACTCAACATTCAGCAGTGACAAAGTTGATTTTTCCAAATAAATTACTTATAAATTAATATTGCTAATACTCAGTAAAAAAAAATTATCCTGTTTCCCTTCTATTTCTTCATCTTGTCCTTAGATTTTTGAGTTTATAAGCCCTTTTGTGCTGATTTATATTTCCAAATAAGCTATATTTTTATATACTATAAAGAGTTTAGATATGGCAGGAAAGAATGGAATTTTCAATAACAAATACTGTAGATACCACTAATTTCTACTAGTAAAGTTAATAATTTGTTTCTTCTTGCTCTTACATGAAGATCAAACCACTTAATACTCAGATTTACAACTGATTCTCTGGAATTTTATATCAGTATTAACTGGGAACTCTATTTACTATGCAGATAAAAATAAGCAGTACAAATAGAGTTAAGGTTAAAGAAAATATTTGAATAGAAGATAGTAAATGTGAAAAGTACATGTCTGAAGGGCAAAGCATTGGAATGAGATCCTGGGTTGACACAGAACATTATAGCTTCATGGAAGTTAATAGACCTATCCCACTTCACATGTAGAGTTCAGAAACAAAATAATGAAGTTAAGCCTCAGAGAAAAAGGGAGAATTGTGGGTGGGACTTCGAGAATGCAGTGAGGAAGTCTGCATATTATAGGTTGCATGAAAAATACACAGCAGAGATGAAAATAGTGCTTCAGCCACTGGAATATTTTTTTCTTTGTTTCTGTGTGTTTGTTGGTATGTTCTGTATGGTAGTTGGCTCATGAATGTTTTCTTACACACGCAGGATCACGGACTAGCTAAGAAGGTCGCTGAGTTTGTCTCCAGTTCTGTTTCCAAGTGCGCCTACGCGGTGCAGCCGCTGGATGTCTCTCTTGCTCCGCTTTCCTGGACGAGGAGCGGCCTTTCAGGGTGACAAGCCTTCCCCTGGCAAAGATAAATGGGTCAGTGTGGGAAGCCAGCTGCTCCCTGCTGCCCAGCTGACCGGGATGATGTGACACAACTCTCAACACAAGAGATTGTGAGGTATCAGCAAGATCAACAGATGAAAAATGCATTTTTCTTCCATTACAAGAGCACTTTTTACCCACCCCATTCTTCTCAGTTGTGCTCTGTACCACTGTACTAAACCTGCTGCCAATACCTGAATATTATTTGAGAAAATAAGTAAAAATTGGTAATGTCTTTTGCAATAGTTACCATATGTAAGCAAGTACTCTGTTAGGCTGGATAGCAGAAATGCACCAGGTAAAATGTTCTTTTTTTCATGCCAGGGGTTTCTGGCCCAGATCTGTTAAGTTGGGAGCAACTTCATATAAACAAGAACTAGATTTCCCTTTTCTGGAAGAGTGTACACTCTCTGCTTTCTCTGTTCTGAAACAGAATTGAGAGAGACATACAGTCAGGACTTCCAATGAAATCCTGCTCTGGAAAAGTAGGCATTAGGAGAGACTTTTGGTTCCCTGTGTGAGTCAAGGGTACAGGACCAGATCTTTGTCTTGCTCAGCTGCTGCATTGCTTAAGCAATGGAAATCTTTCTGTGTGCACATTATCAGCTCTTGTTTGTTTGAGGCATCAAAAATACATGAATGCAGCAAAATGCTTCAGAAATTCCTTGGAGGTTGAGGACCACAAGGTGTCTGACTTGTGTGGAATCAAAGAGTTCTGTACTGCTCCACAGCACAGAGCTCCCAGAGATGTGGAGTACAGGGAGTGACACCTCAGGCAGTGCTTTCAGAAGGACCCATGAAGGTGAGTGCAGGGAATTTTGTGTTTCAGTGATCTAGCTAGGTTAATATGGGAGTTTGGAGTTAGGCTGGAATGTAATAGAATCCCTAAGTTTCAAGGTAATGTGATGACTAGATAACTTTTTCCATTCCTCAATTCTCCACACTATTTTCAGAAAGTTTCATCTGTATATTGTGAAAGAGTATGTTTCCTTATATTCATCTTTTATGTTTAGTTCTTTAAGTTAAAAAACTACTTAGATTACAAATTCTGAATGCTAAAACTGTGATATATTTCAGAATTTTGCTGGATTTTTTTCCTGTATATTTTTTTCTCAGTATATATGAAAGGAGTTACATAACTTTTTACTTTAGTGGTTGGCCAATATTTGAGCTCCTCTAGTTTATTTATGTCAGAAATGTTTATACAAAGTGATATATCTTTGTGTACATTCTTTGTAATCAAAGTAGGATTAAACTGAGGTCCTGTTTTCCTGAATGTAGCAGGAAAAAAGACAATAGGAAACAGCTCCTTTGGCTGTAGCCCAAGCCTCCCTTTTCAACCAGTGCTGCACTCAGAAAACCCTCACTCCCTTTTTTCTCTCTTTGTGGCAATTCAGGATCATTCTACAAAGTCCTTCACTGGTTTGGGGTGTTTTCTTACCTACATTTGTAACATTTCTGACTGGGCCACACAATTTTGCTAAAACTATATGTACACACTATTGTGTTTGCATCCACATGGCTCAGATGGTTTTTTAAATTTGCTTTTCTTGTGGCTGGTGCTTGGGAGGCAAGTCTGCATCTTCTGTTTGCCACAGTTAAATTTCAAACCCATTTTCTCCTCTAGGACCACAAACTGCTTTCATTCCACTCCATTTTCTGTTGGGTTTCTCTGAGGCTGTTCAGGAAACCAGGCAGGGAAAGAAGTTTTGGTCTCTCTTATCTCAGACAGTGAAATTTAAGGAATATCCAAAGTGTCATTTAACAGTCTAAATTAAGCATTAAACAGGGGAGGTGCTGACTGCCATGTTCTTAAAGTCTGGGGCAGACAAATCTGCATTTTTCTATATTGAATATTTAAAGGCCTTTAGTCCTTCTGGATTTTAGCTTTTCCAGGCTCGTATTGCGAAAGATGTTTGCCTAATCCTGACTACATATAAAAACAATAATCAGATGTGGTTATTCAGTGCAAGAGCCAGATTGCATTGTTGTTATCTTGGACTGGCAGTGGAACCCCTGGAGAGCTACTTGATTATGTAAATTAGCATGAAATTAGAAAATTATGTTTACTTTGATTTTTTGGGGGGCTGTTTGGGTTTTTTCCCCAGCAAAATCAAGAATAAGCATCCTCAAAACATATGGTTTGTTTCTATAGCTTTCAGCTAGATTTAGCAATTGCTCCAGGTTCATAAGTAGTTATCTCATCTGTATCTTGCAACAATATCTGTCAAAACTCCCAGTAGTGTGGATGTCTTAATATTCTTCAAAAAGAGAAATGAAGGGAAAGGGATAACAATGTACACAGATGTACAGTGAAGTACAGAGCTCTGAAGTTCCAAAGGTTTTTTTTAATCAAAAGCAAGTGTCCTTTTAATTCTAGAATTGTGGAAGAAAAGTGGATCTGTAATTACGTTCATAATCAGAGAGGTACTTTTTTGGTGCTTAATCTAAATAATGTAAAATATGTAGGTTTTTGAGCAGCATAGAAAAGGTGAAACTTGATAAAGTGGGAGGTTACTGTGGTCTAGGGAATAGAGTGGGGACTGGGTTCTAAAACAGTGAAATTCAGCATAGCTCCTTTGGAGCTCTGTATTTCTATTGATGTACACTAGTTGAAAATTGGTTTATGATTTCACGTTGCATAGAAACAAAGCAAACAAACAAAAAAGTACTGTTATGAAAGCATCCATCTAGGAAAACATTTGGGGAAGAAAAACACAGTGAAAACAGCACTCTTTCTAAATTAAATTTACTATTACATTTAATAAAGTTTCCTAGTAGGGAGTTCCTGGAAAATGTGGACTGAAATGTGAAGCAAACTGTCAATGCTCTTTTAGCTGCCTTGATGGTATATTTCCAAGAACTAAATTTCTTAAATTTTTTTTCATTCCTTCTAAAGAAGCTTTCTAGAGAAAAAAAAAAAAAAAAAGCTTCATAACCACCTGGAGGAGCATTTGCTATGATTGTTTCCAAAGGAGCAGCTTAAGAGTTTCATAAATATCAAAGTTAATAGGCTCCTAGAAACAAGGAAAATTGCCTGTAGGTGATTTCTACTTATACAGAAACATCCACTCTCTGAACTGCAATCTTCTCTAAACTTTCTCTCCAGGCCTGTTGCCTATTACAGCATACTTTGCTGTCCTGCTCCCACTTCCTTTAGCTGTTTTGAATCAACAGTGGGCAGAGCAATACTTATATGAAATGTACTCGAGGGTAAAACATGATCTCACAAATTACAGAAAATAAACAATATTAAGTGTGGCTTGTGGCTATAGGCAGATCAGAAACAGTCTAATGGGAACACACTGTTTTTCTGAAAATGCAACAGCTATGCCACATTGTATAAAGCCATAGTTATGGCTGGATTTGAAGAAGAGAAAATCTTTCAAAAAGTGGCTTCCAGAAAGAAGTCTGAGAAAAAATGTTTTTCTTGTATTGAGCTGCTATTTGGTATGCAGTAGGAGATGCTTCTCCNCTTTATAATTATGATTATAATTTTAATGGTGTTAAGGCACTTGATAAACAGCTTTTACTAAAAATATGAAGTCATTATTTTCTGCATAAACAGGATAATATGTATATGCCTCATCACGGTCATACTCGGAATAAGAGCTCTTTCCTCTCCTTGAAGGTGCAGGAAAACCTTACCATTATTAGCCAGCTCACAGAATCATGCTTAGGAAAGGACATGTGCAGTATGAAGAGACGTGCTAGAAAATTGGGTCTTGCTGTTGGGGTTTCATGACAGGCTTTGAGTCCTGGTGGGCTTTCTGCTGCCAGAGCCTTAAAGCAGCCTAAAGGCAGTAGAGCTGATTTTACAGAAGGCAGAAGGAGGCTGAAACAAGACTGAGCAGTGCTGGTTTACAGCATGGGAAAAGTCTGGTGAAAGCTGCCCTCCCCATCAGGACTGAGCTGGTTCCACTCAGGAAGGGCAGGTGAATTGTGATTTAGCTCACAATATTGCATCCCCACTTGGGATGCCCATTAGGTACAAATGAAGAGGCCCTTGCTCTGTTCTTCTTTACTGTTCCATGTTTTGGTAATTTCATTTTATGTGTAGACAGCTGTTCATGATGTTAGATATTTGTATTTCACATTCCTCACGTTTCCTACATTCTTTGTTGGTGGGGAAGAAACATTCACAAAGTTGTGGCAAGTTTCGGAAGTCTGTTATCTGAAGTTTTACGTAGCAGCTTTTATACAAACCTTTATTTTTGAAATTTTGAAATCTGGAAGTACATTGTTGCTACAAACACCCCTGGGGGACTGGTTCCCTCTAGAAAATAAATGTATGCCTCCTTAGCAAAGATGAAGTTGTAGTCTTGATTGAAGAATGAGTTCATAATTCCCTCAGCCGCTGCTTTTTGACAAATCCATCCCTGATTCTCTGTTGCAGGGTGTAGAGTAAAATAAGGAAAAACATTTCTCCTCCTTCAGGCAGCAAGTAAGCCTCTCCCTCCTTCTGTCTGTTCAGCTGCAGCTGAACAAAAACCATCACAGGAACTTAGGGGAGAAATACAATCCAGTACAGATTTCTTCTAATCACTATGCACAATATAAAATAATATCTAATTCCCGGCAGTTCACTCTAAAGCGTGGGTTTCTTCTTTCCCCACCTCACTAGTCTGAAATACCGAGGCAGGAACCAGCCACGCACTGAGGCTGGCTCTGGACTTCTCTTATCTGCTGTGGCTGTCAACATCAAAATTTCTGTTACCTCTCTCTCTTGATTGTGGGGGTCCTTCTCTCCTCTTACTCTCTTTTCATCATTTTATTCATGAGGATTCCTCCCTCCTCCTCATGGCACTTTTTTGTTTTCTTGCTTCTCCAGCAGCTTTTCAGTTTGCCCCACACTGGCAGGATGGAGTCCTACTGTGTATTTTGTTCTGCCTGACTGGGGAAGCTGAAACTAAGCATCCCTTGGACTTCTCCAAGTTGCTGTGTGTAACTGAATTGTCTAGAGTGTTAATCATAATTGGATTATTCTGACATTCTTGATGCAAAAATATGTACATTAAAATAATAATGTAATTACAGAACTTGCTTTTAGCATGAATATATTTCTTCTTAGTGACACTGAAATTATTTACTACTCCCAATATGTATATATTGTTTTGACAGATATGCAGTGGGCTATGAGTAATTTTAAGGTGGCACAGTTTATTCCATGCAGCTCAAAAGCAAGGATTTCCCCCCTCCACTTTTGCCCCATCACATTTTATTATTGATGGACACATTTGAATTGTCAGCTTTCCCAGAACCTTGGTGTATTGGCTGGAATGATCAGATTAATTGCTTAACCATGTCATCGCTAACTAGGAGTACTGAACACCCTCTTGCTCTTGCTTTATCTTTTCCCTAGCAGTTCTTCTGGTTTGTTTTTATTTATCCTGTTAGTTTAAATATAAGAAATGCAAGCCAAAATAGCCAGTAATGTGGAAATGCAGCTTCCAGGAGCTGTGTGGGCTAGGAGTAAACTTTTGACTTTGTCTGGAGGCAGGATGCTAACTAAGGCAGCTCAGCTGGCAGGTTAATGGTGATTGTCATGAATATTAAATGGCAGAACCAAAACAAAACTCCCAGAGAGACACTTATGCACAAATCTTACATAGCAGCACAACCAGCTCAGACAGCTGGCTCTCTGTAGGCTTTCTTGAAAGAAAACAGTGCTGAGGCATATTAGGATGATTTTTATAAACCGGAAAGCCAATTTGTGATGCACTGTTTGAAAGTTAGAGGCCCTAATGATTTATAGCTTGAGGCAAAAATCTGCTTTCTGAAGTAGAAGAATCACAGGTAAATTACATCTGTGCTGTTCTCCCTTGGATTAAGTGTTTCAGAATATTTTTGAGTTTTGTGCTGTCTGAAAATGTGTAAACAAATGTGTACAAGCCTTACTGTTAAAAGTTCATGCCAACTCTCTGGTGTGCAGGTATAGTCCCACTTTTCCCTCTGAAGTTCCTACAATCCCTTTTTGTTTTGATTTGGTTTTTAGTTTAGGTTTGGGTTTTTCTCTAAAAAAAAACCACATTGAAGGGCACAGAATAATTAACTACATTTCGGTTTGTTTCTGTTTTGTGATTTGTCCCAGACAGGGTAAGAACTTGCTATTCACAGAGTTCCTCCTTTGGCTCCTGTGGTGTAAAGCTACCTCCTGCTACATGGAAAAAATTGCAAAAGAATTAATATTCAAGAAGCCTGGATTTATTTGAAGTAACACCAACATAGATCTGGAATGATTCCATTAACAGCACTGCAGTCATGCTGTTTCTAAAAGGATATCTAAAGGTGAGACATTCTCTAGGGCTTAGAGACTAATCTTTGTTAAATTTTTAAGTTGGGATCAGATTCTTGCACATACCTTCCTTGACTTTTTTGGTTATTTAAATTTATACTGACTCAATATGTGGTTCAGTGATTTCCATACTCCAAAAGGAATGAGCTGAAATAAGAGTAGGTTTCCTCAGAGAACTGCATGTAGGCATAATCCATTTTGTGGTGTTATTCTGAGTATAAAAAGATAAAGTAAATCAAAACTATTTTTAGGTGCAATGAGTGGGTCTAAATGAGCTGATGGAAAAAGATATAAATGAAAGGACAGTCCAGTTAGAGGAAGTTATGGACAGTAATGTTTTTATATAAACATTCTACAGAATTCATTTGGCTTTCCAAACTCTGTCTATAAATCAAGAAGTGCTTTCCAGTAGCTCATGGAGACCTCTCAAGTCACATGGTGCTAGCTGTCCAATTCTAGTTCAGTTCCATTGAAATATATATTCCACAGAATATATATGTATTTAAAGTAGAATTTTAAAAGTATTTATGTAAATAATTGATGCAGTGGTTATCATGTGACTACCAACAGTGTGCACAATGAAAAATACAAGTGGCCAGCAGGTTCCCAGCTGTGAAGAAAACACATTCAGTGAGATAATTTTTCAGCTAGTACCAGGAACACCCCTGATTTATTTCTGTTGTTCTTAAATCAAACATCCTAGTGGAGGGGTTTTTTTTAAGGGTAACATAAACCAGATATATTTCAAAGACTTAGACTAGCTTATATTTGTGTTTTCACAGTACCATGAGGAATTTACACACACTCCCTCTGACAGGCCTTGCAATAAAATGAGCTACAGTATTGCAGAATAGTTTGTAACTATTTTCTTTTACATTAAAGCTTCCCATAAATACCTATTACTTGGATCAACATGGGCAAACCATACTCACTTCAGCTGAAAGGCGAAGCACCACAAAGTGATACCTCCTTGGAGTGAGGAAAGTAAAGTTAGAGTTCTATAAAGTAGCATTCTTGATATTATAGCCATCTTGGGATCCCACCAGCCCAAATGTCCAGCCAACATTACCTTCCTCAAAAGGCTGAAAGTCACAACAGGGATAAAAGTCACAAGGAATTCAAGGAAAACACCAGCTTATTTAACAGCTAGGAAACCTGTCATTAAGGATGGAAAAGTTGTAGGGAAGCTGAGAACTGCACCTTCATTTCTGTGTCCCAGGTCACCTCTTCATCGGCTAAACTCCAGCCTTCTTTCTCAAACTGGAATGGGCGTCATTTAAAGACAAAATGGGAAAAATTGAGAAGCTATGGACTGAGGAGCAGCAGCGTGATTTTCCATGAATCCAGGCACCTGCAAGGTATCAAAGCCAAAGGCATCATATTTTTGGAAAACGAGACTGAGGTTGTCAAGCAAGGAGCCAGCAGGATGAGCTGTTTAACTCATGCTGATTTCCCCAGAACTGTATCCAAGGAGGATGTCACACTTCCCTGTTCTCAAGTTCAACCTTATCGCTGAGTGCATCAGCAAGTTTCACCTCTTCTGAAACAGTACTCTCCTGTGATTTATTTATAATCTCCTGCTGCTTCTTGTAGGTAGAGTTTCACTCCCCTTCCTTCCCTCTGCCTCACATGGTTATATTCCACTGCTATGCTGCTGCTTCACATATAAACCTTTCAGCAGCCTGTTTTCTTCCAGCTGCAAGACATGCTAAACTCAAAGGAAACCACTCAGAGGAACAGGAAGGAATTTAGGGACAAAATTAATATTTAATGTGTAGAATCACAGAGGCTCAGCACATACCAAACATCCCTGCTAAGCTCATGTTCTTAAAATCCTTTCAAGTTCACTAAAATGGATAGGTTGGTCTTTTACACACATTAACACTGGGAGTTTTTCAGATACCCTACAAGCTCATTTCTGCCTATCATTTTTGTTGTGTCAGGGTGTTATTTGTGACCTGTTCAGTTTAAGAAATACATGGAATACAATATGTTTTAAAAGACTGTAAGAATTGACTTTGTCTAAATTGCTAGATCTCTGTTGTGTGTCTCAGGTGCACATGTACATTTGTCTTTGTGTAACATGAAAATACTTCACAAATGCCTTGAAAGTCCTACTGCCCTATTCTTAAAAAGTATTGCATAACTATTTTAAAGTACAGAGCATGGTTAAACAATAAATCCACTAAATCCATGAGGCATTTCCAAGACATGTTACCTAAGAATGTAATCTCAATTTCAACATGTAATCCCTCTGATTACCACTTTTGCCTTAAGTATACTTAGGTGTGCTGCACAGTTCAGCAGTTCACACTTTGCTTTTTTGTGGAACGATATTTATTCTTGATTGTAAAGTTTTTTAGGAGTTTTGCTCAAACATAAAAATTAATAAAGGGATGAATGTAATGAATAATTTTGAATTTACCTGGACTTTTATCTCTGATCATTACCAAAACAGCTCTGCAGTGTGAAATAAAGGCTATTTAGCAACAGCCCCCAGCGAGGCAAATAACCTTCCTAGGCTACTCTTGATCTGCTATGGCTATTTTGAACCAGTTATCAGTTTAATCTGTAAAGTTACCCTCCAGGCAGTGAATTGCTTGGTAACTAAGTTCTGTGTATCCAACACAAATGATTTTAGAATCCCTGCAAAGCAGCACAGAACAAGGCACAAGGATGTTTTCAGTCATCACCTAATTCTGTCTGCCCAAACTGGTTGAAACAAGTGCTACCTTTAAGGAATTATTTTTTCATTCCGAGATCTTGTTGTCTACAAAGGAAGGGTGAAAGGCTCTAATCTTCAGCTCTACATTCAGACATTCCTACTAGCTTAGGCCTGGTTTGAGTCAGTTCATGTGTTTGACTCTTTGTACTCCGCTATCTGTGTTGTCGTAATCTTTAAAGCCCCATGAGATATGCCAAGAAGTGGATTAAAATTTTCACAATGCAAGGGTTAGATTCAAGTCTTTTTCAAGGCTTTATCTACTGCTTTTGCACAGTATGAGAAAACTTTCAGCAAAATCTGGAAGGTAAAATATCGACACTGGGACAGTGATTTCCTTTTTCAGAGAGGTTTCTTTAAGTAGAGGGAAAATTAGGTCATATTTTGATTTTTCTTGGCTGGCTTATCTCCAAGATGGCCTGCACCCAGTTTCTTCTAAACTTTTCACTTCTCCGAAGGATAGTATCTCATGTCAGAGTGATAAAGAGTCATGACAAGAAGTACTGCAGAACAAGGCAATCTGAACATTCATCAACAGCACAGAATTTCTGATGGCAACGGCTACAAATAACTTACAGGAAACAGTAATAGAAATTGTTTATTCAAGAGTACTTCCTGTGGCTCTGCAGTCCATCCAGGTGCACAAGCTCTATTTTTCACAGAACATTAATCTCTGGTTCTCTTAGTTTGGATTTCTCATCAACAGATTACCCAAGCCAAGATCTAAGTGTAAGTTTTGTAAACAACTAAACCAGGACTCACACTTTCTACTGAACAGAAAGAAAAAAGCTAAACCAGAAGGTGTTATGTAAAGACCAACAGGTGGATAAGGGTACAAGTTTCCATTGTTATCATTGACCAGATTTGACAGAAGCAAAAGTAGGAAGCACTGTTATCAGACCTGCTCTGCCAGATCTACCTTGCCAGTATAAATTGTCCCAGTAGCACACTAAGATAAATTCTCATTTCCCACCTATTCTGTTTTCTGGGTTAGGGGTTTTTTTGACATGCCAAGGTCAAAATCATGCCTATGCTATTAGAGTACTTCTAGCAGTGATGCCCACCTATCATACACCTAGGTCTTTGACACTCTGACTGAATAGAGTGGGGAAAAAATCACCTTTTGATATAGCACTGATTTTTCTAGGAAAGCAGACAGATACATTGTACATTATAATTGTCTGAACTGGCATTCACAGAGCTCTGAGTGAAGTGCTACAAATCTAAAAGTTTAGTGATTTTTTGTTTGTTTCAAAGCATTCACAGACAAGGACTAGTTTGTTTGAAAACTGCCACTCTGTATACCATGTAAATAGCTTTCAGGTTATAGGTTCATGTGCATTTATATGAGTATTACTTATGGGGCACGGATTTGTCATATAAATTGCATGCTTTGTCTATTTTTCCTGTGTTGTCAGGAAAACATTAGGCAAAGGCATAAATGGATGATGAGTAACAAAGTGTATGATTGTCATCACTTACGTCAGTTCTGGGATTTCAAGACATTCAGTGTTCATCTGAAAATATGCAAATACTAATCAGAGCTGCTTAGCACATCTTCCTCATGTGCAGCTGAATCCTTCTGAATGGCAGCTTTTTCACTCACAAAAGCAGTCAGATGTTTTTTCACTTTTTTTCCTTTCACTTCAACCAGATCAGCTGAAAAATTAGCATTGGGCTTCCTATGTGAATCTTTCCACATCTCTCCCATTTTCTCTTGAGCAAATGCAAATTACATTGAGCCCATTTCAGATAAATATATTCATCTATAAGAGACAGAATACATATGTGAAAGTCATCTAAACCATTTTTTCTTGTTCTACAGGTTCTTGAGAGTCTTACAAGGGAAAACTACAGCAATTTAATGCTATCATTTGTTGAATATATTGCCTGATAGTGGTTTTGAAACAACAATAAAAGGAGGTGATTTACAGACTGTGTTGAGGCTTCTCCCATTCCAAAGCACCATCCTTAAACAGATAAGCATCCTCTTTTAATTTTTGCTGAAACAGGAAATTCTGGCAGGTCTGACAAATACAGTCTGAAATGTGATCCCACATTGATTCCTACACTGATGTTGTGATGAATGCACAGCCAGTGGTACCATCAGACCACAAAGTTAGTAGCCTAGGCTGCAGTTTTCAAAAGATCACAAGGCCTTTTCTGCAGAAGAAAACTTATACAAAAACCGATTTAAGTCAATGAAAGACTCATATTTTGGCAAAGGGCTACAAAAAAGTGCTGTCCATATACACATTATGTGGAAAAATCTCAGCTGCTCCATCTGCAGGATTCAGAGCCCCTGCATTCTGGCGGGTGGTCTTGTTTGGATTAGGATGCAGTAACTACTAACACATTCTTAGTAGGATTTCCTTTCACTGCAGTCTCTACGACTGCAAAAAATAAAGAGAATACTTTGATTTGCATTTCATAACCCCTTTATTGAATTTTTGTTGCTTACACTTGTAGTCCCAATGCTTCAGTTGTTAATAAGAGAAGTCCTTCTTAAAGCAGGGATGATAGAATTTATCCTGTCACAAATGTGTTAGGATCAAAGTGAGGGACTATTGAAAAGAGTGCTAGGTGGGAAACACCAACTCAGATTATGCATCCTCTAGGTGAATGAACCCATCTGATAATTAACATTCTGAAGAGTAAACTATTACTAAATACTGAAGTAAGGCAATTCTTGGCGCAGCAATTCATTAAAACCTCAGACCACTGTTAAGTTAGCAAGATGCATGCTGGAAGCAGCACAGCAAAAATAATGACATTTGCAATGTTATCTGGAAGCAGCAAGCAAATTGAAAAGAAATTCTACACTCTCCAAAGGAGGTGTGGAGTAGGAGGGCTACAATAGGGCTTTGCACAGCTTGCTTGTTTTGAGTGCAATTTATAGATCCTGAGGGCACCTGTTTCACTGGAATAATACAGAGGTCAGGGAAGCGCAGCTGCGTGAACAAAGCAGCCATAGCAGACAGTTGGCTTTTAAGCAAAATAAATTTCAGGACGCTGGCAAGTAAAACAACCTTAGACATAAAATAGTGTTGTTAAATTAACACTAAAAGAAATACTGTGGTACTCTGCATTTTTAGAAGCAGTCAGTGAAAATGTGTTAAGGATATGTCCACTTAAGGCCTTATTGTTGTAACACTTCTACTGAGTGGGAACCCCAAGTGAAATAGCCTAGGAAGTGATTAAATGTGAAACCTTCAGTTTCAAAATGGAAATAAAACAAAAAAGGAAATGTTTTGCATTCTAAAGTGCACTCAGTTGTGACAACCTTGTCTTTAATAACAGAAAGGAAGGACTAAAGCATCTCCCTGACAGACATGGGTGAGAGCAGGTTGGATTTGCAAGGATCTTGCATTACAAGACAGGATTTTATATCACCATTTCCTCTTGCAACAGGAACACTTCCTCACTGAAAAGAACCTGAAATTTAGTACAAGTAGAAGCTGAGTTACCTGCTTTGACATCAGCAAAGGTGACTTCATAGGGAGAACAGGAAAAGCAGGGAGAGAACAGGAACACTGAGCCACTCAGCAGTGACGAGCTGCAATTGAGCTACAAGGGGATTTTTTTTGAAATGCAGCTGGCTACCATGATCCCAGATGAAGCAAAGACTATTACAGTAATCAGCAGCACAACGACTGAAGCTGCCCCATCAGGAGGCATGCAAGGAAAGGAGGAGAAGGGCAAAATCAACAGCAGGCACTGAAAAATTATTTCTGAAATGCTGGCAAACAATCAAACCACCATTACCACCAAACCCACATGAATCTCCACAAAGACAACAGGTATTATCAAGGAGCAAACTCCCAGCTGCTGCTGGTCTCTAATCAAAAGGTCAGCAGTAATAATACTAATATAATAACACAAAAATAATTATCTGAAGCAACAGTCATTTCTTAGATGCTGATTTATTTTTTCTACCCAGAGCACTATCCAACAGCGGGGGGGCCCATGGAGTCCCTCCTGCAAATGGTCTAATGGTAAGACACAAAACAAGTCTAGAATAAAATCTGTAATATTGTGACAGAATGGGCAGCTACACAGAGACAGCTTTTCTAGTTATTCAGCTGACAGGCACCTGTCCCCAGCAAACTAGAAGGTGGAGAATCATCTAATAAAATCTTCCCTTCATAGAAAATTACCAAAATGCTTAAGAAATAGAACAACAATACAGAACTGTATTGTTATTGTATCTGTATTATTAATACAGAATTGGGAGCAGCTGCTTAGTTTTTCCCATATCAATCAAAATGGTGACAGTGACAGATAAATCCACGTACAGGACAATTCACATTCTACTTAAGTTAGTGGAAGTCAGTGGTTAGCAGAATTTATACAGCTCAGGCTTTCAGAGTCCTCTTGTTGCTGAAAGACTGCCAGGGAAACACCATAAAGGGGGTCTGCTTTCACCCTGCAGGATCTGCAGTTTTATATCAGGTTAAGAGGAAGAGGAACGTGGCACTGCACGCTTCATTAAAACAGCAGTGATGAAGCCAGAGTAAGAACAAAGAAAAACTAAGAGACATAAAAAATGAGAGCTGAAATTGTTAATATAAAAATGCTAACAACATCCACAGGACACTAAACTGCTATAATAAACTTGTGCTGTAAGAGTATGTGGCAAACAGTAGGCTATGATTTCCTCTTTTTGTCAGAGAAAGATTGGAGGAAGGTAGGAGGAAATCATCATAATCCAATATAGATGACATCTTTGATAATTATTTTTAAAAATTAAAGTGTCATTCATCCAAACCTAACATAATAGTCTTATTTTAAATGTCACAGTATTTCTCATCTGGAAAAAAAGATTTATTTTTCTCAGTTTACAGCTGTAGGCTTTGCAGAAATACTCCACAGTAACTGCATTTGAGGAGACTGAGTGGCTTTATATTCAGTATTCTCAAACCTATCAAATATTAAACCCTTAATGCTTTTTAAAATGTAAGCCCCTATTGCACCTGTCTGTACTTGTGATACCTACATTCACATGAAGCACAGAGAATTATGTTAGCTTGTCCAAATAATTCATTTACACTTTTCCAAGGAGTGGGAAACAGCTTGGGATTTACAAAAAGACCAGTCATATTTCAATTATTAAAAACTTCCTTCTCTCTTCTAAGGAATGTAATTTTACATTATACACTTTTTAAGAGAGAAGTCCAGGCAAAAAGAACTTGCAGGTTAAATAATTCCCGAAATTCCCAGCAAACAGCCCAGGTGTGTGACACTACTACAGATCTGTTTGTTTCCTCCATGCTGTGTGTGTACACACACACACGTTTTCTGAGCAGAAAACTGAGTCATGAGAGCTAATTGTAGTCATGAACTCCACAACATAGGGAATTTATTTAATATCCTGCTGTGCCTCTCCCCAGGCGTTCTCTAGGTACAAAACCGTTCCTCAAAACTCATCTTTAATGCTGAAATGTGGCTGATCTTCAGGTTTAAAGTCCAGATTGGGGCTGCCATCCTCATTCAGAATGCGCCGAGAAGTATAGCCAACAATTGGATATTTGGCTTTATAAACATTATTGAAGATGTCATCCAGGGACTTCAGTTCCTCCTCTGTGAGTCCTGTCTAAAAGAAATAGGGAAATCAAAGTCTTGTCTCAAAGAAATAAAAATAGAGGTATTTACATGGGGTTTTTTAAAATTATTACTGTAAACCTTAGGGTCAGCTTTGGGCTTACACTGCAGAGCATGATGAACAAAAGTGATAGCATAGCCTGTTATTGTATTCTTTTCATTCAAACTCAGCCTTGACAAAACTTTAATGCATTCAGGTCAAACAACCAACAGCCCACCACCAGAGCTAGCATCCACTGCCATGTCAGGATACACCAAACCAATTGACAAGAAAAGGGGTTTACTGTCCTTGTGAGCAACTTTTTAAAGAGCAGGTGATTTCCCTTTTACATGCTTACAGAATTTGTATTGATTCCACAAATGAAAAACTTTCCTTTTGAAGGCTGTTAGCACCTTTCCTGAGCAGTATATTTTATGTATATAGAGTACTAATGCATTTTGATTTTAAATATGTGAATCAACTTATATAAATACAAACAATTTTAAACCATCACTCATCATCTTGCATAATAATAACAATTTGCAAAATGGAATGAAACTGATGGTCTATTTTCTTACTGTGTCATGTGTAAGATCTGCTGGATCCAGAGACATCTTTGCAACTCCTCTTGTTGAGTCTTTTCCAACCAAAGGATTGTATGGGGCTCCTTTTCCATAAAATTCTATCAGATTAAAAAAATAAAAACCCAGTGATGATCTGACAATGTCCAGGGTATGTTCAGCCCCTACCCTTCACCAGCCTGTTACATGTCAGTGAACTGAAAGCAGCAACTCAAGTCTAAGATCCTTCTATCCAGAACTGACTTTGGATTTCCTACTTTTTGGGGTTATACAGCTGTTGAACTTCCTATACTGCATTCTTAAAATTTACCTATTATTCAGGGAGTTGTGCTTTACATTTTCATGAGATGTTTGTAGACTTCAGAATTTGCAAGCCTTGTCTAATTTAGGATTTGAAGATCAGCCAACCCAACGTGTATGCCCAGACAAGGTTAGCACACAGCAACAAGCCATTAATTTACTCATGATGACATTGAGGCAAGTGTCTAAGACCCTCATGGTC
The DNA here is from genome assembly GCA_013399195.1 of Dicrurus megarhynchus. NCBI lineage: Eukaryota > Metazoa > Chordata > Aves > Passeriformes > Dicruridae > Dicrurus > Dicrurus megarhynchus. Next base: position 943,299 of record VXAD01013572.1, on the reverse strand, counting down.
CCTTCAAACTTTTTATAGCAAATCTGGATTCAGTAGCAGGAGTTTAAATTAAAACATCTGTAGTTCTTAGGGAAGGCAAAACCAGCAAGGGGAGTGAACACGAGCAGAAAAGGAGCAGATGCAGCTGCAGCAGTGTTGATATTGTACAGAGCCATTTGGGTACATCCAAGTTAGCTTTGATCTGCTCAGTTCATGTACCCAGGGCAGTAAAATGCTGCAGCAGCAGCTTCCATGTGGCCTGACCCCAAATCTGGCAAGGACTCAAGGTACTGGGCAGGTTTCTTCTGTGTTTCCCATGTTTCTGTCAGCAGTGCCCAAGCTACCTGGACAGTGCTGGCTTGTCTGTCAACATGTCATAGACAAAACCTTAGTGGGATTTTTTCAAAAGAGGAAAAAGTGTATTCTTTCTGTTGCAATTGAGCTGCAGGCTTCCAGTACATTGGGAATATTTAAAAACAAATGACTGAATAATAACATGAAAGCAAAGGAGACAGCAGAGGAGAAGCACACTAACCTTTTCCAGAGGTGACATCAAACACTACTCCCTTCACTGCCAGGTAGATGGGCTGTCCTTCCTGGAGAAAAAGCCGTCAATTCATCCTCAGCACTCAAGCACAGGCAAAAAGCAGTTAGTTTTAGCTGTGAAATCCACAAGCTCTCAGCACACAAATTCTCTGTTGTATGTTTACTCTCATTATACCACCATACACATTCCCTCTCTTGACATTTCTTGTTTGTGCTTTAAACTGTCCCCAACATTCTTTGAGGATTCAAGCATAAGCAATGAGAGAATCCTTTTAATCTAAACAGCACAACCATAGAAGACATCCCTTTTGCAAGTCACCTCTTGTCTGCACACTAGTCTGCTTGAAGATTGTCAACTACGTCTTTCTATCCCTAATGCAGATGGATATTACCCAAAATAAAAGGGTGTGTGGCTGACAAACAAAGAGAAATACATAAACACACGTAAATCTGATCAGCTGACATCTGTTTTACTTAATAGGCCAGTGCTTCTGCTTTGTGTTTTATACATAAGATGTAATTTTAGCCAGACATTGATTAGTCTCTTTAGATTATGTAGTAGGGAAGACCCTGAAAAAGTCAGACAGCAAATGTTCCAAAAGAGAAGATGTGTATCAATACAGGACTTTATTGTTGAATCTGAAGTTCTGCTGAGGTTTTTGAGTCACAGGAAGCTAAACACTCCTAAGTTAAAATTGTCTTGTTATTTTGATAATCGTGGGGGTTTTTTTGAAAAAAGGATCTAAGTACATCGTTTAATGAATCACTGAGAGAAAATTAACTTTGGCTCCAACTCATGGTGATCTGAATTTCCCTGGCAGGAGCACCTTGCTCAGCAAGCAGCGAGTAAAACGGGCACATGGCACCCAATTAACTTAATTGTGTGTGTGCAGCATCAGGCCCGGCAGCCGGACCGAGGAGCACACGGGTGCCTGCAAACTTCTCACGCTGCCCAAAAAGCAAGTGATGCCCAGAACGACCTGGCGGGAGGGATGGAGAGCAGCACAGCAGCAGAGCACGAGAAACCCGAGCTTCACGGCGGTTCCAGGGCACCGAGCGCCGGGGAAGGAGGCAGCGCTGGCGCTCTGGGGGCCGCCCCGCCGGGCCCGGCCCGGCCTCGGCGCGGAGCAGCGGCCCGGCCCTACCTGGTGCCCGTCGTATCTGGCCAGCTCGGGCTCGGTGAAGAGCCGGACGGGGGCCTCGGCCGGCGGCCTGAAGCGCAGCTCCGGCTCGGCGGTGGCGGCCGGCAGCAGCAGGAGCAGCAGGAAGGGCAGCGGGCCCCGGGCCGCAGCGCCCGCCATGCCGCGGAGAGCGCACCGCCCCCGGCGGCGGCCCGGGAAGGGAGCGCGGTGGGAGCGGAGTTAAAGGAGCAGCGTGGGGAGCGGGGTGGGAGCGGAGTTAAAGGAGCACCGTGGGGAGCGGGGTGGGAGCGGAGTTAAAGGAGCACCGTGGGGAGCCGGGTGGGAGCGGAGAGAAAGGAGCAGCGTGGGGAGCGCGGTGCTGCTCACAGCAACAGCCGCCACCCCTGCACTGCGCTGAGGGGCACGGGGGCGTTCAGCCGGGGGAAAAGGAGGCTCGGGGGGGAGCTCATCGCGCTCCACGGCTGCCTGGAGGGAGGCTGAAGTGAGGGTCGGTCTCTTCTCACGGGTAACAATCGATAGGACAAGAGGAAACAGCCCCAGGTCGTGCCAGGGAGGTTTAGATTGGATATTAGGGAAAATTTCTTCACAGAAAGGGTTGTCAAGCACTGTACCAGGCTGCCCCGGGCAGCGGTGGAGTCACCATCGCTGGAGGTATTTGGAAGAAGCGTGGATGTGGCACCTAAAGACGTGGTTTAGTGATGGACTTGGTGGCACCATAACAGACAACAATAAAAGATTTCTCAATTTTCCTCTTCTTCCCCTCTTGAAGTTTCTCTGCTAGCTGTTTTCAATGTTTATTCACAAAATCAGTGCACACAGTGCGGGCTTCATGTTAATGACTTTAAAAACCCAGACATTTTTAGCCTAAGAATGGAGAGAATAAATAGGAAATTTTCAGATGACACGTTTTCTTCATGCTATAAATACAGCACGGGGGAACATTCGGGACTGGCAGAAGAATAAGCTTGATGTTTATCATTCTATATAGAATTAAGAAAATTAGAAACTTTTTACAGTTCAGATACATATATCACATCCCTTGCTGCAGTGGTGACAAGTGAGGATCTGAAGGATTTAAAGCCTGGATATTTGATTCTGTGGCACCCAGTCCTTCTGACTACTGTGCTGTAATTCAAATGTATAATAGGATTGTTATTGTCGAAGGACTTCAAACCTTGGTTATTAACTTACTAGGTGTGGGCCTTAGTCAGAGGGAAATTATCTACTCAGCAGGGACTCCCTTACAGTGTTTCATCTCAATGCAAAAAACTGTTGCTCATGCTTTTTCTTGATGATGAAACATTAACAATTACTTCCATGCTGGGGAAGAAAAATAGCTGTGTAGGTATTTGTGGCCGGGTGGCTCGTGAATCAGCTCTTGCGTGGTTTCGACTTTTTATTTTCCTGCAGCGCCCCATTGCTGCGGGCACAGCGTGGATGGGTCACCCCAGGAGTCCTACAGGAGTTCTGTCTGCTGGTGTCGGTGTTCTGCTAACAGCCTTGAGCAAAAGAAAATAAAAATTAAAATAAAAAAAAAAATCAAAAGGGTAATATTTTGTGCAGCTTGGGGGGAGCTGGCAGAATTACCATAAACTGCTTTTCCAGTCTGGCGCACGCTTGTGTTAGCAGAGTTGTGAAGCGCGCGGTGTAGAAAAGACTCCTCTCCCCGTCATTACGCAGCACACCTCCTGGGGGGGGAGAAATGTTCCTACAAACCTCCCACAAAGCCCCTTNTCGGCTCGGCTCGGCGCTGGGTCCCTGGGGCGTCAGGCGGCACCTGCACCCTGCAGAAACCATGCTCTGGTTCGGGTGCGCACGGTTCCGTGTTCTGCCTTTGAACGTGGTTGAAATAGTGGGCAGCGGTTTTTCTAGGGGTGCGAGGTGGGTCCAGCTGGACGCCGTAAGCGGGGTTTGGTAACAAGGGGATGGTCTGTCGGGTGTGAGAAGCGGCTTGGATACCAGAGCTCCCGCATCCGAACTGAAGGACGCTTTATCACACTGCCAAAAGCCTGAGGCAGAGCCTGGTTTGCATATCAATGTACAGGCTCAGCAACCCGACTTCCTTGCTCCTTCCTATCTCTCCTAGTAGACATACAGGCTATTTGTGCCAAGTTCAGCAGCGGTAGAGAGTTACAGCAGAGCACTTTTGTGTGCGTCTTGCAGGCAAAAGGATTGTAGATATTTTCCTTCCTCTGCACGTGACGGGTAGTTTGAGGCTCAGTTTTAATACATTCTAATTTAGTGTAGTAGTGTCTGTTTAGTTTCAGCTTCTGGTTTTGTTGCCAAGCTAGGAGGCATTGGAAGGTGATGAATCAGCGGATCAGCCAAAGGCCTGTATGAACAAGTTCTTCTTTTATTTAAGGGGGTTTTATCCAGGAGGAAGGTTTTAGCCCGTGACTATCAGGATGGAATTGACTTGTGTGCTTGTACGTGGGGGAGGTACTTGAGAGAGTTAATGAAGCTGCACTGATGCCTGAAGTGTGGACTGGACTATGCATGTTATGTTTCCACCTTGAGTATCAGCCACCACTGACACTGCTCCATGTGTTTGGGTTTATCTCAAACTGTGGCACGAGTCGAGATAGGGTGTGTAAGTGCAGTTCCTGTGTGTCCATCTCTTCTCTGGCACCTGCAGCAGTCTTTGTTGCTTCTGCCCCTAGCAGGGCTGCTCAAATGTCTGGAGTTGCCTTTTCTGAGCTTCTGTTTCAGTGCTTTTCTGTGTGCAGGACTGAAAAAGAACTCCTGGGACATGGTCAGGCTCCTGCAGTTGTTTCTCCCTCAGCTGTATGTGCTGAACCCAGAGGAATACTGAGTGAAGGTCTGTTTCATGCCCTTCCTGCCCTTGACATCCTCTCCTGTTTCTGCATCTTGTTGCAAGCTTAACCACCCTGCAACCTCTGTTCCTTCTGATTGGCACCGCGCTTCACCCTTTTATCAAAAATACCCCATAGGAAGAGCTGGCATGTGAGGGTGAACCTGGCTGGCGTGCTCCAGGTTCGCTGTTAGCTGAATCCCTGAATCCAAGAGGAGTGACAAGTGTGAACTGGAATCAGCTGTCCTGCAGTAATGCTGTCCTGGCTTCCCCATCACTGGGAGACTGTAGCTCGGTGTGTGTGTGAGGTGTTGGGTTTGTAGGTCTGTGCTGCCCTGCCTTGTAGAGTCAGGATGCTGTGTGCTGCTCATAACGCGGTGCCTGAGCCATGCACAGCGCTGGGGTCTTGGTGACCTCTTCTCAGTTTAGGTGTTCAGGATCTGCAGTAAAATATAGTTGTTTTTAGGGAGCGGATCTTACACATCAGCTCAACCTACTCTCTGCACCTGAGGCAATGTTAGTCGTCCTGCTCTTGTCTGGCTGCCCTTCTCTGGCTTTGTGTGTGAAAAGCTTATGAATCATTGTGAACAGAGATAAGAAAACATAGTTACATACTGTTTGGGGTTTTTTGGTTTGATTCTAAGGAATGCTGAAAGGTTGTGTTTTCTGAGCTTTTCACAGAATCACAGAGCCATTTAAGTTGGGAATTACCTCTAAGATAATTTTTCTTCCACTTGTTGGGAAAAATTGCTGTCAGTCCTCTTGAGAGCATAGGACATGTTGCTTACTTTGTTCTTTTTTAAACTTGTGTTGGGATCTCCTTGCCATCAGGAATAGAATTCACTTACCCTCCCAATAACCTCAGTCAATGAGGTGCCTGTACCTGGGGAATCAGAGAGGTGTGAGAGTCGGCTGAGGAACCGCAGTGACTTTGGAACTTACATTACATTTGTTGGGTCAGCTCTGGTGTCACCATTTCGCACAAGTATAATTCGAACTGTCTTCTTAGCTGATTTAGTGTAACTAGTACAAGAGGTTCAGTGAGTACTTTTCTTGGATCAGAACAGCTTATTTTGGGTCAGGTAAACTAACAGAACCAGCATGTTTCTACAAAAAGGAGCAGAGAGTTAATTTTCCCTTATTTTATGGTGGTAATTGAAAAAGGTATCATCAGTTGGAGCCTGGTAAGAGTCTTGCAAGTGAGCTGAGTTTTTAGCCTGTAAGTTACCTGTTCACTTCTTGCCTCATGCTATAGGAAATCATGCTTTATTTATGTGCTAAGCATTTAAAAACACTGGGTAACTGCTTTCATCTTGCTCTGCCTGGTGGAAATGAACACAGAAATACAGCAGGAGGTGATGGAGACTTTACGTCACACTTTGAAGACGTAAAATGAGCAGACTCTTTCCTAACAGGTGCTAATGATGATCTGGCAATGGTGTAATGATGATTTCAGCACTGAATTAAAGTTGGGTGAAATAAAAGCACTTCCTTATGGATACATGCCCGTTGCTGTTGAGTAAGTTAGGAGTGTGATGTTTAATAGCATTCAGTGCAGCTGCTGTATTAACTGTGCCCCCATTTTCCTTGAAACAGGAGCAAAGCTAAAGTGATGTGCCGCAAGCTCATGCCCTGGTTTGCATTGTTGTAGTCTCTGTGTCAGTTCCCACCACAAAAGAAAGCTTGGAAAACATACAGGAGATACTTTGTGTTTATAATGTATAAAAACTGTAGTGCTTCACGATCTGGTGTGATGCGTATGGGATGTGACAGGCTTCTGACTCTGACGGAAGTGGCCTGGCAGTTGGAGCCCAGAGCTCTGAGTAGCAAAACAAGAAAACATCTGGTCTCTGTTGGTGTTTCAGAAACACTGGAAGACTAATTAGTTGCATAACCACTAGTATATAATAATCTGCACAGTGAGATCAAATAAGGACCAGAAATATAGAGGTGCTTGACTGTTGTCTCATGATGACCCACCCACCTATGTGGCTGAGACTGTATTTCAGTGACCTGCCCTTACACCTGTCAAAATGCATCTTGTGCTTTTTGCACCTCTTTATTGCTGGTACGTGCTGTGGTTTCTTTATGCCTAAAAATATATTATTCAGTGACAGAACCAAGTTCCTGCTTATTTCAGAGAACACTGTCCTAATTGGGGGTTTAAAGTGTGTTGGAGCTGCCGGGGAAATAATTACTTTGAACTTGAATGGAAAGGTGATATTATTGTTGAAGCAGCAGGGTAGAAGTAGGTTAAATTTGCAGCATGCAAGTCACTTAATTTTTGTCTCTAAGTCTGCAGAAATGTGGCTTTTGTCTTGTGAACAAGTGGAACAGATGTTGGGTGCTCTTGGACTGGGGGCATGTTTTTGTGTGTTTGGTTAGTTGGAGCCTCTTTTATTTGTACCATAGAAATTCCAACAATTGCAAGTTGAGAGCATGTTTGGAAATTGAACCACTGTTTTAACTACACAGCTGAGTGAAGATGTGGAGCGAGTATCTGAAAACCCAACAGAGGAGAGAGAAGGAGAGATGGAAGTTCATGAAGATTCCAGCTCTGTTATTTTACCAGGTGAGATCTATTGACCCAGAAATTACTGATTTTTAGGGCCTGCTAGCTGCTGCTGTGTGTGGCTTTGGTTGTTCTGGTTTTGTTATTTTATTGCACTTTTGGAAGCAAACAAAACACTAAATTACAAACGCTAAATTACTTATTTTATGTGAGTCAGTACTGATGGAAAGCCAAGGAGATTTTCCAAGGACTGATAGGAGAATATTTCTTTGTCATGAACTGTGCTCAATCAAAACAGGTTCAGCACATCTGACTCTGAGGTAGCTTAGTGTGTCATCTTCCTTTACGTTGTGTGTTACCTGAGTGGCAGTGGGTTGCAGTCAGAGTCTGTGCCAGATTTACACGAGCAAGATGTAATATTGAACTGACAAGCTTTTAAACAGATTCTTAGTTAGACTGCTTAGGTCACTTTTGGAGGGTGTGGAACAGTGTTAAATGGGCTTACTGCAGCCCAAATGCAGGCACTGAGGTTAGCCAGCCTGAAAGGAGCATGGCCTAAATGCCTTGCAGCTGCTCAAGACACTTGTTTCAGCAGTGCAATTTTATGCATGTTAATGTCCTAATTGCCTTGGCTGCCGTCTCCTGGCATGTAACTTGCCCGTGGACCTTTGTGGGTGGTTATGTGTGCAGTAGGGTTTGCTAAAAGGTTTGTGTTCACTGTGGGGAGGAGCAAACACCAAACTGTGCTGTTAGAGCTGGAGAGCAGCGTGTGGCATGGCCTGAGAGGGCCTGACTCATTAAATGACATCACACGGAGCAGCCAGCAGGATGCATGGCTGCTTATCTCCTTTCTTGTGTTGAGTTTTAGTGCTTCTTTTGTGTGTTCAGCTGTATATTGCTCATGACCAAGATGTGATGTGTAACTCAAGAGTACAGGTACCTTTATCCTTGGAAGTATTGCCCAAAGAAATGGCAAATGCAAGGGGTATGGGGAAGGCAGTGTCTGTGTGTGAGTGAGACTACTGTGAAGATGTACAGAGAATGAGGTTTGAAGGAAAGGAGACTCTGGGAGAATTGGGTCAGTCTTTTTCTAGCTGGAACTGGAAGAATTCTTCTATGAAAGCTTTTAACATGCACAAGGAGTTATGAACTAGAGGGTAACAAGTATTTAGTGACTTCTACTGTGGTGGAGATGCACTGCAGAGAGCTGGGCATGAGCATTAGAATATTAAATCACTCCTCTGATGCCTATGCTGAGTGTGTGAAAGAATCACTTCAGACTGGAAATGGGGGGAATGGAGTTGTTTTTTTTTTTCAGAAGCAAAGATTGACCATCAACAGACTTTCTTGTGAACTTTAAACTTTGTTTCTGAGTTGTCCTTGAAAATAAACCTTGCTTCCTGCTTGCAGTGGCCTTAAGCAGAGTGCCAAATTCTGGCATGTGAAAAGGAGGCACAGTTTTAGGATGATTACACCTCATACTTGAGAAGGAAGCATCTGCCTGACTGATCATAAAAACCAGAATTAGCTGTGGTTCTTTAAATCAAACTGAATTTGAGGCTTACTTTTCCCTCACATGATTTTAAATTAAAATTCAGCACAAATATCTGTATTTTAAAGTCCCAATCCATGTTCTGTTTGGTTCCAGATGGTGAATTGGGTACCACTACCCCTTCTTTGCGTTTCAGCAAGACCTGCCTGAAGAATGTTTTTTCAGTAATTCTACTGTTTATTTATCTGCTGCTCATGGCTGTAGCTGTGTTCCTTGTCTACCAAACCATCAGTGACTTCAGAGAGAAGCTCAAGCACCCAGTGATGTCTGTCACTTACAAGGAAGTGTCCTTGTATGATGCACCTGGTAAGAGTGGTAACAGGCAAAATGGGTTAAGTTTTCATTCATGTTTTTCTTGGATTGTTTTAAATTTTTGGTGTTCATTCTCCAGGGCCCAGAGTGCATATGTTACTTTGACCCAGGTCTTTCACTTCCTCTCTTTTTAATCTAAAGTTGTGTTGACTTTGCACAGAAATGTTAGCATTGTACAGGAGATTTTTGGGAGCTTTCGTGCCAATAACATGAATGGCAGAAGCTGTGGAGAAGTAGGCAACATTTGATAGATAAGAACTGTTTTCAGACTCTAGAATGAGTCCTCTTTTAGGGGAGAAAGGTAATTCCTTTTGGAAATATTCCCCAAACCATATCATTCAAACAGGGTAACACATGGGATGTGTATCAGAAGCTCAGTGCTGCACTGGGCAGTGAGATGCCATTCACAGTAAAGAATGTCTCAAACCAACCACAAAATAACCACAATGCCACTTCCTACTTCCATCCTGCCTTGTTTACAACATGGTATTACATCAGTAGGCAATGAAAGTGTGATGTGACTGCAGGGAACAATGCTGGCATAAAAATGCAGTGTGGCAGCAGAAACTTGCAGTTTGCAGGAGGAATTGCTCCACAGGAACATTTCTGAATAGTGAGTTCTGTTGTTATTATTCTTTTTAATTGTCCAGTAGCCATTCATAAGTAGAGCCATGATAGCAAGTGCAGCTCAGTCAGCCATCAGTCAGTTTCTAATTTAACAATAACACTTCTGTTTGAAGTGTTACCACATTTTCCAAATACCCACTTCAGTAGTTGTGGCTGAAGTTGTTGCCATATTACTGTAGTTGTTTTTCTCTATGGCCAGTTAGGCCCAGCTCTGGAAGTAGTGCCTTGGGTTTGGACCATATGAATCTGACTGTAAGAGCAAGCAAACTCAAGCTTTTCTCCTTTTTTTTTTTTTTCTTCAAGTGAGCTTTTCATACAGCAACAGGGAGAAAAGAAGCAGATTTTAAATAAGCAGAGCGGCATACATATAAATCTGAAAGTATTGCTGGAGATCACTGCAGATCACAGAACCTAAATTAATGTAGTCCTTTAGTTTATTGCTCTGTTAAAATGATGAGATGGCAAGTTGTAAGCATGGAGCTCTGAAGAAAGGGATAAAGCATTTTTAGACTGATACATGCTGAGTGCTTTGACATCTCACATTTTGGTGGACAGGGTCATCTCAGTTGTGTGAGTTAATTATATCTAATCAGTCATACTCTTTTTTAAAAAAAGCTGGACTAGATTATCTTCCAGCAAGCTTGTTTTCAGTAATAAATATGGCATGGGTGGTGTAAAAGGATTTTGGGGTTTGGTTCTCTTGTATTTTGCTAGCCTTCCAAAGCTGAGGTGGCTGAGGTTGTTTGAATGCACTGTTGGACTGAAACAGGAGGTTTATGACAGATTTGAGTTTCCATCCAGGTTGGAATAGTAGCCTGCCTAGCCAGTGATGTAAATAATAAGGGATGGTAGCAGTGAGTGTGTGTTTGATGGCTCTGATTTCTATCATGATGTCACATTCAGTTAACAGAAGATGCTGTATTCTGAGGAGCATCTTTTCACTTCTGTTAGCTCAGCCAGTGACCTTTGATCTGTCACATATGGTCTGTACATTATTTCCAATTAACATTTGATGTGTTAAACGCTAATATCTGAAAACTAAAGCACTGCATGTCCCATTTGATGCCCCCTAACTTATTTTACAGATTCATCTGGGGTGAGAGGGACTGATGGATTAGCTGCTGGCTTGTGGGAAGACTAGGGAGACTAGCTTCTAGGAACCTTGAATAGTTATAACAGAATGTGAACCCTGATTTTTTTCAATGCATCGTGGGGGTTCTGTCCTGATACAGCTGGTGCTTTTGTCCTGCTCCAGAAAAATGCAGAACTGCATGGTGTAATTTTGATTGTTTTGTGGGATCTTAAGGATAGCTTAGTATCCTGTGGGATTAAATTCCAGAATGAAAATCTATATACTCGGGAAGGAAATCAGTGCTCTGCAATGTTTTTTCTCCCCAACCAGGTATTGCCTTTTACCCAGGCAAGGCTCAGCTGCTTAGCTGCAAACATCATTACTACGATCACATTCCACCTCTGATAAATCCAGGTCAGCCAGGAGACATTGAATGCACCACTCAGAGGATCAACTACACAGATCCTTTTACTAATCAAACTATGGTAATAACAATATAATGGTACAAAGCTTATTCAATGTGTGTTTTCTGCTCATAATCTTACTGGAAAGTAAAAGTATGTACTGTGTGCTGTAAAGAAATCCATGCTTCTGGTTTGGTTTTTATAAGCCATCTGTCATTTTGTTCTCAGAAATGTAAAATACCCCAGTCAGTGTGTATATGTGTTATGGAAGATCAGCTGTCCTGTGGGTGTGTGCAGCACAAAAGCCTTAATGGGATAAAATAAGGCATTTTTCACAGTGAAACTCTCACTTCATTCTTCTCCTAAATGAACTGGGAAGCATTTTCCTCGATACTGTAAATCTAGTTTTGATTGAAAGCAGTATCAGTACCCATTAAAGGAGGATAGCTAATCTCTTTTTGTATGTTTGCTGGGAATTCATACATGAATTCCTGCTGGGAATTACATACCGTGTTTGTCACACTTGGAAGAACCTTAAATGGGCACCAAGTGTTTCCTTACACTGAAATGCTGTGAGCCAGCAAGGTGGGTACATTGAGTGATTGTCTTAAATTGCCCTTAGCAGTGTAGGGAAGCTTGCTTCTATATAAACAAGTGCCCAAAACTCACAAATGACCATATTTAATGCTTGAATATTAATATTTAAACACTGAATCTTGATGTAAAGACCTCCTTTTTAAACTGAAAGGAGGGACTTAATTGGCATTCTTGTTAGGTATTTTAATAGATGTGTGCTTAGTAGCAGCCAAGAAACTCTCGGTGTGTATTAGATTTCTATAGAGTATTAGTGCCAGATGGCAAATTAATGAACAGGAAAAGAGGATTCCTTTGCTCCTCTCACCGTCTCTGTTTGCTTACAGAAGTATGCTTTGGTTGTTCAAGGCCCTCGTGATGTGAAGAAGAGGGAACTGGTGTTTTTGCAGTTCCATTTAAATGAAACAGACCAAGATTTTAGTGCCATTGACTACCTGCTGTTTTCTTCTTTCCAAGAGTTTGTCAGCAGGTATGTAAAGGGGGGATGAGCCTCTGACTGCAATGAACTTGCTGTCACAATAATTGTGAAAGCAGGGCTTTTTCAGTGAAAATCAGACAGGCTCTTATGTTGTTTTTAATATTTGGACTATGTTGGTGCTCTTTCATGTCCTTGTTTACTAATTTGACCTTTAAAAAATGCATTGAGGGCTTTTTCAGTGACAAAAACTGTTCTTCAGCTGTGCTTAAACCATTTGTTGCTGCACTTTCTAAAAGTTTGGAGCTTGTGCTGGTTTCCTGCTGTCTGCTGCTGTGGGTGATCAGGAAGTGTGCTGTCCTGGGTAGTGTGTCAGGAAGTGCACCAAGAACATTAATATTCCTGTACCATTTGGGGTTTTTTTAAGCAATTACTGTAAAGTTCAGATCCCCAGATTGATTTATTGTGATTTCATTGAAAGATTAACTCTGTTTCTTTGTATTACTGGCTTTCTGTAAGATTTTACAGAATGATGTAAATTTATATATGGGGTTTTCAAAATTGCTTCATATTGGTTTGACACTGGTACCATTGGAGCATCTAATCAACCTTCTTCTAATTTTAACAAGAATGGAATTAATCCTGTCTTGAACTTTCAAGAAAGATCCACTCTTTTTCCCACCTTTTGAGAATAAATTTTGTACTTAATTGTTTAATTTTTACTTCAATTTAAATTCAGGTTCTGTTCTTCTCTCTGTGATCCAGATTAAAAGTTAGGCAAGAAATATTAGTCACAGTGAAACCTGATAGAAAGCCTTAATTTGGTGATAGATGCTCAGTGAAAAAGGGACAGGGGATAAAGGACATATGCAGAACAAAAATAGGTGAGGGAGGGAAGAGAACAGATTTATTGTACCAAGGCCTTCTCAGGGGCCTGGACATGGTCATACTGGTGCTTTTCAAACGGATCAGAGACTGGAAGTGTTCAGACATGATACCTCTGGTTGGCCAAAGACCAGTTAGCTGGATTTGCCTTTTACAAAGCGTTTCTACTTCAGTGAAGAGATCCTAAGTCTTTAACTACTTTCTGTACATGTACTAAAACACCTCATTAAATGTTAATGCTCCGGATATTTTAGGGCGAGAAAATACCAGTTAAGAGTGGTAGTGTAGAAGGTGCTGCTTGCTCCTTACATGTTGTTTTTTCTGGTTTTATGGCTTGTACTCTGGTTAGAAATGCTTACAGTGGGACCAATTGCAGCAAGGTGCTCAGCCCTTTCTGTACTGCCAGACACAAGCACAGGGATGGGACACAAGCACCCCTGGTGCTGCACTGGGCTCGGGGCAGGATGAACCAGCTACCAAGACACAGCTCAGTCTGTGCATCCTCAGGCTTTGGAAGCCTCATGGGAAATGGGGATGTATGTTTGGGGATGCATCCTTTGTGCTTGCTTGGGGCAGGTAGTAGGAATGGGAGTTAAAATTGTTTTTGAGCTAACCCAGGTGAATGGTAAAATTGGCAAGGGGGTGAAGGCCTTAGTGGTAAATGATCTGCATGTCTAGGTGGAACACAGGAAAAGAACCAGCTGTGGGCAAGAGACCAGTGGTGTCTCTCATCCTCCAAAGCTTGGTACAGATGGTGTGGCTTGTCTTGCTCAGTGCTGTGTTTGCTGTCCTGGCATCCCGGGGCATGAACTCAGGCTCAGGCAGGTTGGGAGTTTACATTTCTCCTGACTATGGAAAGTGCATGTGAAACTGCACTGTGTATGTGGAGAGCACTCATTCTGTCCAGCTTCCAGCAGAAGAGAAAATAGAAACAATTTCTTGTTCATCAGCAGATGCTAAATTTAGCTGATGGGAAGTCTGGATTAAGATATCTGCAGAAACTGTTGTGTGTCCTTCCATACAGCCTCTAAGAACTTCAATTACTGGCTGCTGTTAACTACTTTTCCTGACAAAGTGTCTCACTGGTTATGAGAACACAGAAGTTCATGTGCAGTGTTATCAGAGGTGTCACAAGCAATACAAAAATGGCATCTAGAGACTTGCATGTTTAAGAGATTTTTTGTGGTATAGTAAGTGCTGAGGACTCGAGCAAGGTCCACTTGTTTCTGTCAAGGGCTTTATTCTCTGCAGCTCTTCTGTTAAAATTGGATCAGGCTCCATGAAACTGGCACTGCTCACTGGTTTTGTTCTGCTCTCCACAGAACACTGCTGCACTGTGTGCTGTTGTTGGCCTCTGAGCTGGAGGGAGATGCTGCTGGCTTCTTTTCTTTTCCTTCTTTTTTTTTTTTTTTTTTAAGGCAGTGGCAGCTGCTGTCTGTACTGTATTAATTGGAGGGAGGGAAATAATGAAACCCTTGCAAATTACCCAAAAAGTGTGGCTAAAAATACAATCTCCTCTCCTGAACTGTCATTAGGATAATACACGGGGTTGAGAAGAAAATCCTCTGAATATACTCCTGACAAAACAGTTGTTAGTGTAACATGTCAGATAACTTACAGTCCTGTGGAACGAAGGATACCAGTGTGAACAGATCAGAGATGATTTAAGGGTCTAAACAGAGCTCCCTGTTCATGTCTCTGATCTGGATTGCTGCATGCAGAGAAATACAGCATAGAAGGGCTGAGACTTTCAGTGCCACACCAACCTTTATTAGATGTCATGGCTGTTTTGAGAGTTTGCTGCTCTGGGGAGATGCAAAAGCAATAAACACAAATTAGGTTTGAACCACCCGTGGGTTTGGCTCTTGCTGTAGCATTGGAATCTGCTGGTGGGATGTCCTAAAACTGCTTCTGGCTCACGTGGGGTGGTCCATAGAGACTGGTGTTAGAAGGATCCTGTGCAGCACTACAGCCCAGTCCAGAAATAGGTTAGTGACTCCCACAGATGAAAAAAAAAAGAGAAAGAAAAAGGGGAAAAAAAACCCAAACAGCAACAAAAAAAAGAGGTGCAGCCTGTGTGGGTTGTGTGTCTTTGGTGTGAAGAGGGAATTAAAAGAAACTGCCTGGAGAACTGTTTTTCAGCTTAAAATCCCTTGCCTGTCTTGTGTTCACTTGGTTGTGTGTGGTTTTAAAGCTTTGTCATTTGCCCTCTGCTATAATTTGTGCAAAGCTTGTGCCTCTCTGCTCTGCTCCTCCTGTCCACCCCCCTTTTTCTCCCCCTCAATCTGTGGCAGTGGTCTGGATTATGGGCACATGCAAGGAGATGCCTTCTCAGATCACTTCTCCCCAGCTTCTCCTAAGATATTATTAATCCTTCTTTTTCAAGCCTACAATTACTGTCGAAGGCAAAGCATGCTGCTGTTGTCTGCTGCCATGGGAGTTGTGGCTGTAACGCTCAGCTCTGTGTCATAACTTCCTGCCTCATTTTTCCATGTTGGCTTGGAAAGCTTTTCTGGGATGCTGTATTTAGCCAGACATTAGGCACATGACTGGCTGGCAGAGTGCTAATTATATGCGTTCCTCTTGCGTGGCAAAGCACTCCAGTGCTCCTCCGTGCTGTGCCCTGAGCTGCTGCTCTGCCCACGTCCCAAGGGGGGAAGCAGTTGTTGGATTAGGTGTTCCCGTGTCGCTGGTTTGTCCTGCTGAGGAGCAGGCTTTGTCCTTAGGCTCTGCCCACATCTTTCCTGGGGGAGGCAGAGAGGTGCCATGCTGTCGGGGTCACTAAACAAGCCCCTGATGTCACAAGTAAAGATATTCCTAACTTCCTCAAACACCCTTGGAACAGCATGTGTCTTGATGGGTAGCAAAGCATGTTCGTGTTTCTTTCTAGAAACCCTTCTCTTTTTTGTGCATGTGCACAGTGGAATTCTGTGTTTGGGCCCATTGCCCGAAGCCCTGATTGGAGAGCAGTGGCTTTGCTGGGTTTCGCCCTCCCATGGACACGTGTGTATTCATCTATTAAGCCTGAGCAGGTGGTGTAGTACAGAGCAGCCATCGATGTGATGTTTGTATCAGTGCAGTCCTTTTGGTCCTTGTAGATAAGGCATCTTGATTTGCAGGAAGAAAAGGAGCCCTGAGTTTGAAAACCTAGAAGAAAAGACAGGAAAAGTACAAATCCAGTCAGTGCTGGACAATTCTTCCTGATTGGCCTGTTCTGGGACAAAAATTTGCTTCTTCACCTCTGCTTTTCATCTCTACTTCTTTTCATCTTTCTCCTGGAAGACCAAAACACCTTAATATCCTAAAAGACCCAGTCACGCACACCCTCTGCCATAAAATCAAAGAATAATCTTTCCCGTCTCCTAGGTAGATGGATTTAGTCTGGATCAAAACCCTCTCCCTTCTTCTAAGGACCAACATACCCTGGCATATCTCTACAACTTGAAATCTGTCTTTCTATCTAAAAATAGACTTTAATGATTCATGACTTACCACAGTGGGTTTATTTCACAGGGATGACATGAAGGTGGCTAAAATCACAGTACTGAGGAGCTCCAAGGAAATAGCATGGTTAATTCACTATGTCCTGTGCAGCTGGTGGAGAAGAGATAGAGACCAGATATGCCTTAAAGCTCCCTCTTTACTATTTGCAGCATGAGGGATGTTGGAAGCCTTAAAATGGCTTATACAGTCACAGTATTGAAAGACAAAACCCAAACCAGAACACACAAAGCAATCCTGCTGTTCTGGGGGCTGCAAATAGCTGTGATTGCATATTGGGAAAACAGTTATTGCAGGTGGGAGCCTTACACCAAAGCTACAGTGTTTCCAAAATAATAGGAATATCCCGAATGTAAATTTTGAAGCATTTTAAGCATGTCTGCATTGCAACTGGTTTATTTGGCAACCAGAAATGAGGAGAAGCACCCTGCCCTTCCTCTAGGCTCTTCCTTCTGTCTCTTGCTTCTTAACATGGTGATGGGTTGTTTCCAGAGGTCCTGGCTCTGCTCCTTTCTGTCCCAGAGGTGACAGATGAGCAGAGCTGAACTCCCCTGTGAGGCAGAACGATCCCTACAGGCAGGCAGAACTCCAGGGTCGTGGGACACCAGGTAAGTCCTCTGCAGTTAAGGATGCACGAGTGAAGTGCTACCATTAATGAAAACATCACTACACCCAATGTTTTAGACATGTTGAATTTAGGAGGTGGAGAATAAAAGGAATTGTGGAAATAGTTTGAAGTGCCTGTAGGTCTGACATTCTCCTGCCTGCAGTGCTCGGTTTGGTAAATAAAGTAATGCTCTCTTTCCTTTTAGTCCAGAAAAAGCAAAATTCATGAAGGACTGTGAAAGTTCATACTCCAGCTGGAAGTTTTCTGGAGGCTTCAGGACTTGGGTCAAGATGTCCTTGGTCAAAACAAAAGAAGAAGATGGTAGTGAGACTGTTGAATTCAAACAAGAGGTAAAAAAAAAAAAAAAGTTCTCATAATGTTTTGGGAGTTTGGGTTTTGTTTCATTGCATCCATTTTGCCACTTGGCACTGAGCAGTTTTGGCTCTAGTTAATCCCATTGTTTCTCAGCAAGAAGGGATTCTGTAGAAGTATAAATGTCTTGGTGTGCTCAGCTGTTGAGTGACCCAGCTCAGGAAAACTTCTCCTGACAGGGAGGCCAGAAATCCAGGCCTCAAATGGGTTATGACACCCAAGAAACTGACATAGAAATATTAACACAGCTACCTACAGTTCAAGGTGGAGAACGACTGCCAAGAGAATTGTCTAAATAACAGCTACTGTTGGAAAGAGGTGTTGTTTAGGTTGCCACTGATGTTAGCATGAAGAGGTAAATGTAAGCCTTGTATCCTTTGTAGCATTCTCATGTCTGCTTTTTTGTTTGGGTTTGGAATTTTTAGCTGTTGAGTGTCCTTTGAAACAGGGAGTAACTTCACTTCTGGCATCATTTACAACTAGAAAATATGCAGGTGGAAGATGCAAACTTATCTAGAGAGGAAATGAGCACGACTTTCATTCCTGTTCTGTTCACATTAATACACAGGAAAATAATTGTGTTTTGAGTTTGTTTTGCTTCCAATGTTGGTTGGGAAGGAAGTGTCTCATCAGTGGTGAGAAATGAGAATTTTAAGAGCTGTCCTTTGCAGAGGGTGTCTCTTTCAGAGACTATACTTTCTCTTAGTCCATGGCACTCTTGGAAGGAGTGTTCTGGGGAGAGCAAAATGAAGCAGAATATTCAGTTCTATCTTTAGTTCTCACAGTTAGGTGTTACATGGCACAGCCTTGAGGGAAGAGCAGAGCTGTGACTGTGAGGGGGGGACCCTCCTGCTCCACTACAGAAGGACAGGAGGCAAATCCCAGAGTCATGCAAGTCCCAAATTAATGCCTTGGTTTGGAGGAGAGGAAAGAATGCATCAGTCTGCTGCTGCCATGTAAGCACTGACAGCACTGACAGTTAATTACAGACAATTAATTATCTGTCTGCCCTTCATCACCTACAGCTCCATGTCACTTGCCATTTGGTGCTTACCAAGTGTAGGATTTTTGGAAGTCCTCCTTAGTGTGCCCAAGTCTAATGTGTCTCAAAGTGGAAACAAAAGGCTGGCTCAAATTCAGAAAAAAATGAGCTTTTTGTGACCATAAGCATCTATTTAGTTCTGCAGTTACGGACTCTGATCATCAGAGTAAGTGAACACTGTTGCTGGTTTGGGTTTTCTGTTTGTTTTGTGGATTGGTTGGTTTGTTTGTTTGTTTTTAATAAAACCTAGGAGCCAGGAATCAGATCCCTATTAATAATACAGCAGGGATTGAAACAGCTCAGACGTAAATTGCACTTGCTTTGTTTGACAGTACAACATCTGCTCAAATTGCACCAAGAAGTCCATTAGCCTTTCAAATCCAAACCTGGGAGCTGGCATACCGGAAAGATGGGTACAAATACTGTGTCAAGCAGAACAGTCTCTCACTCTGCTAACTAGCCCAGCAGTCACTCATTTGTATTTTCTTCCTTCCCCATTGCCTTCATTTAGCCTCGTGTACTGTTTGTTTCCTGGTGTGCAGTTTTCTTGGATGAGTGTGGTTGGGGTGCTGGTACCCTGCAATAGGGAAATGAGCTGTAGAAGTGTGGGGCAAGTCTGCAGCAAAGGTGTTTGACCAGAAACCAGGAGGTGGGGAAGCTCCCATATGCTCTGAGTGGCCATCAACAGTGTTCTAGCTCCTGCTTCTGCTTGTTTACAGCCTAAAGTCTGTTCAGGAAACAGGGGAGCAGGAACTGGGGAGCAGACTGAGAGAAACTCTGAGGTATTTGTAAAGAAACTGCACTGTGGTAGATGGGAGGCTTTTGTAGCAGGTCATCCCTCATACAGTGGGAAGGCTTGTAAGGAGATGGAAGTCTTTAAGCAGACCACTCTCTTCAACTCTGCCTGGGAAACTGGGCTCACAAAACGTGGAAAAGGCATGTTCTTCCATCCTGTGCCTCATCTTCGTGTCACAACGCTGATATGAAGTCACAGTGCTCCTGGATTCATTGCTTCCAGTACAGAATTAAACAACTGCAGGTCGAGCAGCAGTACTCCCCTGTGTGCGCACCAAGATGTAAACACTTCTCTGAGGGTTGAAGAAGGGAGAAGTCCTTCCACCACTGCGCCCTCCTGAGGTCACTGTGTGGCTCTTGGACAGTTTGTGTCGTCCCCTAGGAGCAGGGGGCAGTTCAAACTGTGTTGGTTACTGCCTGTGTACGAACCCTGTGTAGTTCCCCCTGAGCTGGGGGCAGGTGGTACAACACAAATGTTTTCCTGGGGCCTCATATCTTAATACTTTCCTGATTGTGGTTCTTGAGGCTCTGGTTTCATGTGGCTGTAACACGGTCTGGCATCCTAACCCAGTTGCCTGTTGGAATTGTGTTACAGCTCTCTGCTGGGCAGCATTAGTTTCAAGTGGTGACCTAGTTAATGGGCAGTACTGGGAAGTGTGGGTTTGGTTGTTGACACCTGGGCTTCTTTCCTTCCATGTTCATTCTGCACTTGTTGGAATCTCCTCGTTTATTGTATAACCTATTTTTCAAAAAGAAGGAATCTTCCTGCCACCATTGTGTGGTTCTCTGGCAAATAAAACTAATTTAACATCCTTTCATGAGGACTTTCCAAAAGTTGTATTACTGCAAGTAAATGAATTTTGGAAATTTAATTTTTCCCTCTTGAAAGGCAATGTAGAAATGGTATTGTAGTGTGATACTGAGTGAGAAATAGGAAAATGATGTGAACATGAGACAGAGGGAGGAAACTGCCTTTGCTGTATTTTGGCAGCCCATTGTTTTAGGTAGAGAAAGTCTGAGGTGGAAGGTCCCTAAACAGTCTGGTATTTTCATCTTCTTACAGGCCTTTTCTGTTGCACAAAAGACTCATTGTACCGCTGAAGAAAGTAACCTGCACTTTTCTTTCCCTCTCCCCAGACCAGTGTGGTTAACTACATTGACCAGAGAACTAAACCAAGGAGTGACCAGCTGTTTTTTGTGGTGTTTGAGTGGAAAGATCCTTTCATACAGACTGTTCAGGATGTGAGTAACCCGCTAGTCCCTTCTTGAATCACTGTCTGTGCATGCTCATGCTCTGCCTTTGTTACCCCACTCCCAGCAGAAATGCAGAGGAAGAGTGAGGAGACTTCTGAAATTTCAGGCTAGGCTCTTCCTTATGTCCAGTAATGCATCGTGTGTGGAGGTCAGGACCACCTGATGCTTTTCTTTGGGCTGCTTTTCTTTGCATTCTGCTCGCAGCTAGAGGTACATGTAGCAAAGCAAAGCACCTGTCCCCTGTGTAGAGCAAAGTGTAGCTTCAGGTCAGGGCTGAACTTTTTGCTTAAATAAGTCTGCTTGGGTAATTTGATTTAATTACTTTTTAAAATTAATTGACAATAAACCTAGGCTGAAATAAGAATAATAAAAATAGCCTAGTGCCATTATTAGAATAAAATGTGGTACTCTATTTACCCAACAGCCAAGGTCCAGCAGCAGCAAAATCTGCAGTGTTGCTGTTTTCTTGCCCAAAACCAGAGTGTGAATGCAGACTGTGGGACAGGAGATGGTCCTTTGCACTCCTGCTGTCCCAGCAGGACCCAGGCACCTCCTTGGCCTTTAGAGCCCAGTCCTATTCCCACAATTCTCACTCCTCTCTACCGGGGGGGGTTCACTCCTTTGCCACCTCCCAGCTGCAAGCTGCCCTCGATCCAGTGGATTGGGGGTGCTCCTTTCCTCTTGCTGAAGAGTCTGTAATTCCCAAGCAGTGGCAGCTTTCAGGAAGATTAACAAATATGGGAAGCCTGTTTGAGACCACCTGGCTCAGGGGGATGACCCAGTGACACTGTGCTGGGTCCTGCTCCACTGCTGTGTGTCCTGCTCCACTGCTGCCTAAGCCTAGCTCTTCTTGCTCCATCGGAAATCCTTGTGCCTAGAGCTGCAAGCAGAATTCCAAACTACAAATAAGCTTAACTATTCTTGAACCAAACATAGCAAAAAATACAACATACTGGCTGTAGCTCTGCAGCAGCAGTTGTTGCTGTCAGAAGCTGGTTTAACATTATACTGCTGTCTTGGTAAAGCTTTCAGTAGTTGCTTCTCCAGGCTTTGTCTTCTGGAAGATCTTTAATGTAAATACTTAAATAATACAGTAACTTTAATATATAATTTTAACAATTTAACTGTACCTCCAAAGTTTTAAAACAATTCCTTATTCTGAAATATTCTAAAAGGAATTTAGCAGTCAGTACACTGTGTTTTCTTCCTGATGGCAGGAATCAGAAAACCATGGTGTGGGGGGAAGGCACTGCAGTCCACCTGTGCAGCATAAAGGAATATGCTGCAAAACACTTCAGTCTAGAAAATGGAGTTGTTTGGTGCTGAATAGGTATAATATATGTGGAATCAGATGAGAGGACTAATATTTGTCATCTCTTTCAGATTATCACAGCAAATCCCTGGAACATGATTGCTCTTCTTTGTGGTATCTTTCTGGCCCTGTTTAAGGCAGCAGACTTTGCTAAGTTAAGTGTTAAGTGGATGATCAAGATCCGAAGAAGGCATCTGAAGAGGACTCGTCAAGTAACAAACCACATAAGCTGAGGCTAAGGCTGCCTTCTAACTGTTCATAGCAGGAGGGATAGAAAATAACTGGAATAAACTGCAATCAGCAGTTAAAGCTGCAAACCAGGTATGTTTTCTTCCAGAGAGATGCTGGCTGGAGGAACAGCCTAGCGAACTGGCCTTGGAACTGCAGAAGGAGCTAACTCTAGGACAGGTCTAACAAACTCACGCTTTTCTAGTCCCAGTTTAACAAGTTTACCTCAGTGTATGGGGGAACCATGGGGAAAGAAGGGAACTCACTAATGTTCAGAAAGTCATCACTGTAGCAAATTGTGAAAAAGTGAACAGTGTTTGAATGTTTCTCAACCAGACCCTTTAGTTTCTGCATCAGCTGTGAGCTGCACGTAGCACAGTCACTGCCTTGATGGTGCTTAGTGGAAGGCAAAGCACTCTGAAAACATCCTGGCCTCTCTTCTCCAAAGTATGTTTTAAAACGAAATACACTGGAATTCTATTATGTGTCATTTTTGACTTAAAGTACAACGACTTTAATATTAAAAAATATTTCAAGTAAGCCATTGTGTGCCTTCTTTGAAACTACCTGCTCTCAGGTTCAGATGGAGCTTCACAGGAGGCAGTTCAGAGTGTTATGGCATGAGGGTAAGGTGAAAACCAAAAAGCTTTTCCTGATCAGTGCAGCTCAAAGGAAACTCAAGCAACAGCACAACCTGGGGGGCTGAGCTGGTGGTCGATTTCAAAGTCTGTCTCAGGCTGTTGCTTATCCCTCTTCCTGGCAGTCTTTCCAAAGGGAGTGAAAAATTGTCTTTCATCAGCATGGCATGGAACAGTGATTCTCTGTTCTGTGGGGAATGCCTGCTCACCAGCTGTGCTGGGGTAGTGGTGTCTTTTTCTTCCTTATAAGTCCCTTGTTAGTTGAGATGCCTGACTTGGACTTGTGGAGTCTACAGGGAGCAGGGCACCACTGTGTGTTTGCTCTGAAGGCTTTGCTGCAAGGATGCCAAGTCACAGTTTGCTTCTTCCTTCCTCTTCCAGCAGAGTACTCAGAGGAGTAAGTGTATCAAAAGTACCCCGTCACCTTTCTTCCTTGTTTTTGGCATCTGAGGCAGCTTTCGGGACAAAATTTACTACTTTCAGCTGATTTCCAGAGCAAATTAAGGCATTGCATTGACCAGACACAGCCTTAAACAGGGGAGCAACAACTCGTAATAATAAAATAAGCAGAACAGCAGCACTGGCTGCTTGTGGGGGGAGATGTTTAATCAGGGGACAAAGATGTTTGTAGGGGAGACAGGTGGTGTCCAGTCCCCACCTTATCTTCGGTACCTCACAATGCTGGCTCCTGAGCAGCTCAGCCTAAAGCACAGCAAGGGAATGAGATTAAACTGGACAGGAGCAGCAAAGGCCAAGCACTGCATGGCTGAAGCAGACAGAGCTACTCCATCCCTGGGTGATGGGGAACAGGACAGAAACCAGGCAGGGGCTGGGGGGTGGATAAAATCCCCCACACTTAACCCTTTCACAGCAAGAAAACCCCACTGACTTTGCTACCTAACAGCCTGTGCTATGATGACTGAGCTTTCTTAATGCCTCACTGCCAGAGAAACACCCAACTGTTCCTTGAACAAATGGTATTACAGCAGCTATTTCTAGGATTTTACAAAAAAAAGAAAAATTAGAAACAATTTGAACAGGTACTGATGGATCCTTCTGCATTTTTTCTTCCTTTTTTCCTTAGTGAGGTCAGAGCAGGTAAGTTGAAAGATAACTTAGCTGCAGCTGTGGTGTGAGTAGAAAGCATCATTAAATAAAGGATAAATTCCTTTTTGCAGTAANTAAACTCCCACAGCAGTC
The DNA here is from genome assembly GCA_013399195.1 of Dicrurus megarhynchus. Classification (NCBI taxonomy): domain Eukaryota; kingdom Metazoa; phylum Chordata; class Aves; order Passeriformes; family Dicruridae; genus Dicrurus; species Dicrurus megarhynchus. Next base: position 919,498 of record VXAD01013572.1, on the reverse strand, counting down.
CACTTCAGTCACTACATCTCAGCTGTCAAGATGTTTTGTTTTATAAGGAATTGTTACAAGAGCAGGGCAGTGATCCCAGCCAAGAAACCTTTCTTTTACATACCTATTTATAGGAGTGATTCTGACAGCAAGTGCTGAACAATGTGGAAGGGTATCTTACAGCTCCTGTGTTGTTTCTGTTACTTAAGCCTGATGTCCGTATTTGTAACTTTTGGAAAAACTTGTAACAATTACAACTGCCAGTGATTTGTTCCTTGAACCCCAGGAAGGTGTTTGGTTCCCCAACATTTGTGTAAGTTGTTTCCTTTAGGCTCTAGGACAGCTGTGCAAAGCTTGTCACACACGGGGAACTTTATTCTACTAAGAGTAAAAAGGCACTAAAGCACTAAACTGAGGTGCACTGTGCTTGTGTGACTGTCCTCTCCCTGCAAGAAGGGCCATGAAAGGCAAAGGGGTTTTTCCCTGCTAAATTTTGGGCTGCCAGCCACCATGGAAGTTACTTTGGGCAGCTGGTTCTCTGCTCTTTGTATGTAAAACTGGCAGCGAGGAGCAGCTAATTGGATAGATCCAACAGAGCAGTTGAAGTACAAGCCCCTTTAGGCAGTGCTAGTCCCATACCCTCTGTGCCACAACTACTGAGAGACAAAATGAAGCAACAGTAAGTGTAATACATTTGACTCAAACACTATGGCAGGGACTTCCCCACTTCTGCCACTCAGTGAAAAGCCACATTGTACAGGTAAAAAGGTTGGCTGTAATGGCCATTCTAATTCTCCTGGTCTTCATAAACACAAAGATGTGAGGTACAGCACTAAATACAAACATAAAGACTTTATTGAATGCTGCTCAATTCCCCAAAGATCTTTCATTACAAAATTTTTCCACACAACTGCAATTTAAGAGATTGGAATGGTACTCTGATAAAAGATGTGAAAAAATACTTGATCAAGTAAACAGACAAGACTTCTATTGTCAACTTTCCACCTTTAAGAAACAGACTGCATTTTCTTTAAAGAAAACAAGGAACTATTTCTTCACGTCCTTCCCTCCTTACTGAAAAAAAAAAATACTAATTCCAATTTTGGTCTCATTCTTCAGTCCATGAGATGCTAAAACTAACAGAAACATCCAAGATGGGTCTCTCCGAGACTGCACCACTGTGGAGTGTCCTTGGGCTGATGAGGAGCATCATTGATGGGCTCTCCAGAGGAAGCTCCATCCTCAGCTGTAGCAGGAGGAAATCCCTAACAAGGCCCAGGACCCAAGAGGCAGCAGGAGTGGGGTAGAGGCACTGGCCACCCCAACCTGTTGCAACTGATTCTCTCCCTCCCTCACCTCCTTTCTAAAGTGAGCATTGTATAAATCTAAATCTGAATCCAATCAGGAATTCAAGGACAGCACTGTATCCAAGTTCCTTTCAATGCTGTAAGGGGCATATACTGAATATCTCAAGTTACTGGTAACGTACCTTGGTTTTATTTGAGAAAATACAGCACAACTAGAAGCCTTTTCTATCACCTTAACCAAAGTATGCAGCAATGTGAAAAGCACATACAAAACAAGGAAAAATGTGTACGTAGCAAACTATACCACCTATGTGCAACACAATCAAAAATTCAAGTCATAATTCTCACCACTCCCGTAATTATTTCACTCATTAAGGATGATAATTCAGTTCTATGAAACATTGGAAGTGACAGTATATCAACAGACAAATTTACAATATGTTGTGGTAATGACATCACGTAACTGCTGTATTTAAATTCAAATCTTTACATTTGCCAGAGAAAAAAATTGGCTGTTTCTATTATACTGATGAGGTTTCTTTTGCAAATCCTTATATATTTCAAAAGGGTACAAAAAAAGAACGTCTGCCGAGTAGAGGTGGTCATTTCTTTTATTTGGCACTTGTATTGTGTGCATTGAGCACATTGTGAGTGCTGTTCTGCTTTTCTGCCATTGCCTTCTTAAGCTTTAACTCCTCCAACCTTCTCCACAACTCTTCACGTTCCAATTCTTTCTTCTTCTCTCTGTAGAAAAGAGTGAAAAATGAATTTCAGATGTGTTTTAAGCACAAGCTGGAGACACAGTCACTTAACTGTGACTTGCGTCTACTAATTCCTCTTTCAAGTTTTTCTCCAAAGCTGTACTTAGAGGCAATTACAGTTTCCTCAATTAAAAAGTGAGCATAACAAATCAGTAATGATGAGTGGTGAAACTGCACCTTTGCTCCAGCAAATGCAGGCAATGGCTGTAGGGTGGCTTTGCACAGATGGCTGCAGTTTTAAGGAGGTTTTTTTATCACATGCACACAAATGAAGGGATTGAGCATCTTTGGGAGGGGAAGAACACAGCTACTGCAAGGAGGCTTGGCAGTGGTCTCAGCTGGCCAAGGGTCACCAGTGCCCTGCCTCTCTGACTCCAGCAGTGCTGCTTAGTAGGTTAGTAGGGTAAGAGATGTTTCTGCTGAGCTAGGAAGAGTTCTCCAGCTCCATTCTCTTCAGACACCTGAGGCAGCACAGCCAGCAGCAGCTGAGCCTGATTTCACCACACCGGAGGGCAGGATAGGGAGCTGGGGCCTTCCTGTCCCCTCCCCTGGCTCACCTCCCCCACAGTGCCAGGCACTGCCCCACGCACGGGACAGCCAGCACCAAACAGCCCCACTCCAGAGCCCTACAGCCACAACAGCAAGGCAACATCCAAAATGACAGCTTGGACACATGCTCATCAGTGGGAGCTTGGGAAAAGGCTCAGTACCTTTGCCTTTCTGCTTTGTATGAGCTTGTGAGTTCATCAAAAAGCTTGCCATTCATCTCCATCAGGGTTTTCAGCACGTTGTACACCAGTGCCACAATGGTTCTGAAACAGAAGGAGCACAGCCATTAGATTTACTCAGTGACAAAATTAACTTCAGAAAACAAGCACTTGATTTCTTTTTTGGATTCCGAGCTTCTCATTCAAGATACTGCTGCAAGGTCAGGGAGTTTCTGAAACAAAATCCTTTCCATTTTATTAATTTACAGAGGAAATTATAGTATAGGTAAACATTTTTTGAAATGGCTATTTAACCTTGAATTCCTGATTTCTGTAATTGCACAGGATATAATTATTCATGGTGTGGCTGTACTTTAAAGCCATTCAATTATGTGAACCTTTAATAAACCAAGTTTTAACAACAACTTTGTAATATTTGAGCAATGAAATATGAGTGTCTAGAAAAATAAAACTTCTGGCTCCTAGCTTCAAGAAAGCAGCAGACAAACCAGAGGCTTAGTGTGGTTTAGCACAGCCATACAAAGCTCTCCCAGCGTGTTTCTGGGCAGCAGGAGTCTTGCAGGAGAACTAGAATCATGAACATCAGATAATGGATTTGGGTACCTCGGTTTCCTTAAGTTACTCAACAGCTTGAGCAACACTGGCTGTGTGTTACATGGCTGCCTGTATTCCTGCGCTGCCCTTCTTTTTGTGAAATACTCATATTTCAATAAACTATCTTAAACATTGTGTTATCTCCTTTTAACCCACCCATATTTATACAAAGAAATAAAAAAACCAGTAAAATTAAACATTAAAATGCCTGTCATTAATCTGATCTCTAATCAAAAAGCAGGTAAACTGTCTTCCCTGTCTTCTCCCTCACTAGCAGTTCCCCACTGACTGCAAAGCTGCAGCCCTGTGACCTTGAAAAAGGAGTAAAAAACACCCCTAAGGAAGTAACCAAAGAAGCAGGTTTGCCTTTTCAGTGCACTCTGTGCATCGTGGCACTAGGAAACCTCCCAGCTGTTCATCAGAGCCTTGTGCTCATTCAAAATGTACAGTGTCCTTTGCCTGTTACACACATTTTTTTAATTGGGTTTTTTTTTGTACCCTGGCTTTCATGTGGTTTGAGGTCAAAAGCCTGTTTAAGGTTTTGGTTTTCTGAGAGGAACAGTTCGATTTTAAGCAAGTAGTTGAGTCCATATTCAGACAGCCAGATGGATAAAAGCATGTTTTGCTGCCCTCCAAAACAGATTAGAATCAAAGGATTAGACTTTCTTCCCCAAACTTCCTTGTCCTCAAGTAGGCAATTATCCTGTGTCTTTTACTTCCTTCATAAAGGGCAACTTCTGCCTGCAGACAGGGAAAGAGGGACATCCTCCAGATTTGTTGAGGTCCCAAATACATTGATGGTCCAAGGACTACTCCCCAAAGTTTATATTGAGTCTTAGTTGCTACATTTGCAACTAGACAGACCATCTAGATAAACCCAGAATAATTTCAAAGCCTCCCCGGGCTTAGAACAGAACATCTGTTTTACTCCAGGGCTGTGGGAGGCTCCTGCTCACCCTGGCTTTTGCCTGCACAAGCTTTATATTCTGCACACTGACCCCAAACTTAATTCAAGGTGCTGGCACCAGCAAGTTTTGCTTTTCAGTATTTCAGTACCATTACTGCTTCTTTCAAACACAGGAATACCAATATTTAACTTGTGGCACTAAATATAAAATGAAGTAGTCACTCATTTCTCAGCCCTACCATCCTTTATAGGGGTTGCTCTTCTCTGATAGGATCTTTTCCCCTTCTTATCTCAGTGGGCAGCAATAAATACTTATGAAGACACAGACAATTGTATTCATCTGAAGTATTACAGGACAGCAAAGCATAAATAGAAGCAACCCTTGGAAATGGTTTTGGTCTAAGTAGCATTAATTTGCATTTTGAAGCAACACACGGGATCAGATGGGATTACAATATAAAGACCATCATCCAATTTCCTCACACTTTTTCAATAAATTCCAGGTCTCCATCATAAAAATGCAGAACAGTGAAAGCACAACATAGCTGAAAGTGACACTCCATTTAACACCCAGAATGCCATGGATTTCATCTGATTTAAGTAACAATGAAGTCACATTTACAAGCTCCCAATCCAAGCCTGAAACAGTGGACAATTTATTTACAGATAAAGTAAACGTTACATACGGATTCCAGTGTTCTTTGGAGATCTTGTACAAACTGCCAAACATAATTGGTAGAATTTTATCAATGTTCTCCTCAATCAGGCTAAGAATATATTCATTATTCCAGAAGTACAAAGCTCTTTCTGCAACCTGAAACACAAAGTTAAGGGTTCATAACAACCATAAAATAAGTTACCACAAGGTTTGTCTGGGGGTTTTTTTTATACTTGTTTTGTTTACCTGAAAATGTGAACTTGACACACTCTTGGATATTTGCTTAAATAAAGGCTCTTCTATTTTTTTGAATTGTGTTGGTTCTATAACATCTAAGATTTCTTCAATTTCACCTAAAAACATGACCTGTTTGTTTAGAAAGAAAAAAAGGATGAGAATGTTTTATATCACCATTGTAAACAGAAGCAAACAAAATACAGCTTATACATGAGTCATGAATCTGCAAAGAACTCTGTGTGTCCTTACAAGACATTTAGACATTCACAGGAGTTTTGCAGCCTAAAAGAAGTCAATCATCACTCTCAGCTAGCAGGTTACAGCTCTCCTCTTGGACTTCTTTTGTGTAAATACTGAATACTTCACCAAACAGCTTCTGCAGAAAATAGGGGTTTTTTTACAGTTAAAAAAAAAATTAGGGCATCTTATTTAAAGAATGGTTGCAGAGATTATCAGAGATCACCAAAGTAGCTTTTGAAGTGATAAGCAGTTAATTCCCATATAAAATTGCAACCAGCAGAACTCTGTGTAGCTGGCAGAGAAAAAGTTATCACCACTTGCAGAAACAGAGACAACAGTGTTAAGGGACCCACTTTTAAAGAGTTGTTGGGGATGGAATCTGGTGGGATAAATCAAACTCCTGGTTTTTAAACTCAATAACTACATAGAAGAAACTGAGTCACATGACAAAGGTGAGTGCCTCAAGAAGCTTCAAGAACTGCAAGTTTTCTGCAAGATCTCTTGAAGAGCACAGCAGAGAGGAGGTTTGTGAACCTGCCCCACAACATTTTACATCACAGCAGACACCAGAAATGAGACACAAAACCAACCTCTTTCTGACTGCACGTTTTTGGCCAAAATTTGAGCAGTCCTCTGATTACCTGTATGAAAAATACAAACAAGTTAAAGCAGAACAAGTTTCTTTTTATACTTGATAAGATAAAAAAAGTACTGGTTTGCTTTTCCTTATACAGGGGTTCAATGAAAGCTGAGTAAACACTCATTTAAATGTTTGTCTTGTTTAGGTTATCAGAATAACTTAGACCCTTATCGCTTTGTGCGCCTGTGATTATCCATGCACACTCTGCTCCCATCCCAGTACTTACGTTAATTGACAGGATGCTGATCACATCAAAGCACCACAAAATGAAGGTAATCCCCCTGTTGCTAAATATCATAGGATATATTTTGTCTTCTACTCATCCATACTTTGGGGAGCACCTGCCTTGGCATCAAAGGTTTGAAGCCTGAGAGGAAACAGTATCTGCTGACAGGGCTCTACAGAGGAGCCATGGCCTCCAACTCTTCCTTTTCCCTGCTACAATTTGACATCTTAGGCTGGAAACTAAAGTAAGAAAGATGTGAACTTACAGAGGAAATGTATTCTAGTATTTACATTTGAAACTACCTTACACAAGACTGGAAAAAAAACAACCTTCGGGATAATTAATTGGAAAGTACGGCCCCCAAGAGGACTGGAGGGAATAGAGCAAAGAAAGGCTGGAGGCATTTTTCCTAGAAATAAACATCTCACTTGGCATCTAAATTACAAAATGAATGCTGGCTTTAAAAAAAAGAAAGAAAAAAAAATAGCTGTAACTATGTTCCAGAAGCAGAAACATTCTCAGAGCCTTATACACTTTCATTCCAAGGAAAGGACCTCTATTTTTTTATGATACCTAACAGATCATATCCAAAGGCAAAACTTACTTACTTATTTGAATACCTTCCATATTTGCTTTTTGTCATGTTGATTTTTTTCCTTCAGCTTGCCAGCTGGCTGCTTTATTAACAACTACATGTACTATCAAAAGTGGCTTTCCAGAGAAGAAGTTAATATGACTGAAGTGCACTTTCCAGCACATGTTACTACAAGAACTTTCCAATATACTTTGCTAGAGAGACCCATATTCTCAATGAAGAAATGTTCCGAGTATAACAGTGCACACGTCAACAAGATACCTATTCCTTGCTCCTCCTTGCTGGAGTATCAGTTTCCAGCTTGACTATGCTTTTATATTAGAAAGCTGATACCTGCACATTTATGTTCATGGATTGCTGCTCTTACTACACATTATTAATATTAATATTCTTCCCTGAGCTACAGGATTCCCATAAAGTGGCTTACAACCGTGGGCACCTGCTGGAAAACTTAATTCATGTACAAGGACTGCACATTTAGCCTGATTCCTTCCATGTAAAGGCCACTGCACTCAGCAGGGTTAGGTAACAAACTCTTCTTGTCAGCTCTGCAAACATCAGGACTGACCTGAGGCAGACTACCATAGCTACAAGAGCTCAGATTGAATGTCCTCCAAACTGACCCTGAGTGACAATTCCTGACAGAAAAATAACAGTAAGGTACGTGTGAGACAGCCTTCTGATGGAGTTCTTAAAATATTACTTGACCTAAAGCCAAGAAAAAGTTCCAATGCTATCTCATCAGTTGCCCCAAATTTTAACATTTACTTTTCAAGCATTTCAGAAAGTTTCTTAAAGCTTCACTTCTTATCTTACTAACTTTATAAAGCAACTTTTACTATACACCCAGAGTAACAACCAAAGCACACACAGGCAGTGACTCTGCAGTGAGTTCTTGTGTCTTCTCCAGCCTGAATTCACCTTTAACTGATTAAGAAGCAACCACAATTGCACAGACTACTGTCCAGCCCAGGCTCAGAATTGCACTGTGGCACTTCTCTAAAGCCCTGCCTTCCTCACAGCAGTTTGGGCTTGGATCCTGCACCACACTTCTGTAAATTTGTGTCAGGAATTCCGACTTTGTCACGTTGTCACTTCATTCAGTCTTTATGTTTTTATGTAACACTACACATTTTCTGCTCACATGTCAACTTAAACTGTCAAACTGCCTGCGTTGTTTCCTCACTTGGCTTAAGGAATATGGGTTACACAATTCCTTTCTCCTCACCCTATCCCACAAAATCAGCTTATTGACCAGTGTGGCTGGGAACACAGCAGCATAGGGAGGGAAGCAGATGCTTCAAGCATACAAGGCAAATCCACGGACACCCTCCACCACCTACAGAATAAGTGGTCAGCTGATGAGGAACATCAGTGCTGAAGTGGCTCTGCTGGAAACAAGCGTCCACTGAAAGACTACTCAGAGAAGATCAATGTTGTTTTCCCAAAGCTGTTTATCTTTTTTTCTTTATAGAAGAAAAATTTAGGTCTTGCATAAGCTCTTCATTTTTCTGTCAGAAAAGGGGCAAAGTATTTAAAAATCAACACACCCCTAATGGAGAGATTCCTGATTGTCCAACTAAAACCAGTTTCTTTTATAGCTGGCCTGACATCACTCTGTGTCCTCACGAGTTGCTGCACTGCCCTGAGCCTGTTCTTCTTCATGGGCCCTGCCAAGGCCTGTGCATAAACCCTTTTTAGCTGAGCTGTCAATATGTATCACGGGAGATTCAGTCTGGCAAAAGCCACAGATGCCTGAAGCACCTCAGTTCTGGCTGCCAAGAGGCACCCCAGGAACTTAAGAGGCAGGACAGAAACACCACATTTGGAATTTCAGAGTTCTTTCTGTCTAAATGAAGTGTTGTTATTCTTTTCAACTTTTATTTTGGGATTGTTTATTCCCTAAAATATTTCAACTTCATGCAGTGGCTAAGCATAAGCAATCAGTACCAAAAACATTGAAATTTTAATTTTTATGAGGAGAGAATACAGTCATTCCATGCTTTCTCATTTGGGGTAGTTTGCATGATACCAGCAGTTCAAACTTTTAGTTAAATCTGTGCTCTATCTTGGCCACAGGTTAAGAGATAAGTGCCCTTTCAAACTCAGAACTTTCTTAACTATTATAGATTTCATCTTTCCCTCCCACCCCCCCCAAAAAAAAATCCCAACTATGGATCTTTAATCAGGATAACACAGCACTGTTGTACAATTCAACAGGTTACACTGAAATATTTAATTGAAATTAAAAATAGAAAGACATCCAACTGAAAAACACTTACAGGCTCTGTTAAAGTTGTATCTTTTTCCAGGAACTGTACAACACAATAGGCGAGCTAGAATGTAAGTCATATGGTTATTTAGTTTAAGCAGACACTGTTTAGACATTGCAGCATTACTAAGTATCACAACTTCTAATGGAAGCACTTCAGATCGTGGGGGGGAACCCACCCCAAGACACCCTTACACAGCCATTTCATATTAGTCCAAACTAAACAAAACAGCAATTAAAGCAGCAAGATATACAGCCTGCTCTATCTTAAAAGAAACTTCCTGCATACCAAAAATAATCTTTCTTTTCAACTTAGAAAATTATTTTCAAGCTTGGCAGATATTTCCTTAACTCATATCCCATATGCAGGCAGATCAACTCCTAACATTACAAAGCTGTCACTTTCAAACATCTATATTGGGGTAAAAAAGGCCGTACTTCCAGTAAAAAACAAGTTTTAACACAGGTTTGACTGAGCACACATTGCACATTGCTCAGGTACCAGACATCTACAGCATACACCATTCAGTGGTAAGATTACAAGTGAAAGAATTTTAATATATTGCAAGGCCACAAGAGATCAGGCAGCTGTTGTCCAGCTGAGTGTCCAGTCCCAATGCAGAAATGGCCAACAAGTGCCTGTGGAAAGGTGGAAGAAGTGGGGAAGCACAATGTGATTAAGTCACCAGCACTGCTCTCCCAGCCTCTCGTGGTTTCTGTGCAGGGTCTGCTCAGGCCAAGGATATTTAATGTTATATAATCACTTAAGAGTTTAGTTACTTAGCACATAGTTGAGTAAGTAAATAACCATCCCATGAAGAAACCATACAATAATCCTATTACTGAACTATTTACAATCCTACATTCTATTGATTTTAAAAAGTCACAGTATTTCACAATATAAAGCAAAGACAAAAATTATGTAATATGCATTACATTTCAATACTCAGGATGCTTGAATTTAAGCATTCTCTTTTCTTCTTGCTTTTTTTTTTTTTTAATCTGTTATGCCAAAGCAGATAATTACAATGCTGTAATTGCAACAGGTCTAATTTATTTCTTTTGCCCTTAGGCTACTGATGCATTGGTATAGACTCAAAAAATAATAAATGTCACACATTAATCTCATAAAATCCCATTATATGTATATATACAGTACAGTAATGCTTTACTGTTCAAAGACACAGACTCAAGCTTATTTCATCTTTAGGGCTTTAACTTTTAAGGGTAGGCTATACTTTACTCAGCAACAAAGCAACCAGGCCACTTGGGATTGCAATGGAGATTTAACACTGGCTTAGACCTTCAGGATAAAACAAAACCAGGAACCCACGGTGCTATGTGTGCAGCTGGCACTGGTGTTTTATGAAGGGACAGAGGAGTGGCCTGGTCAGCAGGGCAAATGCTACTTTCGGGTACAGCTGAATTAATGGAGCCCTTTCAGGTACCCAGGAACTGGATTAAATGTATCCCAGAAAAAAAAGGGCAGCTTGCTGTACTGATCTGCCAGTGAGCACACCTTCAGGAGGTGACTGGGCCCTTCCATTTCACTGACTCATTCCATGGAGCAGCAAGGCAATAAACCACAAAAACAAGTGATTTGATTAATTTAAAACTTCATATGAGAATTAGGAATTAAGTGAGCTCTTCACTTGATCCTGTTTGTAGGCTATACAGCCATAATGATTTCACTTTAATTAGAAACCCATTTTCTTGTATCTTTAGTCTGTAAGGAGCTGTATTAGCGAGCTAAGTTACAAAGCAAGTTTTAATTAGCCACAGCAGAATTACTTCCAAGTTTGCATCAACTGCATTCAATACTTGAAGTGCCATATGTCTGGAAAGGATACAGATTATTCCTCAAATGAAATGCTGAATGTCTGTGGCAAGTATAAGAATCAAAGTCAGCTGAAGAACTGCAGCATTCTGACAGCGTGTCATGGATCTACATAATTTCTGGCTGATCCAGAGAGCTACTGTGCATTTCTGCCATTTATAAATGGTAACAACATTCTCTCTCCACCCCTCCCCCCCCATCACTGGTATGGCTTTAGAATGAGAAAAAACTTCTGAAATAAATACCTGGCCATGCCCAAGGTTCCTTTACACACAGCATTTAAGTTATATAAAGGAAGTGATAAGAGCACAAGGCCCTGGGATTAAATGAAGCTTAAAGTGTGACAAGACGACAAGCAAAAAAGCTTCCAGCTTCAGTTGATAAGTCTTTGACTCACTGGTACATTCTTTCACTTGTAATATATGCCAAATATTATCTCAAAATCAACATTTAGATATAAGATCTGGAAGACTTTTTTAAAAAGTGACTGAATTTGCAAATATTTTGGAATGTTGATCTTATAACACATAGTGCTTTAAACTTTGTTAGTTTCAAATGTAAATACAAAAAACCCCACCACTCTTAAAAATAGACAAAAGCTTACCTGTGCATGAAACAAAGCTAATCCCTTTGCAGTATGCATGGGAATCAGAACTTTCATAAGGAACTGTTTGTGTTCTGCTTTCAGTGGCAGTGCAAAACCATTGATAATACTGAAAACATGAATAAGCAGGATTTATTTTTATTAAAAAAAATATTTTTTTCCTAGCAAGTCAAGAATTTCTGTAAGTTCAAGTGAAACTCCATTTCTGATTCAGTTTTTAAACCTGATTATTTTGAAGCCATAAAAGAGCTCTACATGTGCACAACCTTTAAAATGCTGGTATCGTGACAGTTTAGACTCTTTGTAGGAATACCAGAGAACTACAGTAGAAGCTAAATAATACTCATTAGATGAGCTGAAGTATTTTTATCATGACCTCCCTTAAATAAAATCATCTACAGTAAGTCTTGCTGTCTAATTGTAAAGCTCAGACAGATGTATCAGGAAGCTGATCCATTTCACCTTTTCACAATCACTAGCAACTTGCAGAGAAAAAAGAATAGATTATACAATTTTAACAGTGCAGTTTGAACACTTGTTTTGAGATTGTTGAACAACCTTTCCCTTTAAAAACAAAGTTTAAAAGTTGTCTCATTGATTCAGTCATCTTATATTTAAGAGTTGATGAGCTACAGAACAGACAAAAGTCCTTCAGGAAAAGGTTAGTTTCTTTTGCCCCTTTCATTTCAGGCAAACCTGAGAAAATAATGGTATCCCTTTCACTTGATTTTTCATGAAAATTTGTTCCACAATAGCTTCACCATATTTGTATTTTCAGTTAGACCAGCAATACTTAGACAATTTTCTACTGTGAAATGCGTGACAGTTTTGGAAAGGCAGTAAAAAAAACTAGCAGACAAAAACTTCAAAGTTAAATTGAAGTTAGTGAAATAACATAAAAAAAAAAAGGTAGCTAAAAAACCCTAGCACTTACAAGGCTTTCCTGAACAGAACTGAAGGAAAAACAGCCTGCTGAAGATTAGAGCATTTCATTCAGCACGAGGGCAAAAGTTAACATTCGTTTTCTGAATCAAAGAACAAGTCATCTATCAGGTAGAAGATAAGCAAGAGTAGATAGGTCTGACAAACAAGGACCCTTGAGAAGCATTTTTTGCCAGTCATCTTTAAAACTTGCACTGAAAAAAGAATAATTTATTCTCTGTGTCCTAATTTGATATTCATGTGGTAACCCAGACAGTATTAGATTATCAGTGACTGCACTTTGTCACTCGTTACTGTAATAATTCTCTTCCCCCCCTCCATTCCTAAATAAGAAAAGCTGAAGCAAACATTCACAATAATATTTTACATTTTTTCTGTGTGAGATCAAACTTACCTTCCTAATATCTCAAGAAGTTCAGCAACACCATTGAAGTGCTCTGTTTCATATATAAACCTGTTACCAAAAAAGACAACCATCAAAAATTGACACAGAGGATCGGAGATTCCAAAGAAATAACCTTTACTAAGTTTCAAATATTTGAAAGCCAGATCACAGACCAAACCCAGGTCTTTTATTTCAAGAATAAATCACTGCAGACCCAGACCATGAAGGCAAGATAAAATATTCCTCAAGCTAGTCACACATACACAGAGCATACCTGAGGAAAATGTTGTTTATCTGTTTCCTGATGAATGCTCTTAAACCAAGGAATTTTCCATAAATTCTATGAAGAACTGTCTTTAGGAAATCACGTTCTCGTGGGTCTTCACTGTCAAAGAGCTCCAACAACTTTAAAAATTAAATTGAAATTCATTACTTTTGAAAGGCTTAAGATTTTTGTTTTGTTACTACCTGATTTGAATTTTATCTTTCATTTACAAGTTTACATTAGGAAAAACATAGAATCAGTTTAACTATACATTTTGTTTAGATGCCAATAGTAGATTTTCAAAATTACACTTTTAGTTAAGATGATTTTTTAAATAAACTCATCAACTTCATTCCTTTCCTGTGTTCAGCAGACACCAAAGTCATTCCAGTAACTATTATACTATCAAAATAAAAATGAAATTGCAAAAATGAGATTATCAAGCTGTAGGTAAGAGGTTTACACTTGTTTAAGAAATCAGACTGGATCAAATCCATATCCTGTATTTACAATTTCTTAATTAAAATCCTTTACTGCTTATCTCAAAAAGGTACTTGTGTCTTGATGGCTAAGCAAAAGCATTCCTATACAAGAAATTTTACAATTAAGGAGGGGGTCAAAGAATAAGCACAAGATATGTAATTATTAACCAATTTCCTATTAATACAGACTAAATGCTGCAATAAGCTAACAAAACTTTCCACACACTTTTTTCTTGTAGAAAGTTTTCCAAGGATACAGAAAAGACCATGCTCACTCAAAGACGTAAGAAAATATTCCAATCCCATCATAGACCATAATTTTTGTTATTTTTTTAACCCTGCATGTCCAAGCAACAGCATATTCAGAAATGTTAGCTGACTTGAGCAAGTTAGTAACAGCTCAAGCAGTCCCCAGAGTCTCCTGCTCAGGTCTGAGCTTAGGTATGTCTGTACCAAGCAGCACAAGGGACTGGAAACAGCTGTTCAGGAACTTAGTTCGTGCTCATTTCAATTTTATATTTAGCAGGAATTTCTCAGGGTCACTACTCCACGGTTTTTCCCATATATAGCTAGCTGCTGGTTGCATTGTCTTTATCTTGTACTCTAGAGAAAGATCAAGTGAAATGTCAGGAACAAACTCTGCAATGCTGCTCTTAAGGACTACAGGTCAATTTGTAAACTGGATGCCCACAGCCAATAGTTCACCAGCAGCTTCAGGCTTAAATTTTGTGTGTAATTGAATAAAACTGACAAGAAGGAAACACTTATAAACAAGAACAGTAGAATCAAATAAGTGGAAATTAAATGCAGTCACTGAAGGGAGGGAGGGAAAGCACCCATCTTGTGGTTTTACTTTTCATTGCTGTATTGTGATGGCCTGCCAGCACTCACTCTTCTGATACTGAGCAAACAAGTATTTTAACAAACAAAATCTGGCAAACAAGTATTTCAACATGGTGAAAAAAATCCCCACTGGATTCACCTCGAACAAAAAACTGTTATGGCATTCTACACCATAATTCCCTGAGAAGTTATATTTAATATGAAATCTCACTTTGTTTTCTTGCTCATAGTTCTTTGCATGGTAAAGCACGACTTTCCTAAGTAATTTCTTACTTGATTTTCCTTCCAGGGTTAATACACAATAGCAAAGATAATTACACTATCTAGACACAAGTAAGAAGGTGTTGAAGCACATTTCATGTACAATCGGTAAATGAACTTTTTACAAGAAAAAAGTTTGCTGTAAGTTTTCCCATGACAAAACTGTGAAAAAACCAAATATAAAAGGACTACAAAAATATAATTAGCACATTGTTGATTTGACTGGAATTAAGTTACAAATCATGAAAAACACAACTTGTCTTCACAAATTCCAAATATCTTGCATTGCAAAGCAAATGAAAACAAAGTGTTCCTGAAGTTACTAATACATATAGCCCCTGTGGTAGGATGTGCTGTTTATTTTGTGCTTGGCAGAAACAACTGCTGGAACAACTGAAATTTACCCTGTGTCAACACGAAAGCTTTAAGAGTCCATCTGATAAATTAAACTTGAGAGGTGATCTTTAAATCCCACTTTCAACTTTAAAACTCCTCTCTTACCTGCTGTACAAATCTCTGGTCAATGTATCGCTTCGCAATGCTGGGCTGAAAATCCGGGCTCTCCAAAAACCTCAGGAAAAACTCATACACCAACTACAAACACAGAAATGAAAATTCTAAAGTTAGTAAGTACACCATAACACAGATCTCAGCCCTGTCACCACCACCAAAACCAGTGGGACTATTCACATGCTTAAAAACAAAAAAACGGAATCAAAGCCTAACACATCACTGCTTAGCCACAGCTTCCACTGGAATTTAGTGCAAGAGTTACATTAAGTACATAGAACAGTTTAATTCCCAGAAGAGTCAAATGAAAGTATCACTAGTGGACAGAAACCAAGTTCTAAATGTTACATTCCTGCCACGTTAAGAATTTATTATCAAGAAGTAAGTTACCAAACATTTAGCAGCACTGAGTAAAATTAAGTGTTCTAACATTACATAATTCCTTAAAGAGATGAAGAAAAATATACTAAGTGTTCCTGGAATTAAGTTTTGACTGAAAACTCTGAAAATGGAAAGTCATATTAAAGCAGCTGAATTAATTCACAGAAACTGAAAGAATTTGGATTAAAATTAGGCTTCTATATCCCAGAAACTCAATTATAATATCCATTAGGGCTTGTAGCATGTTATTGCTATTTAGTTCAATTTCCCATTTGCTACAATCCCACAATGCCCACAGATAAAAATTCTGACAGGAGATAGGGCTACCAAGGGCCTGGGTAGCAGAGAGACGAAGAGGCCAGAGCACAAGTCCCATATTTTGGGGATCATCAAAAGTCCAAGATAAAATACTGTACTTCCATAACAATGGCAGGTTATAAAATACCCAGAGGGCATCTCTTAACTAAGAGAGAATTGAGAGGAAAGATGCCTTATGTTTAGATTACATTCAGAGCTGTCAATGTTATCAATGTTTATTTCATAGCTCCATAGAATTAAACAACTGATTAGTAATAATACTAAAATGCAATTTAGGTACATAATGCCATCACTGACTGGGTCTCCAAATAAAACCCACGCAGAGCTGTGCTCATACTCACAGGCATGAATTTCAACTATTACCACCCCGAGTACTTAACTAAACTGAGAGCCAACACCTGAGTAATTCATAATTATAATTAGGAACCTCACTTGAGAGAAATGCATGACAGTAAGTACTTTTATGTAGAACATTTCAGCTGACAGTTACTTTTGCATAGCCTCAAGGAGGGTGTGCTGTATCTGCAAAGCAGAAGCTCAGAAACACAAGTTACCCTTCACCTTCTCCCCCTCTGAAGAAGAGCTTTTCATATCAGCAGTTCACACAGCAAAACAGAATTGTTAGGGTTGGGAGGGATCTCTGGAAATTACCTAGTCCAACCCCCCTGCCAAGGCAGGGTCACCTAGAGCAGGTGACATAGGAACAGATGGGGTTTGAATGTCTGCAGAGAAAGAGACTCCATGACCTTCCTAGGCAGCCTGTTCAGTGCTCTGCCACCCTCAGTGTAAAGAAGTTCTTCCTCATCTTGTGTTTCAGTGTCTGGCCATTACTCCTTGTCCTGTCACTGGGCACCACTGAGGAGAGTCTGGCACCATCCTCTCGGCACCTTAATACACAATCCAATAATAGAATTTTAAATGTTACCATATTCCATCCTCTGTCTTAGAAAGAGCTCAACCATGACTGTTTAATATCTTCATCAGTGACACAGACAGTGGAACTGAGAGCACCCTCAGCAAGTTTGCAGATGGAACCAAGCTGAGCAGGCACTTTGAGCAACCTGATCTCATGTACGGTGTCTCTTCCCATTGCAGGGGGCTTGGACGAAGGTGATTTTTAAAGGTCTCTTCCAATCTAAAACATTTTGATTCTACTGATCTTTTTCAAACTAGAAACTAGATAAATTCATATAGAAATGGGCAACATATGGCCAGAGAGAGATTATATAGCACAGCTTCATAGGGATTAATTTTGGAATTTAATTTAATTCAAGATTTCTGTAACAAATTCCTATATGAAATACTTCTGTCAGTGACAACAACAAAGAACAGCCATGTGCAGTAACTGCTGAGACAATGAAACGATATCGGAAGCTACCACCAGGGGGGAAAATAGAAAAAAAAGAAGTATGTCATGTTACCAACAAGAAAGGACAAGTTGACCCTGAAGCCCTAGAAGAATAAATACAGGATGAAACACAAGGATTGCAAAGTCAGTTGGAGTTCCAAGAAAATGCTCTGCTAAGCATTTGCAAGCCCTTAAGCTGAGAAAGGGTTAACCATAGGATGACTAAGACCCATCCTCACAATGAAGCTATGGAAGTGACAGATGAAATCCTAGGCTATTCCAGGAAGATACTGACAGCACAGACAGAGATGCAGTGTCCCACACGTGCTTGAGGGAATTTATTAAAACCTGAAAGGAGAGAAAGAAAGAGCCACTAGAATTGTCACGGGATAGAGCACTTTTTTTGAGAGTGAACACTAGATTGGTATATTTTGTTTTCCCTAAAGGACAGGGGAGGAAGGACAATTATGGCTTCTTTCCATAAACAGATACCGTGACTGCAATAGACATCAAGCAGAAGAACTAAGTGAAAAGCACAATGCTGCAACATCTTGTTACAAGCTGTCCAAGACTAAATTCAGGATATCAACTGGGTATCAAAAAACTTTGGAAATCCTTGTGAGCCTCTGGAAATACATGAAAGCCCCTCTATCGAGGGCATTTCAGGAAGCAAGCTGCAGTGGCCATTTTTGGGTAAGTGAGCCTCTCGCTTCTCCCGTATGCTAATGTTTGCAAACTTAAAAGCATAACAACAACAACTATCAAACTGGGGCACCAGAACAGATTCTGGCCACAAGAGATCCTACCTAAAGAGACAGGCATGCTCAACTTGAGTTTAACAGAAGCTTTACTATTGGAAATACTAAATCAGGGGAGAGATGGTGGATTTAGTAGTTTTTGTTTTCAAAAATAGTCTGCTTGGGTCAAAGAGCTATGAAATACAGCTCCTAATGCTTTAGTGATTCAATCTTGCAGGGACCACTAGAATATTATTGCTTTAAACTATCAATTCTACCAACTCTGCAACTCCCTAAGCTTCAAAATACACAGTGGCTTTAAATGTCAACCTGTTCAACCTAGTTTGGCTGTCACAAACCATCTCAAGCACTGCTTTAAAGCAACATCTTTCAAGTGCCACTCATTTTACTGAAGGTCTGCAGTCTTTTGTTGTGGCTACACACACTGGTAACTTACTAGGCAATTATGTCAACAGATTCAAGCAGAGAGTAGAGATTCAGATTTTTTTCTTTCCTCTCCCAGAAAACTGGCTACCTGACTGCCAGATCAGGATAGAATTCGGAATTTGTTAGTAATTGATATTTAGGTATTTAGAAGTCAGATGGTGCTGCTACTGACTACAAGAGACGCTTAGCCCTTGCACCCTCCCACCCAACAAAATCAAAGCCTTTCATCCAGTTCAGTTACAGCCATTTCTCCTATGAATTAGAATCAGCCATATATAAGAAAATAATTATCACAGCCTTTAACCCGCAGAGCTACTTTTTGTGGTAACTTAATTCTTGTTTGGTTTAAATCTCAAATGCTATGCTGACTTTTCATAGTCAGTATTAGAAGCCCAGTTTTTAAAGAAGAGCATTTGTTGACGCATTGGAAATGTAATATTATAGGGGCAGAGTAGCATTTTAGCTCTTGAGAGGAGAGAGTGAATGGTATGCAGATGTGCAGCAGCTTAATCTTCTACCCATGGCTGGGAGTTGCTACTTCACTTTTCTTTAACAGACACTACTTACATAAATCAGCAATGAGCTACCCGAGGTATGTGCTTGGACAATGACAACTTCTAGGAGCTAAATGAATATAAAATAAAATTCAGCAGCATTTCAAGTCAATCACGTGGTTGATACAGCAGTGCTATGAAAACCACGAGATTGCCACAGAAGTGCAACAATGGAATAACCACACAACTGTTACCAAACAACGCCGATATTGTAAAGTTTCTGCATGGAGGGAGGGAAAAGGGTGGAAAGAAGAAGGGGATTTCTATTTGCTCAAAGGACAAATAAAGGCTATTACTCCATTTTTTGTAATTATCATGAGAAACTGAACTGTTAACATTAACTTATATTTTATTGAAACTACACAAAGTTGCTCAGTTGCAGAAAACAAACCTCTTAGGTGAAGAACAGAATTACGTAAAATATCCACAATTTTCATACATACACCACAATTTAACAGTACAATCCCTCTGTTTAAAAAATAGTATTTAAGCCATTTAGAAGAGTTATATTCAGCCATATTTATACATGCTAAAAAAAGCACCACTGTTTTTCTCTCTCAAGTATAAAAACTCAATTGTACTATAAAAGCAATTTTTATGTTCTGAACAAAGGCACAAAATGACTGAAGAAGCCACGTTTCTTGCCATACAAGAAGGCTTGAAAGTAAAGGAATGACATACCTGTATGTGGGGCCATGAGGCTTCAAGAGTTGGTTCATCTTCTTCTGGATCAAAATCTGGGTTATCACTAGGTGGAAGTGTTCTGAAAATATTAGAACTAATCTGCAAGCAAAAAAAAAATTAATTGTATCACTGTTTATGCTTCCACAGATCACATGCAGTAAGGTACTGCATTTATCCTAGAATCAAATGAAACAAAACCATCTAAAAAAAGTAACATAATAAATCACTTCTTCATTTTTTCAAAACTGCAAAATACAAACAGCCAGAAGTCTGAAACAAGTCAGTGAAAACAAGAAAGTAACTTTTATCTCAACTGCTTTACAAGCTTGTAGCTAGACATGGTCATATTGGGAGATTTTCCCTGAAACTATGGAAGTTTAAAAAAATTCTGCTTCTCTATAAAAAACAATTTTTAACTATGTGACACCAAGAGCTGTTTTTATATAAGACCACAAATAAAATATAACTAACCAATTATGATTTAAAGAGAGACCTCTCCACATGTAATCCCAAAAACCTATCTTATTCTAAAGTTCTTCACTTCATTTCAGGATATTTCTGTTTACATCCTTCACTTTTTCACCTTTGAAAATTTCAAGATGTTTCAAGGTTTTGGCAAGTTAGAAACATGTAACCATTCTGGCTTTTCCATTTCACACACTGGCTATTTTTTCTTAAAGTTACTCTAAGTTACTTTTAGTATGATACAGTCACATCAAATCAATTTCAAAAGGACAAGTTTAAAAAAGGTTTCTTCAGGGATTTTTGAAGTATATTAAAGTCTGGATAGAAGACCATTCAGATGTCAAAGGAAAAATGTCATTTCTTGCACCAGATATAATGTATGGATTTAAAATGGATTTAAATCTCTAGCATGAACAAAAGAGAATGTGAAGTTCATTTCATTTCTGCATTTTTTACCATTCTTTAAGGAACAAGTTTAACCTGATTTTTCCAATCACCTTTTACACTCTTTTAGTCTTTTTGATCAAATCTGTTTCAAGTAGCTGCTTATCACTCAAGCCTACTAAACACAAAAGAAACTGTTTGACAGTCTGCAGAAAATCCTCCTGCACATATTCCATGGAGTCTCCAAGGTGTTTGAAGAATCTTGCAGAAGGACTTTAGAAAGATCCTGAAGTCACCAGCTGGCTCTGCACAGAAGAATCAGCTGCCTCATTAAACAAGACACACAGCTGCTGCATAAAATGACTTTTCATTTCCTCCTATGCCCTTCGTTCTGTGTCCTGTCACTGTCTCCTGCTGGGACACGGCAAAGCTGCGGCGCTGCTGTCCTGGACTGGAAGGGCAATGATGTTCTCTATGGATGGGCACTACAGCTGTCTCTGAGCTTAATGCACAGGAAAAACAACAAAAAACAAAACAAAAACCCAAGCCAAACAAAGCCACCCAAACAAACAAACAAAAAACCCCATGAGAAACAGTACAGTTGTCCTTTAATGTTGTAAACACAAGGGACCTGGGATTCCGAAGCTCAAGAACAAAAGGCTGCGGGGGAGAGGAGGGGGAAATAGGAGTCAGAGAACATTAATTTTAATCAAGCTCAAAACCCAACATTGCAATCCTGGTTCTCTTATTTGCTTTGTCTGCTCTTACTAGGTGTTTAATAAAACCCTCCAGCACATGAATCAGTCTCCTTCAGAGAATGTTCTATCTCTGCTTGCAAGTGTTCTGGTAACATCTCTTGAAAACGCTTCTTCTTCTTTCTAGATACATCTTGCTGAACTGAGCTGATCAGCCTTTAGCACAGAACCTCAAGAGTAGTGAGTAAGTTTCACGCCCAAAACAAAGGTAATAAGTACTAAATACACTTCTGCAGCAGAAACAATTAGCAAGCCTCTCAGGCCTTTGGAAAACTAATTGCATGATTTTCAGAGTATTTGGTACTGCCACTAGCATTAGTCATCTCCTGAGAATATATGAAACTTAAAATAAACCTTGCACCCTTTTTATGTACGATCCTGTCTCCCTCCAAAAAAGTTAATTTACTTTACTATGTTTGCAACATTTTTGCAAATTTTTCTCTATGTCCTCTTCTATTATTTAAATCATTCTTTTTCTTTCATAAGTGGTATCTTATCCCAAAACTGTGATTTCAGAAACACAAATCATAAAAGGTTTTTAAAGCTGGATAGATTTCCAGATAAATCCAGCATCAGCTTTCTAAATTAAATCTCAAAGTTTTCCAAAAATGTGCCAGTTAATATACTGAGATACAGCAATTATATTTTATTAAAATCAAACAGAAAAAAAAGTCCCTGATTGTCTGTACACTTGAGCTAAACATTTGAAAGATACTAAGTTCAATTCCAATTTCTGAGTGTGCAGATAGAGGACACCTGATTTCTTTTAAATTCTGAATTCACAACTCATACAGCCTGTTAGGACAATCTCATTACATTGAATTTTTATATGCTGCTGGGGAACAAGGCGAGGTTGATAGGCACAAGGAGATGAACGCGTACTGAAGAGACATTTCTCTTATGCTCCCCAAACTGATAAAAAGTAGAACTTTCTAACTTCCCAGGAAGTTTTAAAACTTAAAATATTTGCAATGCCAAACCCTAATTTCCTGTTATCTTCAGAGTGCTTTTAACTGAGAATTTCCAACCAGAGAAGATCTTAGTTCTGGATGACCTAGAACAGAGGTGCACTGACTGCTGTGCTACACCTTCATAACTATTTGTAAGCAAAACTCCTCCTCAGCTGAAGGAAAATCAGGTTGCCCAGGGCACCAAAAAAATAACCTGAAGTGTGTCCTGCACATCCGTTTAAACAAACACTTTTTTTTAATTATGTTGTTCCATCCTCAGTGGCTTGAAATGACACTGGTATCATTTCAAGCTCCCTACCTCAGGATCCAAGCAGAGCAGAGACAACCACAGGAGTCTGTGTGGTACTGGCTCAGCAGCTATCCCAGCAACAGAGACCAGCTGGAATGCCAGAGAGACCTCCTCACCTGCACAGACCTTGCCTATGCACCGGTCAGAAACAACATTTTATTTCCCCTCCTGCTGTCTCTAAGGCATTGTTGACTTAGCCTCCCCACAGATCAGGCGACTCCAAGGAAACCTGAGGCTGTTTCCTCTGCAAGCTGGAGGAAAGGTGTCCCAGGCCTAGGGAAAGACAAGGGGCTTTGGAAAGAGATTGTCTCTGCTTCTTCTACTGATGCCACTCTGGCTTTTTCCAGGGAATTTTTTAGTCTGCCTATCCTCTACCAGCCAGATGACAGCTGGATTTCATTAAGGACACTTCTATTTTTTTTATGTCAAAAACACCATCCTTCAAACTCTGCAGTAAAACACAAATGTTTTTTTTTCTTTTAATGTAGGAACACTGAACAGCCTAAAAACTTAAAACCCAAACAAAACAAAAGTGAAACAGTAACTCTTCAATCTCATACAAGTTTTGCTACCAAGACAGGCCTCGAGCCTGACACAGGTGTTATGTGGAGGGAGAGACAGATCCATGCAGATTTTTTTCTGAAAGCTGGTACTTCGTCCTAATTCACAGCAAAGGCCTTTTCTGCTGCCAGTTGCCAGGGAGATTAGAAATACTATTCAAGCTTGGAGGGATCTTTTGTCTCAAGCTCTCAAAAAGCTCTCACTGAGCATTTAAAGCTCTCACTGAGCTTCTTCACTTTCTGTCATTTTAGGGGAGAAAAGGAGATGGAAATTTGTTATGGAAGGAAAAACAAGCATCCACAGAATCCAATCATTTGCACAACAACAAAAACCTCAAAAGAACAGCTCAACACCACCTTATCTCCAAGAAAAGAAAACAACTCCAATATAAAAGAAAACCTCCCTTCAACAAGTACTATGGGCTAGTTAGTATATTCTTTCTTCTAACAAGGGGCTACAGAGGGCACACAGAATAAGAAAACACTGCAAGGATTCAGGCTTGCTGCCACCAGCAGCAAGAAAAACAAAGCCTAAGAAGAGGTGAACATACTTTGTCCTTTATTTTCTTATGTAAAAAACATTTAGGACAGAAAATCAGGTCCTTTAAAAAACAAAACTATACAAAAACCCCCAGTGTCCCAGATTTTTTTGTAAAACTTAATAAGCATCTTCTGAAACAGCCAAAATGATTAAAAGGGTTCCAATAATCCTAGCCCTTCAGTGTAATGGCAAAACTTCCACGCTTGTTTACATTAAAGATCTGATCTTCCCTTTCAGCTGCCCAGAAGAAAACCCCAACCAAACAACAAACAAACCACCAAACAACAAACAAAACAAACCTCAAGAAAAAACTAGCTTTAACTGTATAGAGAACTACACAGGCTGTAGGCTGTATATTTGAACTGCTCTGCTTATGCTCCTGATAGCTCTTTTAAAGTCAGCATTTTATCTATGTAAACTTCACCAAAGTTTAGAGAACCATTACCATAAATGCATGGGCACTAAAGCCATTCTTTTTACATTTCACATTTCTAGGAAAAAAAAGTAATTTCAGATTATTCTCAAGTGTCCTTCAGTTGCATTCCCAGTACATGGAGTATAGGCAGATCAAAACCATTACTTAAGCAGCATTTCAAAATGCACATAAACACCTGGGAAAGTCAGCAGATAACAACCACAAATATTTTGTTCATTATTCAACAAGCCATTAGTAGAACTTGCATGGGACAAGTCATCCTATGGTTTATAACTTCAGCAACCCACTTAAGCTGCTCTAGCACAACTCTCCAGGGCCAAAATAATAACAAACAAAATACAAAGTATTTACAAAGTAGAGTTGCTTTCTTATATTGATAAACATTTCTGCTGTCACCAGTACCTGCAGCAATCACTACCAGAAAACTTCAGCCTCACTCTCCATTGCCACTAGTAAATAAAGATTGGCAGCACTGAAATATTGCCATTTGCTGAAAGAGAACAACTTCAAAGCTTAGCCAGGCTGCAAGTATCTGCAGTGTACCAGTTCTTTCATTTTAATTATCCTGAATGCATCATGTTTCAGCTAATAATTAAAACTTGCAAGTTGTTTGTTTTTACAAGCCTAAGCCAAGTTATCATTAACAAATTATATTATATTGTATAAGCAGAAAAACCAACCACAATTCTGAGTTAAATGCCATTAGAGTCATAAACTGATTAAGGTATTTTTTAAAATTCAAACTGTAACAAGAGCATTCTACTTACCATTTTCACTATGTCAGCATAAGCTGATTCAACAATCACTCCACGATTTGTTGAAACATATTCAACCAGTTCATTCAGTGTTGCTCTCTTGATTTCTTTGCTTTTCAGGTCTGAAACAGAGTCCATGAAGTCAAAGAGCACACAACACTGTTGCAACTTCTGACAGAAAAGATCCTGCTGTTCATTGAAGGTGGCATCTATAAAAGAAAAAAAAAAAAAAACCCAAACACTTAAGTCTGTAGAAGCAAACACAGGATTTCTAAACCTATTTTGTTGACAAGAATTTGCACAGCTATGACTTGTTTTTTTATGGGGAATGGTGTGCTTTATAGTCAGCAAACTAATAGCAAATTAATAAGCAATTTTGTCAAAACTGAAAACATCTGTACGTTGGAATGGAACACCCACCATTCCCAACTTTTGGTACGTGAAAGAAATAATGGACAAAGATAGGGCAGTAAATATATTTACCAACAATGAGTTCCTGAATTAACTTTATTTGAAATACATAGACATTAACAAGTCCCATCTCTCCCTCAACAAAAGTCATATCCAGCAGCAGTGCATCATACTAACCTTTCATTCATCCGATTTGTCTCATTCTGTTCCCTAATCCTTTATTATGTAACCTGCTTAAAAGCTGTAAAATCTGCTTTGAAGGAACCTTGTCTTTTTACCCCAATGCAAAATGCTTCACATACTTTTGACATCATGTGAGCAATGTTTCTCTGAAGAAAGAATTCCAATATTTCGAAAGGACTAATCCCGAATTTTAATGCTTTGGTCTAAATAATTTATTACAATCTTAGTCATATAAGGGTTTTCCAGATTTTTTGGCCTATTAAAACAATGTGTTTGGCTGTGACTTAGCATTTTCATTTTAGCATTCAGTACCTCTGTAATCTGATAAGCAAAATTCCTCCATTAGCATTTCACATTAACTCTAAAAGAGATGGATTATCAAGCACTACACTCTTCAAAAATTTAATAAATCCTTAATATATTGTAACTGTTCCAAAGTTGCATGATCACAACAAAAACAGGCATGGCGTTAACTGAAAATTTGCTTTAATGTGCCTTTTGTTCTTAACTGTTTGTAAGGGTTCAAAGCCACTGCAGCAATACAGCATCACCTCACCTATCAGCCAGTTGGCATTTCACTCACTCTGGTGAAAAAACTGTATTCCCAATTTTATCTCCAAATGAAGAATGCCCTCCCCTGAAGAATTTTCATGACTTGTCTACAGCCTGACTACATCCCTTAGCATCATTAATTCACTGCAGTATTGCTATGAGCACTGCTGTTTCATCACCAAAAAAATTATCCAGACAAGAATAAGGCAACTGAGTACTGAAAATTTTAAGTCTCACTTTAAAACCTGAACAAATCACAAAAAATCTCATGCTTCTCTTTAATGTTTTACAATCATTCTAATGAAACAAACTTAATTAAGTTTATACCTTCAAAAGTTCACTCTGATATTGCCTGTTTCTCAAGTTTCATACCAAAACACCTTTCATTTTGTGGCTGGAACAACAACAGTCAGCAGTAGGTTTAACATTCAGTAGTTATCTGATAGAATTGTTTCGTTTCCATAAGCGAAAAGTAATTGCTGAGATGGACTGACACGCCTCGCTGAGATGGACTGACACGCCTCCACTGTAATCCATACTGCTTGCTCTGCCCTGGAAATTCAGGCACCAGAATACTGTACTGTGTTCCCTCTCCCCACCTGACAGTTATGATCCTATTAGCTGAGCATAACGACTTCAGGGAGCTTTTGAACAAGCCAGCAATTACTACTCCCTCATGAAAAACGATTCACACTTTTGAATGTCAATTCTGCAGTTCTAACCATTTTTCTTTTGAATAAAAAACCTTGCAAGATGCTTATTTTGCTCAGATAACTACAAAAACACGAATTGTTACACTCTGCAAAATAATGAACATCAGCTGTAAAAACATTTGTAAGTTACATAACATTTCAGCTCGGATCTTCTAATGTTCTACAGGATTGCATGAGTAAGTATTGTATCACAGCAACAAAGCAATAACAGTGACATGCTGAGGATAACATCCAAAAAGCCTAATTTAAGGATCCGACACAGGGAGGGCAGCTTTTTTTGTCACTAGCCCCAAGCTGATAGCCAGACTAACACAGGAACCGAGCCTATTCTTATTTTCCCTCACTACAAACTCAACTATACGCCAAGTTACAAAGGTGCACAAGTGAGGCACAGCTAATATAATACAGTTAAGTGACAAAAAATAAGAAAAAAATTTTAAAAATGAAGTTTCACTAAGGAAAATTTACCTAGAAGTTTCAAAAACCAGCAGACAGTACCTGAATACTTCCAACCATGGTTCAAACAGACTAAAGATTAAAAGCTAGTAACTAGAATTCATAAAAAATAATTAAATCACTTATTACCTTCCCTAGGATACCAAATAAATTCCTGCATTAGCCACTTTTAGTTAGACACCAGAGTAACAGGGAATCTCTCCCCTACCAGTCCATTTCATTAGCAACCTGAGCTCTCTCAATTTGTCACGTTTCCTCAAATGAAAAACTTGCCATTAATCTGTTTTGTAAGTATTAAAACTTTTAAAGTAAAACCAAAGGAAGTACGTTCTTCTAAGCACATATCCTTTTTTCATATTTACAAGGGGAAACACAATTATTTTATCAACTTATTACTCTAGTCATCTTCAAGAGATGAAAATTATGTGCAACCATGGCAAAAAATAAGGTAACAAGAAAGCCAGTTCTGTTATATCAGTACAACCTGTCTTCATGTGCTCAATCCCTGCTTGACACACTGCACATTTGTCCCAGGAATGTTATGAAAGGTACCATGGGAACCACCAAGTGATCAAGGAAAATTTGTTTGTCAGATAGGGTTCTTAACTTTTCAAAGCCTTGCCTTTAACTCTCCCAGCACAGTAAAAGCTAGACAACTTTATACCACAACAAAATCATATCACAACAGTTCATTCTAGTTCTAGGAATAAAATAAACTGTGCCACCATAACTACATAAACACTGGAGCTTTTAGCTTTAGTAGTTGAACAACCCATGGCATGATTTTTAAACTAGCTTCAATCTAATATTCTATGAAGATTTACATCGTACATGTGAAGTTCAAGATAATTGTTATTCTTCAAATACCCTAAACACCACAAAGACCATAGAAAATAAACTAGGTTCAAAGTAGACAGTGGGTGCCTCAATGAAACAACCTTGAATCAAGCATGATGATGGGAAATCCTGAAGACAAAAACTTAACATTCAGCACCAAAAGAATTATTGCAAATTATGATCCACTTTAATCATGACTTGCCTCTGGTCGTTTCCATGATAGATAGTAGAGAGCTTGTACCTGATTAAAATACTTAATTTGATTATTGCACTTCATAATACTTAAATTCTCCACAGACTACTTCTACTGTTTACAAACCCCCCCTCATTACAGACCATAGCCAGAATATTAAAGGACAAAAAGTAGCAAGCAATTTGACTTGGAAGTTCTTCCTGAGCAGAAGTTTTAAAACATTGAAACTGTATGATTGTACACATTTGTCTCTAAATTGAATGCTTTCAGATTTGTAAGGTCATCAATGCAAATCTAAGCATAGAATATTGAGTTAAGAAACTAATCTTTCTGAGGAAGGCCCAAGCAAAATATGGAAAGGGAAAGAATTCACAAGAGCTACTCCACTGGTACATAACTGGAGACACAAACACACTACAACGATGTCTTCCTACAATGTATTTATCTCTTATGTTTACAGCCTTCCTCCTGGAAGGAGAAGAAAGAAAATTCTCCTTTTTCAACACAATTGTTTACCCAAGACCTTCAGTACAAAGCCAGAGAACCTAACATAATCCTTGATTCATCAGCAGAAACCAGACTCTTAAATCCACAAAAACTCTCTCAACTACACAAATGGCAAGTTCAAAATTCGTAGTTTCCCTGCCAGTACAAAATAAACCTTCTCAAACATTTGCAAACATTTTCCATTTTTTTTTTTAAGTCTCTCTAATTAAATATTTCTACTTTTTCCTGAAAGAGCTACCTCAGGAAGATGCAGAAGCCAGAGAAACAACTGAGGAGTTTTTGTCTGATAGCCCCTTAAAGCAGTTCATACACAGCATTTTCAAGCACTTAGAGGACAGTGGTATTATGGAATAAAGTACCACACATCTCCTTAGAACATGGTGACAACCCTACACTTCTACATAATGCCCTGACAAAATGAATACATGAAAAGGATCATGTCATAATTATGCTGCATTCCACAGTGCAAAGTTTAGGATTTAGTCTCTGCTGTCTGGTTATATTTACTGCACTGTATTCAGCTGTACTCAGTGGTGGAGGAATCTGCTAGAGCAGAACAAAGCCTTAACACTGACATGGAGAGAGGATCATGTGGACTATGAGACACCAAATCTCTGGGTTTGGTTTTGGGGCTTTTAACTCAAAGGAATCAATGTTGTTGTACAGCCGCTCCTTTCAGAGACACCATTAGTCTGAAAAAGAGGCAGTGTGATAAACTCTGCCCCACTTACATAAACCAAGCACAGGGAGTCCTATTTCACCTAAATTTAATATTTGGGTTTGTCCTGGAGAGCTCTTGTGTGCATGATTGTTGTGATCTCTCCTAGCATGTGAGTGTCAGTGCTGACGTTACAGGCATGGTAAAGCATTGTTAAGAGATGCAGTTTTGGTGCAGCTGATGTTACAACAGGGCACAGAGTGTTTCCAGGTTCTCAGAAGTCTCCATCTGCAGCCTGACAGGCAGCAAAGTCGTTGGCTGACCAAGAGATTGAGAGAGGTCTCTCTCCCTCCTACCCCCTTTCCCATTTACTCCTCCCTTCCCCTTCTCTGTTCCAGTCACATCCATCCATCAGCACCAGCTCTGGAACTTGTCAGGCTCTTCCTAAGCTGCTTTAACTCAATAATGTGGTCATATTAGTGAGGTTAAATGGCTTCTGGAGGGGCCTGATGTGCATCAGCTCAAGCACAGGATTAGAGATGGGAGCAGAAGCTCTCTGCAGTGACCTAAGTTAGTTTACCATATCCTCTGGAACCATATCATCCAACTATTGAGGCATGAGATGATGTGTAGGTAAGATTATTCAGTTAAGGTACTTTTGAGAATAACACATTTTGGATTTTTTTGTTTGTTGTGGGGTTTGGTTGTTTTGGGGGGTTTTGTTTTATTTTAAATAACTTTAAGCTCCTTTTTAAAGAAAAAAAGTAGCCCCTGTATACTTGGTTACACTGGTAGTGTACAACATTCTCCAGCAACTCCATACATCCATAAGAGAAGTTTCCACAATTCCAGCCTTTGGTAGCTCAACAGCCCAAGTGAGATGGGGCTACTCAGACGAGCTCTGTGCAGCACCGTAGGCATCCAAGGAAGTCTTCATCAGTATCTTCACATATTTAATCTTCCACATTAAAAAAGCTTTGTCACCCTAAGGAATAAGTACTATTTTTAGTAGACCAGAGCTGTAGGTTTTCCCTCTGCCCCCTCCAATAAGAGTTCAAAGAATGTATTTTCAAATTACCTGTTACCCCAAAATCTACAGCTGTTGCTAGGACTCTGGAAGGGGCTGAGTGAATTTTTCTGCATGTTGTCAGTAAACAGAACTCTGACTTTCCAGGACAGATAAGGGAGTCAGGATAGAATAACATTATGCATCTTAAAAGTTAACCAGCTCCTTATTCAATAGTAAATTTGTTCACTAGAGAAGGAGGTTTGAAAGACAATGAAGAAAAAGGGCATTTTCAATCATTATTGAAAGGAAATTTATACTACCTGTAAGAGATAAACAAACAAAAAAACCCCACACAAAACAAACAAAGAAAGGACTTGGCACAGAATTGCCAAGTTGGTCAATCCTGTCTAGGACCCATGTGCTCATACTAACATTTAACTTCTTCATTTCAGAAATCAGGACTGCAAAGGAACAATCAAGGTAACAAGCTGAGCTTCTCCTGTACTTCCATTTTTAAGTAAACTATTCTGCAGATGGTCATCAGGCAAGGCTTACACATTGTGGCACCCTCCACGTGGTAAGTCTCCATTCTCTTTCGAAATAGTTAAAAAATCAGAAATTTTGCTCATTGGAATATTCTGAATTTAAGATTAATTCTGTGATACATGCCAGGGAAGGAAAAAGAAAGAAGGAAATCACAGACGTAAAAGTAGATGAGAACAACAATCAACAATTCCTTTTATTCGCATACAGCACTGTGGTTTAGAGTTAGTTACAAGTCTAGGCTACAGATAATTTTTAAGTCATTTAGTAAAAAGTACTCCTGGAAAGCTGTCTCTCACCCAATAAGACATTGTTTGTTCAGAGAGTCTCATCTGCTGCTCCACGTGGCCAGCAGTTGACCCCAACGAATCAGTCCAGAAAATCTGAGAAGCCCACGCTGATCTAACAACATCTGTCACAATTTCTGTGACACGGCTTCTTGCAATGATAATAAGCTGCAAGTGTCTTATCTAGATTGTTTCTACCATCTTCCAGGCATTCTTATAACCTCATATAGTTAAGAGTCTCCAGCTATTACCATGTTAAATCCCTTGATTTTAATTAAGATTTGAGTCAACCAAGACACTTCAGAGAGTAAGTACCACATTGAAATGCTTTCGTATTAATAGCCCTAATTCCTACTGTGTAATTACAGAAGACAACAAGCAGTTAGATGCAAAAAGTAATACAAATTATCCTCTCGGTCCTTAAAAAGTTAGACTCTAATAACTGGGCCTGCCACAATTCACCTTATTTCTACCACACTTTCTAAAAAAAGGAGACTTAAAGCACCATTGATTCTTTAAACAAATAAAAACTCACCAAGCATACCAATCACTGGAACAGGAACAAAAAGCACCCTAAAGTCACCCTTAACAAAATGTACAAGTTTAACAATACAAAGGTTACCTCAAGAGCACACCAGCAGTTCAGAATCTAGCTGAAATTCAGTTCCATGCAACAACAAGGAAAAGCAGGGGAAAAAAAACTGTTCAATGGACTGACACAGTTGAATCAATGTTGTTTTTGAAAGTACTGAGACGCTGAGGAATTTGCCCATGGCTAACCATATGAAGTTTTGTTCAGAGTGATAGTGTATTTATTAGAAAAGGCAAAGAAGTTTCACTTCTTACACAGATGAAGTGTTATATTTTCAAAAAACAATAACCCCCCCACTGATCTTGTACTTGAACCAAGCTTTCTCCCACCCATAAGTCAACTGTTATGCTCTCCAACACATTCATTTACGGTTTTGCCTGCTACTGTATTTGCTGTCTTCATTCGAAACCCCTAAAGCAGTTTTAGTGACAGATCATACGGCAGAGTGAGCCTTTTTTGAATACACCCAGAGCCTCTAAAAAATTAATTTAAAACAGGAACCTGCCTCTTTAAGGAAGATACGTCTAAATTTAAGGGTGATAAATCCTATTGCAGAATTCACATGCACAGGCAGGTCATTCAGTTGGGAAAAGGGGAGAGTAATTAATTACTTGAACGGGACACTGTTTCTCAAAAGATGTGAATATGGGATAGATAGCACCTTTTAACTTAAAGTTATAGAATTGATACAAAGGCCCAAGATTTAAAACTGCTTTCCCAAACAGAAAAGACAACTCCTAAATAGCTTTTTTGATATTGAAATGCAACAAAGGTTTTTGTTATGGTAAGACAGAGATGCTTTCAAGAAGTCCTCCTAACAAGATGGCAAATAAAGGTCAAGGTAAAGCCCTGCATATGTAAACAGGTCCTCTCTTTAAAGTCTAAGTCAGGTTACACTGAATGAGTCACAAGGTGAAAGTACCCAGAGAGGCTGCACACAGCAATTTGTTACTCCATGTAATTCACTCTTGTGCCAGGAAAATTAACCAGCAGCAAAACCCAAGAGACTACAGAAATGAAAGGATACTATAGACCAAGCTTCTGAGAGTGTCAAATCAAAAAGATCAGAAGGGACAACTGGTACAATGCTCCATGTTCCACAAACATGAAATCATTTAGACTTTTCCACAAATGGAAGCACTTGCCCTTAGAGAAACACTATCTATCAAAGCGTAATGGTTCAACAAAATTTTGGTTTTTTGCATGTAACTTTGAAGATGCAATAAAGCCCTTGAGGGTGTGACACAGTGGACTCAAGGAAGCATTTCACATCTACCCTGCTAAGAATTAAAAGAATATTCTGAGCAGCTCTGCTCCCTATTTTACCCCCCAACGGCTGTAGTGCTCTGCACAAATTTTACCATGGCCCACACACAGCTGAAAAGCAGGTGACAAAGTTGTGTGCCACACAGGCTCAGTAAAAATTTCAGCTCAATACCCATTATCCAGGACTGCATCAAAAGTATTTTCAATTAATAGCAACCTAAACACTTTGCTTGATGTTTGACCAAATCAAATTGATTTGCACCTTCTAAGTCTGGAAGGACAGCAACTGTCTTTACAACTTGAGTAAGTCCCCTTTACATTAAGTCAACTGCAAAACTCTTGTCTGACTGACATTACAGTAGTTTAAAATGACTGAGTGGTAATTATGAAGTATGCCATAAGTGGATCTGGTGTGGCATATTATTAACAGATTAAATATCTACTGACTTGTATTCTTCCCCATCATTTCCTCACCATATCCAAGTATAGAATTAATTTTGAGTAAAATGATGAAGTTGCTCCAGTTTGACATCACACTAGAACATACAAGTCAACACTACAAATCAAGTTTGTTTATTTATTTTCCCAGAAACTGAAGAAATACTCATGTAATTTTCACATGGCAATATTAGTGCTAAGTGAAATACAAAAATACCCTTTATTGAAACCAAGTGTAGCTGTTAAACACTATTTAACAGAAGTACAGAAACTCATTTTGCAGTTAATTTAGCACTTAGCTTTTAAATGTGAAGGAGATGCACAGAAGAGTAATTTAATAGGAAATGTGTGCCAGAGGAAACAGTCAATCTAACTTCTCAAAAGACAAGGAAAACCCACCTCTTCCCTTGAATTCCTGTGTAAATCTGTGTGGAAGTTACAAGTACCAGATTAGCTCCTTGGATAAATATGTACTTCACAAATTGGCTGCACCGGTGTTTCTTACTTTTCAAAGTCTTCTGGGATAAATAATTTAAGGAGATACTTTATAATTGTGTTGCAGTAAGAATGTGTGCAATGTTTAAATTAGACAGGGAACACAGGTGAAATCCTGGTTATGTTGCATTCAGTGACCCAACTCCCACCACCCTGAACTAGAACAGATCATCCTGAGCAGACAAATACCAAACACTTGTGGGATCTCTTAGCTTAATTTAAGTGAAGGAGACATTTAGCCTCATAAATAAAAGTTTGAGATAATTTTTTCATCAGTTTTAAGCATACTCTAACAGCTATGCTCTCTCTACCAAAAACTGTAAACATGAAGTGTTCAGTAATGAGGGATCCTGCACTTTAAGTACTCTCCCATTTGGCAAAATCTCTTGGCTATTTTTAAACTCAACTTACATCATTTTGATGTGTTTGGTTTATTTTGATCCTGCTTCCTACTCTTAAGGGAAAATGAACAAATATGTATTACCAAACCTTGTCCTTCCTGATTTTACTGTGGGACCAAGCCCAAGTCTCTCAAGAGGGTTCTGATATTCACATCTTAATTTTTCTTCTCAAAACAATAACTGTTTGCCTAGAGAATCCAACTATGCTGAAATGCATAAGTTTATTTTCCATACATAATTTGTAGCAAAGCATTTGTTGCTTTTACATGCATGTGGAACCAAAATTTTTGCTGTTTAACAAGACTTCAATCTTGCACATGCCGTATTTCAAGCACAGAATTTTTAATGGAAAATACAGTACACTTTTCAAAAGTTTTACAAAATTATACTAAATTAGAACTCTTTTTTTAAAAGCACTTTTTTCCCCTATACTCTCCCATATAATTTTACTTGGGATGAAATTAATAAAATAAAAACTGTGCTTTTGTATTTTGAAGTACCAAGCATCTACAGAAATAAACCTATTAAATCACTTCTAAAAGCTCACTTGTTTATGCAGTGATGAACTCTGCTAATCCTTTAATACAACTGTAGTAGAAATGAAGCTGTTTCCCCCTTCGTATTTAGACACGTTGCTGTGACTTTATTCCTGCTCTTCTTCAGCTCAACCTTCCTGCCCCATGCTATACTCTCCTTCTCTAAACTTGCTCAACCCACCTCCTCTTTCAGCTCTGAGAAAATCTACTGTGTCGCTTTCATTGTCTGTTACCCACAGCCTGCCAACTCTCCAAGCGTGCGATGGTCTCAGATACAAACTTCTAACCAGTAATTTGAAACTTGCATAACATGTGGAAAACTTTTATGGTAGGGAGTAACTTTACAGTCTTTTAAATTCTCAGCGTTTTAAAAAATTATTTACTAGAAACAGAACATCTTCCTTTTGCAGCATAGATCTTGAATATACATGCACAAATATAATTTTTGCTGTTACTCTCACCTTGACCTCCCAACTCCACAGCAAAATACGTATTTCTCTTTTGAACACTTTCATATCAAGAAAGCTGACAAAACCCATCAATTTCACCAAAGCTTTGCTTGGTAAGGTCAGGAGAAAGAAGGGCAAAGAGAAGAAACTTAAGATGAGAATGAGATAGAAATCTTTTCCCAATAGTAAAAGGCAATGCAACAGCACAATTTTTATTTTTTTAATCTATAGCCTTTCCTTTTCACCATATCCATTGCAGCAATACATGCTACTATTTTAGCAGGATACAGGTCTGCTGAATTCTGATCAGACTGCTGTTTCTTCCCAAAGCCTTAAAATACTGCGGCATAGTATTTTACCTAGAATCCTGCATTTACATTTCACCAGCCTTTCCCAGCTTCACCTCCCACCCCCAAATGTACAGTTATGCTCTCCTCAATTTTAAATTCTCAAGAAAAAACCTCTCATTTGATGAACCAACTCATCTGTAATTAATTCCTGAGGTACAGAACAAAAACCCTAAGCCTGTGAAGTTTCATGAAGACCATGGGAAGTTCAAAATCCACAGTCGCTATGAAAGTTATTAACAAATTAGAAGAGAATATGGTAAGAAACATTTCCAGAAAGTTTCACAGCCAACAGGAGTGTTGAGGCTCCAAACACCAAGGTCCCTGCAGCCACTGGAGAGGAGCTGACTTCTGCCCTCTCTTCCAACTGAAGCTTTTCCACGATCTCACCAGTTCCATATCATCCCTCCACCTGTACTCCTGGGCTCTTACCTGTAGAAAATGACAGGTTTTCCCTACACTTATCTTCTGCCCTAGCAGTACCACAGACAAGAAGCCCAAAGAAAGCCACACAGAGCAGCCTCACAGAGCACAGCAGACAGGAGCAGCACAGCAGATCCTGAAGGATCTGCACGTAACAGCTTAGTAAATACCAACCCATCAGTCTTGCTGCTGAGCTACAACAGCTACAATGGGACCAAAAAGAATTTGGACCAAATGAGATTCATTTGCATTAAGAACCACGTGCTAAGCTCCAAAGTACAGCAAGCATTAAACCTCAACACAGTTGTGGTTTTTTTTTTTTAATATTGACACTATACCATTTATTTTTCCTCTAGTCTTCAAAGTAGTTTGAATTGGTTTTGCTGAAACTAAGAAAATTAGCCTGAGGAACAGTTGCAAATAAAATTGTCCATACTTGGCATGGAAAACTTCAGTCCAAACAGTTCAGCAATGTTGTAAGCAGCTGAGAATAAGGTCTTGTGACAGAAAACTGAAGGCAACCTTAACTATGATGAACTCTGCTTTCAAGTCAGAAACATACTATGAAATAAGCATCTTGTAGACAACATTATTCACTGGCCACAAACTCAGCAAAACTTGAGAGAAACTAATTCAGTAATTCTCTCATAGAATCAATGATTCAGACATTAAAAAGAAGCTGTCACCATCCAGTTTCTAGTAGAGCATTTTGCCAAGAGAGTCTTCTAAAACAAGTGTTTTTTACTACCTATTCATCTAATTGGTCTGCAGCACCAACCCTCCAAATCCACATGCTGCTAAAAGCCATAATTTTAACCTGCTAGATTAAAACAGGAGTCAGGACAACAAGGGTATAGAAGCTAAATTTTATGGCCTTCTCAATGGAAGTGTCTTTTTTTCCATCAGAACACAACACATATCCCCTCTGTGCTTAAAAAGAATATTAATCTGTCCAGAACTGCTGGTATGACACCTTTTCAAAAGCAATGAATGATTTTAAGATAGATAGATGTTAAAAAAACCCCAAATCTACAGATTGAAGTAATCATCTTTTGATCAGATAGCTTGCAGCAGTAACTAATTCCATTAGTATTTCCTACAGTAACTAACATTAAATTCAGCACCTGCAAAACTACTATCTGACTAAACCAGAAAGCAATGAATATGGAAAAAGAAATCTGATACTAAGCTGGCACATGGAAGATGTGAAAGATTTAAATAGAAAAGTTCATGTGAAGACTGTCAATAGGCTCTATATTTAGGAATTGCTCTTGATGGAAGTATATTCTAAGACCAAAAATTCAAGTCTACGGATAAAAAAGGTCAATTTGTTAAGAATTAAAGACTAAAATGTTCCGCTCCAAAAACTAGGAACAGTTCCTTAATATAGAAAAAAATTCAAACAGCTCATTTTTCATGGAACTACTACAGCTTTTTCATCTCTTATAGGTTGTTTATTTCTCAAGATTGTAACTTCACCAAAAAGGAAGTTTTGACTACTTCACAGTGCACCCTGCTGAGATTGTAGTTAGAGTTAAACAAATTCCTCACAGAACATCCTTATTCTTCATCTGAAGTAAAGGTTCTCACTTTTAAGGAAAAACTCACCCAAGATGATCACAGTTACAAGGGATGTTGAATACAAAAGGTGGAGGATGGGGGACTACAGAAGAGGAAATAACAATGGATCATGAGGGATACAAAAAGCAAGTGCAAATCTGAGAGAGAAAACTGTCTTTTCACTTACAAATATTTATTAAGGCTGTAGTAAAAGTAAACCATTCTAAAACTTTGAAGCACATTTTCCTTTGGGGAGCAAAGGCAACTTAATATGACAAGAAAATTCCTCTCAGCTGTTTTTTATTCCACTTATTTATGTCACTCTGAAGCAGTCACTATGTGACTCAAAACAAGACAAAGTTTGAGGCTTGAACTGATCCTCAGATTTAATAACATTAGAATTTTACCTATCGGCAAGGTTACTAGGCCTCCCTGTAACATTGCCACAAAAGCTTAGCTTGAACACAGCAACTGGTTTTCAGCCAAACCCAAGCTCTCTCTCAAGGGTTTAAGTAAAGAAAAGATGAGAGTTAACACCTATTTTACACCCTGTATTCGAATGCTGACACTACACATTGGGAGGTCTTCTTAAAAATGTCTTATTGCAGTACACTCCACCTCTGTAACTCTCAGCCCCACAGAGATCCCTATAGCTACTGCTAGTCCACGGCTGACAGATTTCTGGACTACTTTCCAGTTCTTCTGCTGTGAGGGTGAGAGGCATCAGGAAATGTTTATTCTTTCCAGCTGCAGCTGACATGTTTGGTACACAGAAAGAAAAAAATCTATTTGCTTTACAACCTGACAGGCCATATTAACTATACCAAATAAAAGCAACAAGTTGTGTTTTCTATTCACCACCTTCCACCTGTATTTCCACATGCTTCTTCAACCAAAACTGACAGAGACAAGCATGCATGCATCTACTGGAGAGAGATCAGGTTCCAAGGTCAAGTTGTATCTCTTTCAAAAATGAAGGTAACTGCCATGTTCTGTTGCAGTCTCTTAAAACAATTTCCTATTGAGACAAAATTATCACGTCTTAAGACAACAAAAATAACACTCCCTTTGCCAGATTTCTTTAAAAGCAACACTCTCAGAATTGTCCATGAAATGATAAAATCCTGCTGTGTTCCAGCACATTATTTTGGCTGAAGATTCTTAAAAAGGCTTACATAATGCAAACTTTAGGTAACAAATTAAAAGAAGATTGGAGGGTGATTAAACTATTTTTTTTCTATTAAATATAATCACTGTGTCTTCAGTATTTCTTATTCAGTTTTTAAATAATACAGTAAAATGGACATTCTCCTGAATAAGAAATCCTCTATTGTCCATCCTAAATTAACTGAAGAACAAAGTACTAATTTATTTTGAGTATTCTCCCATCAGTCAGGTTTTGCTGAGCTTTCATCTAAACAGGATAGATATCATCACACACAAAAATAAGCTGAATGTTAATCGCAACACACAATCTTACCATCTCTCCTCTCAATCTCACTCCCCCAACACCACCTCTGAAGGGAAGAGTTCCTGCAATTGGGGTACTACTCAGGACTGTTACCCACTTGTAAGAGATGTGATGTATCACTGCTTGGAGAAGAAAGACACAGCCAAACCACAGAATTTTGGTAATTCAGAGCAGCAGTACAATTAACTGCAGAAATACATACTTTTGAGATTATCCTAGTGGCTTTGAAACAATACAACTCTGAAAGCGTGTCTCGCCATCTGAGCTGGCCATTTCAGCAGCAAACAGAGCAACCCCTAGAGAAAAGGAAAAATACTGCAACACCCTCTAGCCAAGAAGGTACTTTCTAAAGTGATGGGTAATTTCCGTTTTTCTTCTGGAACATCTCTCCCTCCACTAAAATAGATGCAAGTGGTTTAGGCCAGTCTGACAAACCTATTGGGGAGTTTTAGAAAACTGTTTATACTTATTTTAGAATATTTTCTCTTAAAAGTGATGAAACGAGACAGTACCTATAAACAAGATGAAATATTTTACAGCAGCATAATACCAAACTGCTTTCTCATCTAAAAATATCCACTTTTCCCCTAATACAGGTTTGAAATACCTCAGGTTTAACCATTTATTTGAAGAGGTCTGTAAAAGAAAAAACGTATTCTAATTATGTAAGCGTATGCTGAGCACCCGTAGGCATCAGTATAATGACTGTACTTTCCTTTTCCAGCCCCTCCCTGGGAATTCTGGCTCATGATTCTGTAGATGATACTACACTGGCAGCATCAAAATGATTACTGAATTCCATATCAACTTTAAAGAATAAAGCAAAGCCTCATCTTCCCAAGACATATGTGATTAGAACAAATAGTTTTATAAAACGATCCATTTATAGAGAGAGCAAACTCCTTCTAGAACCTTTTTTGGTTTCAGGGGCAAGGAAGGTTTAAGAGGAAAAGGGGGAGAGAGAACATCAACAGAGGAAAAGAAGCCATCCCATGTCCATGGTTACGCTCAGGGCAAATCTAACATCACAAACCTAAGGGAGAAAAACAAGCAAAGGAGTGCTGCTTGACTTTCTGCAAACTGGCTACTTGGGACACTACAGCTCATAAAAGTGTATTTTGCCCACAATTTCTGTTCTGAAGCAAGTCTCCAAGGCAAGACTTTACATCTGAATCATAAGCATAAAGACTGATGGGATTTTCCTTTAAGAATTTAAGGCAATAAGGCGATCCAAACTACTATAAAACCCTGCATAACTGAAGACATTCCTCTGCTGGTTTATGGCTTCAAATTTCCAAACATCTGAGCTGCTGATGCCATGCAAAATTTCTGTGTTGTAAGTAAAAAGCTGTAAAACCACACTCACAAAACTACAAGACTTAATAATGCAGAGTTAAAATTTTAATATTAAAGTCCCAGCTCAGCAAAGAATGTAAACTTGGACATTTTGCTGATTTAAGCTGGAATTACTCCCTGCATAACACATGTATGTTTAACTGTTTGCTGGACCAGGGCTCAAACTTTCTGAAGTCTGCCACCTATGTGCAGTATTTACCAAGGGCCTTTACAAGGTCTCAAGTGTGGTTTTCTAAAATTCATCTCTGAAGAAGATGTATTGTCTAAACAGCACGGGAACAGCAGAAACTGGATCTTGATTTCAAGTAAATTATCCAGCATAATATAAATCCCTCATATCAAACCAGTGCACCAACACAGGACACAAATTCACAGAGAAAGGAAAGCCCAAAACAAGCAGCAAGAACACCCCTGCTGTTGTTAAAACTAACACCCCAAAACCACTGCAGCAAACATGCCAAAACCAAACAACCCTCCCCATGCTGCTCCCCTGCCTAAGCTTATTTCTCGTCAGTAATATTTCTGCTAAGAGCCAGATTTATGATTCATGTGCATCTGCCACTCAAAGAGCAGGAAAAAAACGATTTGTCTTGACATACTATAGACACAATTGTAAATGCCATAAAAATCAAACTGAAAAGAAATACTTAATATCTAGGAGTGCTTTAAAGTTGGCTATATCTCATTCAGATTTTGGATATTTGCTGCAAATCAGTTTTTTTTTTCCTCTACCATATGATGCAGCTTCAAAAGCCTTAAGACTTTAAAGCCAGTGGAAGCAACATTAACATGCTAGGTCACGTTAAGGTAATCACCCTCCCTTATTTTACAGGACCCTGACAAAGGCTTTAATAACAAGTTTTGTATTCTCTGCCCAACAAGTACTTTTCGTCATTTTTAAAATACACAGAAATCTATTCTGATGTTCAAAGATGCAGAAGGTTGCAATGAACTTCACTTGATTTTTGTAACCTAATCAACTGAGCTTTCTCAGATTTTAGCTGCAGCACAGTGGATAAAACCTTCACGGTCTATTTTCAGTTTCAGCAATGCCAGCATCCAGAGTTTTCATTCATTTGAGAGTGTTTCCACACAGCGCTGTACAGGAGAAAGTCTCCGAAGCAACTCCTGAAGAGCAGCAAAACGTCGTTCCAACACTGTCCAAGAGCGGTGCGAAAGCACCGAGCAGCCGAACGCAAACTCTCTCCGGTAACTCAAGATGTTATGCCACGGGCAGAGTTCCTCTTCGCAAAATCCCCCGTGGGAGGAGCCACCGCTCGCTCCCAGGTTTTAGCGCTCAATTCTTTGCTCTCCTGAACTCAACTTATCGTCTACGTTTTCCTCAATAAGACCTTAAAAAACACGCGAACCAGCCAGAAAAGGGGAGTGGCGAGTTAGTGGGGTCAGCGCCCGGGACAGCGAGCGAGAGCCGACCCGTGCGGCGCCGGTCTGTGTGAGCAGAGGAGGAATTCCTGCCGCGGGGTCCCTACCTGGAAAGCACCGGGGGCAGGGGAGGACATGGCTAAAGGGCAGAGGGTGCGGGGCAGGGGCCAAGGCAGGGCAGGCGGTGTCGGCAGCGGCACCTGCAGCCGGAGGGGAGGGCGGGAGGGCAGGCTCGTACCTTTGAGCTGGGGCAGCGGCGAGAGCTCCACCGGGCTGCCCTGGCTGCGGAACTGCGAGGAGCCCTGCGAGCGCTTCTGCCTCTGCGCCTTGCGCACCGATTTCCGTGTGAAGCCATCCACCTTCTCCGCGGCAGAGATGGCCGCCGACATGGCTGGGCGGCGGGGCGGCTCTCCACGAGCATATATTGTACCGGAGGGAGAAGCGGGCGGGCAAAAAAGAAACGGGCTTAAAAAAAAAAAACCAACAAAAACCACCACCAAAAACGAAGTCCTGGCTGCCCTCACACACCACACCGACGAGGAGAGGAGCGGAGTGGGCTCTGCCGGGCGCTGGGGAGGCTCCCGGGTCGCTCCTCAGTTCCTGCTTCCCTCGCCGTTTCCTCCCCGCGCGGAGCCGGCGGGGGAGCGGAAGGGGGGAGGAGGAGGTGGAAAGGGAAAACAAACAAACAAACCCAAAGACAACTNCGGCCTGAGAGGGACGCGGGAGTTGGGCCGCGCGCCGGGGACCGGATGATTGACAGCCGGCTCCTCCAACCGAGAGCGGGGTGGGCGGGGTTCCCCGGCGGAGGGAAGGGGAAGGGGAAGGGGAAGGGGCGGGATGGCGGGGGGGGGGCTCGCCGGCGTGG
>VXAD01013572.1:770133-876506 GCA_013399195.1 Dicrurus megarhynchus | reverse complement strand
CCGCTGCCCCGCTCCCGCCTCGTTCGCTCCGCGTCCCCTTCAGCCGAGCCCGCTGTCATCGGCCGGACTCGCCCCCGGGCTTCAGCTGCTCGCTTCCCACACGCCCCTTCTCCGCCTTCAGCCGCCGCCGGGCGCTCCCCGNCTACCCGGGGATGCTCCTCACAGGGACCCTGTCAGAACGGTGTTTGACCGGGAGCCGAGCGCGCCGGGAGTCGCGGCAGCGCGCGGATGCGCTCCCAAGCGCATCTCCGCGCCATCTCCCAAGCGCTCCTGAGTTTTTGGGGTTTTTTTGCCCACCCTCCCGACGCCTCAGCACTTTATGTCTTCCTTCCGTCTCCGCGTGGACTCGGGTGTTTGACGATCAGCGTTGCCGCGGTGTTTCCTTTCTCGCAGCGAGCCGCAGGCTCCCGTGTTGCGGGCCGGAGGCGCAGCAGTGCCCGAGCCGAGCACACGTGCTGGGCTTCCCCGGACGGGCGTGTAGGGGGAAACCGGTCCTGCTGCCCTGTGCGGGTTCTGCGGCTCGGGCTGAACCCT
Organism: Dicrurus megarhynchus; assembly: GCA_013399195.1. NCBI lineage: Eukaryota > Metazoa > Chordata > Aves > Passeriformes > Dicruridae > Dicrurus > Dicrurus megarhynchus. The sequence goes on along the minus strand of VXAD01013572.1, from coordinate 875,972 downwards.
GGCCGCGAGAAAGGAGAACCGGGACTGCCGCAGCACGCAGAAGCCGTGACCGTGTGTGCACTTCGGGGCTGCGTTAAAGTCTCACTTGCGCCGTCCCGTTTCCATGTACAATTCCCCCCCTCCCCCGCCTTGGGCGGCAGACACGCGGGATGCCTTACCTTGTAGCCATTCACGTAGAGCTAAGTTTTGTGCGCATCAGCACATTTCTTTTTACTGTATAGTTTTAGATACCAATTCAGCAAATAAGTATTTGTAGTATTTTAAGCACACACTCAAGTTTCAGTAGCTGTGGTAGGGCATAAATAGAGTAAGATCACCATAAATGTTTGTAAAATGCCTCATGAGTTGGACTTTAATCTTTGTGTGTATAAACCATAAATCAAAAGCCAAATGATTATAGCTTTATGTGAACATAAAAGGCTAAGACTGTGGAAGCCTGTTCAGTTGAAACTCTCTCTCTGTTTCCTTTTGTCTCTTTTCTTTTTCCTTTCCTCTGTCAACACAGTCTCTAACTTGTGCACTTCCCATCCTTTTTGCTTTTGGTGAAATAATCTTTAGTAGAGAGAGGGAGTATGGGCCATTCACTTAAGAGTTGGACTCGGTGATCCTTGTGGGTCTTTTCCAACTCGGAATATTCTATAACTCCTATCTGCTGAGCTGAGCTCCGAGAATCCTTTAATGTACACTTTAGATTCAATTCTGGATACAACATATCTAGAAATTATAGGGTACCAGTGCAATATACTTTTATCTTTCTTGTAGGTGTGTAGACTTTTTCATTTAATTTTGAAAAAATATATTAGAAAATCCATTTTACAGACAACATAGCAGTCTTTAAGCACTTGTCCTTTAAACTGCCAGCTCCCGTATCGTTTGTAGTAAAGTAAATCCTTGCATTCCTTACCTGGTTAATTCACATTTCACTTCAAGGCCCACAGCTCCTACTGAGAGATCACTGGGGCCAAGCCCCTGTATCGGTGTGTTCCTCTGTTCCTGCCTGCCCTCCAACAGCTGTCATTTTCTGCTGCACCCATTTTTAGAAACTGACACTGCCCAGCATGTCCTGTGTACTGTTTATTGGCAACTCAAGCCTTGCTGCCAGTTCCCAGTGTAAAAGAGTCTACCTTAGAGCTTCATCAATATTTCTGAGTTTGTTAAGAAGGCTTTATGCAAGTTCTAGGTAATGTAAAAATGTTTTTCTGAGGTTTAAAATATTTTCTCCAAGGTTGCTTAGAAATGCTGTTTGAAACTGTGCTGTAAAAATCTGTTGGCAGTCGAAATCCATGACACAAAGACCTCCATAAATAATAGGTGTAGTCTTGCAGAGATGGGATTTTCATATTGACTGCACTGAAAGATATTTTCAGACTGTATCTTCATGTATCATTTGTAAAAGAAACATTGGTGAAATCAGAGTCAGCCACACAAAACGAAACTTCTATTCTCTCAAATAAATGAGAAGCATTTTTAGCCACTGAGTTTTCTTTTGCCTTTTTAATATAACTCTTCTGTTTCAGAGAAGAATGAGCAGCATCTCTGGAGGCCAGCTACCGTTCCCCAAACTGAAATGGTAATATTTGCATTAAGTTACACTTGAAGTCAGTGGAATTCCGTGGATGTATGAAACCATTGGAACATACAGGCCTGCGGGACTGGGATATTTGGAGATAAAAAATGAAAGCGAGAGCTGTGAGTGGCAGTCTGAAATAACTGTGTTTGAGAAGGCTGGAGATTGCCCTTCCCCGCTTTCTGCACATACTGCTTCCTACACAGCTGTCGGAGCTGCTCTGAGTCAGCTTCTGAAGCCCCTGGTTTTCAGGGTGTATTTAAAGGCACACAGGGACCATGCCAGGTTACAAGCTGCTGGCTCCAGATTCAATTCATCAGAGTCCGTGGTGTCCACAGAGAATGTTGTGAATAGTAATTTTATGCCAAGTTATTCCCACTCCTAAATCAGGGCCCTCAATATGCACTGAAGCCTTGATTCTGCAAAACCTCTCGCGTGTCTCTAACTTGGAAGAAGTCTCATTATCATTTATGATCGTTATTCAGAACACAGAAGCAACGTTCTGGAGCAGATTTTACTGCAAGTCACATTTACAGTTCTTTTCATTTAGTCACAGAGGATTATTTCCTGCACTTTCTTAGCATCTTTTTACCCAGAAGAGAAACCTTAGGAAAGGTGAACAAGAACATGACGTATCATTAACTTGCAGAATCCTGGCCAAGTTGGCTTGCAAGCGTGGTGCTTCAAGTACCAGGTTGCTGCTGGGTTTTTGCTGCAAGGAGCTGCCTGGCTGCCAGCAGATGAGGAGTTAACTATAGCTCTGCTTTCCCATTCTTCTATACAGATGCTTGGAGGCCAAGCTGCCAGAAATCTAGCTCTTCTCAGAGACAGTAGGAGGAATATTTTAGTAAAGAGGATGCCTGAAGTGGGTGAACTCTCAGCCAAGAAGGTTTGTGGAGAAAATTTTATTTCCCTCTCAAAATGAAAATGAAAATGAAAAGCCCTGTTGACTGCAACTGTGCTTTTGTTTACTACTGCACAACCCCAGGAGTTTTTCAGGGTATTTCATAGAATCATAGAATGTCCTGGGTTGGAAGGGACTGTAAAGACCATCTTGTCCCAAACCCCTTGCCATGGGCAGGGACACTTTCCACCAGACCAGGTTGCTCAAAGCCCCATCCAGCCTGGCCTTGAACTCTTCCAGGGATGAGGCATCCACAGCTTCTCTGGGCAACCTGTTCCAGTGCCTGACCACCCTAATGGTGATGAACTTCTACATAATATGTGATCAAAATCTACCCTATTTCAGTTTAAAGCCATTGTCCCTTGTCCTGTCACTACATGCCCTTCTAGTCAGTCCTTCTCCAGCTCTCTTGTAGACCACCTTTAGGTACAGGAAGTGTTCTAATGTCTCTCTGGAGTCCTCTCTTTTCCAGGCTGAACAACTCCAACTCACTCAGCCTGTCTGCAAAGGAGAGGTGCTCAGTCCTAGCTTAAAATACTTCCTAGACTAATGCCCTGGTAAAAGCAAGTGAGAGATTCACCTAGTTCAGGTTAAATTGTATGTTTACATGTTCTGTAGTCCGTGTTGGGTAGTTGCTGTCTAACATAAGTGTTCCCAAGTCTTCTGCTTGATAAATCCTTAAATAATACAGCATTAGTTATCTCAGAGCCATCTGTCACCTTCCTCCCAGAGCAGAACTTGAAATTCAGGGATTGGAATTCAGAGATTAGTTGGCAAGATTGTCTTTGTAAGGGTCCTGAGTTTGATTTACTTCAGCATACCTATGAATACCTCATTACAGTCTTTCTAGGGAAAACTATGTGTATGGGTAAGTGCAAGCAGTGGATTGTTAAAACTAGCTCTGATTGTTGTTGTTATTTTAAAAACCTTTAAATTGAATCTTCTGTCAGACAATCCAGTGTGATTGTGCTGCAAATAAAAAATGTATTTTAAGAATTTTATATGCACAGGCACAAATACACCGATTATTGTAACTGATAGTCCAATGGAAATGTATCCCAATTTAACTCCTTAATTCTGCCTGTGTCTTGAACTGTCATTTTGGGTGTAAACAGTGCTGTCTGAGAATTCAGCAGCAATCTTTCTGGCTCAGTAAGATGCAAAGCATCCCTTAGGGATACAGGTTTACAACTAAGCTTTCACAGTCAGTTAGCATCTTTGCCATAATGACATTTCCTTAGCAAGAATCTACAGAACATGAGCATATGTGTATTTATTAATCTGTTCTCTGTGCTGAAGATTTGTATTTTACATATATAAAAATGGGTAAAGATCTTCAGCAAGAGGAGTGGATTCATAGTATTTTTAAATGTAACAAAAGCTATCTGTATTCACTGAAATGCAAAAATGACACCAAGCCCCACCAACCAACTGCCACTGCCAACAACAAAAACCACTGTAGCCTTTCCACTACCACATTCTAAATGCTTTTGTCTGTGGCAAATCAGACCTCTGTAAATGCCCATGGGCACTACCTTCAGCTTTACAGTCTTCTATAAAGATTGTTCAACACAACATTAAGGAAATAAGAGGGATCTACTTCTGGTATGAAATGTTTGCATGTGAAAAAGAACACCTGGAAGCCCGAGTTCTTTCAGAAAGAATTCCTAATGCTCAGTGAAGGGAATTAAACAAACAGCAAGGTTTATTCTGTCAGCTTTGTAGCAGGCTAACAAGAATTACTGCATGCTAAGAATCAGCTGCTCTTGGAAACTTAATGAATGTGGCAGCCAGAAATGTACAAAACGTGGCCAAGAGTTGCAAACCAGATAGTTATAGGCTGTAGTGAAGAAAAATGAAGAGGATAGGCAAAAATCTCTCCCTAAATCCAAGGTGGAAAGGCTTTTGATGGTGTAAAATACTTTCTGTAAGGAATTGGGTCTGCATCTAGGATTGTAATTCTATTCCCTTGTAGTTCTATTCTCCTCGGAATGTAATAGCAGAAAAGTATTTTTGTATTTCCATGTGTCTCTGCTGTGATTTAGCAACTGCAAACAAAGAGCCAAGTCAGCCGAGCAGCCAGTTCTCCACGGCCCACTGGTGACTGGGCTGGCACCCATCACCTGCAAATTTACCCTCAAACCAGGCTCAGATCCCAAAAATACCTATTCAGCAGCATTGTTTAACCTCATTTTGCAAAACCAGAATGAGTGATACTAGTAAGGAAGACTCTTAAATATTGATTTAATTAAAATCAATCCTTCCACTCCCCAGTTAATGAATGAAATGAAGTCACATGCCCTTGTGGATACTACTGATTTGTTGTACGGGCTACAAAGTTTTTGTGTGCAGTTGTTTCACGTTTTGAAGTGTTTTTAGGGCTGCAAGAGACTTAAAAGAGACAGCTGTGGCTTTTATGTAATAACATGATTTCCAGAGCTGGATCTTTGAGGAAAAAAATTTAAAAGTAAGACTTGAAATAGAGTCATAAGTGTGAGTAAGCACACAGAAGAGATTGACACGAGCTTTAGAGAAATGTAAATAATGTTTACAGTAATTTAGTCATTTGTCCTTTTGTCTGTAACATCCAAAAATATCTATTTTTGCAAGCAGATGCACTAAATGGTCTCACTGATATTTCGGAAGCCTGAGACTCCATGTTAGGACTTGTCTACCTCGGGGAAATGTGCTGCCCTTCCTACAGCACCAGAGCCGTGGTGGTTGAATTAAAGCAGCGCAGTAATGCCCGTGATTTTTCCTTACGGAGATGTGCTCTGAGTCACGAGGGTAAAGGCAGGGGAGCTCGTTTCTGCCCCGGTGAAACGTGACATTACAGCAAAAGCTTCCCCTCACAAGCCGCCGTCTGGAGCAGGATCCCGGCGTTTCCCGGCTTTTGCTGAAGGATGGAGCACCTTTGGTGACCTGACTTGCTCTCCTTGCAGCGGATCTGACACCACAATCACTAAGCACAGACCGTGCAGCAAGCTCACTTAATCCTACCCAGCGAACACATGAGCCGCAGTTTGCCTTTCAGTCTGTAAATTGTTCTTTTGTTTTGCAGGCTTTACTGAACACAGTTTTATTTCATGTGACTGTGCTATTTATGGAGGAGTAAATATTGCCGGGGGTCTATTTAAAAAGGCCAATGACCTGGATTTTTTTCCATTTGAATTATCTCCAAGAGTCAGACATGTTTAACAACTGATTTCCCCCCCGCCTTTTTTCTGTAGACTGCAATCATTTCTAACATCTTAGATCAACACCAACTAAGAAGACAAAGATTTTGAGTGAAATAAAACTGCTTGTAGTATGAATGTGATCAGACAGTATGCGACCTTGCCATTTTTGGAAGAGCTGAATTCCATCCTGATTTTCCAGTTAACAACACAGCATGCTTTTAACCTCTGAATATTAGCCTTTTTGTATTGTTGTAGTAATTTGAGTTCATATCTCTGGTTTTGTTCCTTTTATTGTAGTTCTTACAAAACCAGTTTTCAATGTGTTTTCACAAATTATAAGTAAATAAATAAACAAGCCAAGTTTTCAGAAAGGGGAGATTTGAACAGGCAAATGTTCTTCTTGCTGTTCCTGCAATTTAATAGCAGTATTCCGTTGCTATTTAAGAAAGAAAAAGTCAAACATTGCAGGGGAAATAGTGCTGTATTTTCACTTTCAAGAAAGACCTTTGTAAATGCAAACAGGAAGCCAAATATCTGGAATATTAAATAGATTTGAGTATTCTTAGAAGTTGAGCCAACCATATCTTTTTTAATATACATATTTTCTTAACAGTATACAATGAATTGATCACAGTAAGTATAGTGGGCTTCAACCTGAAATTTTGCTGTAGACGTATTTATCATTACCCAGTCCTGTAAAAGCATGAAAAGATAGAAGTTTTATACTGAATGCTGTTCAATGTATGTTCTAAAGTCCGTGGTGTTTACCATGTCATTAAAAGGCACCCTGGCTTCAGTGCAAAGCTGGCTTCAGAAGTCACTTTTCCCCTGGAGAGGTGGAGCAGGTGGGCAGGGATGGTTTCCCCCAGGCTGGTCTTACTACCATCACACCTGGTAGCCTTTCTTCAAATTTTCATCTTTCCTGGGGAAGGAGCATACAGGACAGCACTCAGGTAATTCAGTGCTCTGCTGGTGTAAATGATGAGCACATCTTCAGTGTTGTTCTGGCTTAAACCACACCACACCAGGGAGTAGCCATGCTGTACAAGCTGCCCCGGGTGTATGTACACATTTATGTACACATACATTGACATATACGAGTCCTACCAGTCCTGCTTAGCCCTTTGGGAAAATGCTAAGAAGCAATGGCAAATCTTCTTGTCCTGTTGGTGTTCTAGGAGAGACAGTTGGTTCAAGGTGTTGGGAAAAATACTGCACACAGCTAGCCAAACTTTCATTTGATATTTCTTCAAATGAAACAAAACTGATTCCTTGGAAAAGATACTTTACAGAGAAAAAAGCCCTTTTTTAAGGTTTTCCACTTAAGCCCACCGCTTTTGACTTCAACATTCTTATTTTTAGTGGCCCTTTTCAAACATTGGAGCTTACCAGCAGGTTATTTCACACTTTAAAAAGATGTTGTCTTCCTTGAGTAAAAATTTTTACTGTGAATTGAACTGCAGTCTGTGACACCTACAGCCTCCACTAAGATGAGAAGTACAAGTGCTGTTTCATTCTCAGTTGTAACAGGTCTTCAGTTCTTGTTTGTATTACCTAACAAGAGTTTTCAGATTCTAACTGAAACCATCTTTCAAAAACAAATTAGCTAAAGCCTTAATTAGCCAGCACTGGTCAGAACAGACCACAATGACTGCATATGTTACTCAGTCTATCTCTTCATTAAAACGTTGACAACTTATAAGAAAAGAAAAAATTCAAACTCTTTTCTGTCTTAATAGACCCCAGAATTGTCTGAGGTGAAGCAGAATAATTATAGTATGACTGAGCACCTGCTCTAATTCCTTTCCAGATTACTGAATTATATGCATGCTCTCATACAGGGGCATCTCAGATTCCCCTTCCATTTTTCCTTTCCTTTAAAAACTGGTGGCCTGATTATTCTCTACTCTAGTTTTTGGAGACCACAGAACTACCAAAGTCATCGGATTTACATTGACATAAAATGTACTAATTCACATCATTAAGGACAAACTCCTCAAATGAGCCCGAAGGTCAGATTTTGTAATTAAAAACATACATTTCCATTTTCTGAAATTAATTTTTTTTTTGAATATTAAGTTTTCCATTAAAAAATAACATTGAAGTGGATTTCTGAAAAGTAAAGCCGTGGTAGGCAGCAGAAGTATGAGCTGATGTGTAAGTAAAGCTCAATGCTGTTCTAAGAGGATCAGTTCTAAACTGATTTCTATAGTTTCTGTAGTTAAAAGATGTCTTCCAGTTTTATTCAGTACAGGCATAGTCAACTGTCTTTTTTCTCAGTCATCCTAATGGATAGAAGATGGCATCTTTTCTTATGATAACTTTTATTAATATTCACCACATTTCCAAAGTAATGCAGACAAATTGATACAGTAACCCTATATATTTGATTTCTGTGGTTCATATCTCTGAATATATATCCTAGATAAAAAATTGTTTTCTGTCTTCCACAATTTTTACCACAGAGATTTCAGAGGATGTATGAGTTCTTGGCTTTTTGAGATGGAAATGTCTTTGCTGTAGTCCAGTGTTGAATGTACTGCTGTCTACACACATAATTACTAAACACTACAAAACTATTGTGACTGAAATGTCTTTAGTATTTGTTTTCCCTGTCCAACAGGGCAGTGGGGATTTCAAACACTTTTGTTTCCGCAGCTTTATTATTTTTTGTGGGGAAAAAAAAAGGGAAAAATTCAAAATAATTGTTGCCCAAATCTTAACGTAAATATCTGTGTTAATTGACTTCGCTGGTCAGCTGCTGTTTAGGAGGTTAAAGTAGGCTCAGTCCTGCACTCTGTCTTCGAAAAAAACCCACAAAACATCTCTTTTAAATGAAATTTAAACTCTATTTTATCCCAGACATATGGGGTGGCCTGCATGTTCTACACATGTCATGGATTTTGGACAATGTTATTGTAAATGTCGCGTTTTTGATGTGGAACAGGCAGTTTGCTGCTGGGTCTATACCACAGGTTTGTCAGAGTGATGGAGAGGCATTAACTTTAATGGCCAAACCAGATAAAGTGGAAAGTCCTTAAACAGGAAGGAGGAACAGGAATTAAAAGAATACCAGTTCCAGAGGGTCTCACAGAGGGAGCAAAGGGGAAGGTTTACGAGTCCTTCAAAGGTTTTGAATTGGAAAGAAAGACAATTTTTTGAAGCAGGAGAAAAGGGCATTTAACTATGAGACACTGCAATGACAAAGAAAGGCACTCTGATTTTGAGGAGACAAGGTGAGATGCAGGAAGCTTGTGGATACTCAATAGGAGATCTGACCTATTGCCAAACAATACCATGGAAAAAACTCTTACAAAGCTGGAGCTATACCAAAGGATAAACAAAAAAATCCTTATCCTGAACCGCAAAGCCCGTATGTGCTTTGCTGCTCTTTGTCCAGCCGCTCTCCCTTTGGGTAGGGATGCTTCCCTCTTTGTCTCTCAGACTTTAGAAAGTGGTTGCCACAGCCCAGCCACTTCATGCTTTTCAGGATTATTATTACAGGTTTGAAGAAACTTGGAAGTCTGCACAGATCATGAGAAGAGACTGTCAGCAGTACTTGGAAGAGTGGGGTTGTTTGCTTTATAAGTAGAATATTGGAATGTTCTGTTCATCTGATTAATATAAGCACATTATTTAAAGTATTTTTTTCTTTTGTTAGATAATGCAAAGTGAAAATAGTTTTCATTAATTTATGCTTTCCCCCCTGCCCTGTACTTTTGTGACCATGCTAATTTCTAGTACTTGCTTTGGGCCACTCTTTTTAGCTCCGTTACACTGAGGAAGTTCATCACCTTCACCAAAGATAAACTGATTGACATTAGTTGAGAATCTGGCAATTTCTCAGTCTTTTCTTAAGAAGTTTCTTTTTTTTTCTGCCCTCAAGCCGTATTTAGTTTTTTACATTTGCTGTTTTCACTGACCACTGAACTCCTTTAACTGCAAACACTCTGTCGCTGTAGGAACTGTGATGCTGTGTGATTTACTGCTGCTTGTAGCTCTGCAGACCAGAGTTGAAATTCTCTGTGATACTTTCGTATGCCAAGTCATGCTGGGTGCCTTTAATCAAGATTGCATGCTGCTATCATTTGGCTGCATCTGAACATTAATTAGGTGTTTTGAGGAGTAAATAGTTTTAACAAATTTAGGTAAATGTTAGTAACCTGGTAAGAAAAGGGATCTTTTATGGACCAGGTAACCAAAAGAGTAGGAGCTGCTTTCCGATGTTCAAGCATATGCAGGTAAAGAGGTTTCACTAAGCACAATTTGGTAAATGTTTATGGTTCTGTGAGGAGGGGCAGAAAAAACAGAAACTGAGACAGGACAGTAAGAAAGGGATCACTGCAGCCACAGAAGCACCAATAGTCTGGCAGTGTTAGAAATAATTTGAAAAGAGAACCTTCAGCCAGATTGCTAGCTAAAAAGGGGATTTGATTTGTAAGCAAAGCCTGCCTCTTCTGCTGCTTGATTCCTTTTGCTTTCAAGGACACAGGATGTTTTTCCTCCCTTATAAATAAACAGAACTAAACAAAGTAATACTGGTTCCAATTTCTTCGTCTATGGAAAGTAAATTGCACATTACCAATTCTAGTTAGGAAATGGTTAAAAGACGCAGCATGCTATTCTCATGGTTGCTGTCCAAAATCAGAAACTTTCTGTTTCCCTTCCTCCTCAGCCAGTACAATTGGTGATCCTGGGCTTTCTTTGCCAAGGGCACAGACCACATCTTCCTGTGGTTGGTGCCATAAGGTGTGAAGCTTTCCAGGAGATAAGGGTAGCTCTCTCCAGAAAATGCTGGTGGGTGTAGAGAAGGCAAGGAAATACACATTTTTATGATGCTTTCAAAGTCAGAAAATGTTATTGTCAACTGACAAACTGCAAATGGGTGCTAGTGTGTTTATCGGATTTCTCTTACTGCTCCCTTCAGTGACAGGGATTAATGGTTTCCAAAGATGGATGGTCATCTCCACAAGAGAAAGCACTGGAAAAATGCTTAAGTTCTTTAGTTTTCATTCATTGCTGCATGTGAGTTACAGGCCTAAAGGTCTAGTTCAACATAAAATTCCAAATAATAGTAAGGCAGTAGAATTCTTTTTTTTAGATGTCTCTCAGAATGGTAATCTCCAGATGATGTGAGCACCAGAAGTTATATTAGAATAGTGTAATGTTTCCATGCTGTGTCAGTGTGATGCACTTGAAACTATCAGACATTAAAATATTGGCTTCTTGACAACCCCTTCTTGCAAACTTATCTGTGTTACTGTGACCTTTAACTGGGATTTTTCTTCTGTAGATTAATACAAAGGAGGGACCAACAAGCTGTGCAGCAGAACTAAAGGGGCCTGCCTGGTTTCCTCTGGTAGGTACCCGAGGTCCTGCACCCGAGCACCTCACTAATCACAGATTATTGTGGTTAGTGAGGTGACTCCCTGTGACCTCCCTGGTGCCCCGCTGCTCCTGTGGGCAGGACACAGGCAGTGCCAGGCCTGGCTCTGGGGTGTGCTGCACTTTGAGCAGAAGAAACCCCTGTATAAGAGCTGTAGAGCTCTTACAGCAATTCTCTTGTGCTGGAGCAGCTGCTGTGGTGTCCCCACCACAACCCACGTGCAGATTTGCGTGACATTCAGAAGTTGCTTTTACCTTTCAGACCCCTGCCCTTCTGTGGTTAAACTTGGCCAACAGACTCAGGATTTGCTGCAGGGGTACATCTAACAGGCAGGACAACAGACGGTGTGATTGCATAAGTCCCACTTCCTTGAGAAAGCAGGAAGAGATGTAGCTGCCGTCAGGTTTTGGTGTGAGGAATAGCAGGACCTGCATTTTACACTGTAGCACATCAGGCCAGGTGGGACTGGAGGTGGCAGCCAGGGAGACCTTGGGCAGTGCCATACTGGGGCATAGCTGGGCACTGCCACCCCGTTCAGGCCCACAGAGCCCTACATCTCCAGCCTGACCCCGTGTGTGCTCAGCCCTGGCAGGGTGTGTGCCCCACCTTGGCCACCCCGGCCACCATGGCTGTCCTTGTGCCAGGGAACACCACGGGGCCTGTCCCTCAGCTTGCGCAAGGTCTGTCCCCATGGATCCCTGGCAACTCCGGGGTCATGTATGAGGCAGGTCCCAGCTCTGCTGCTTCTGCAACCCTCTTTGTCTACCCCCCAAACTCCTCCATGGGAGCCAGGAAAGGTCCTTAGTCTGTGGTTAATCCTTACTGTGTTCCCAAGAGATAATGACCTTCAGCACTAATAATATCCCGACTCTCAGATCCGTCCCAGGTTGGGTCACCCCCTCTGTGGAGCACAATGACCCTCTACTCCAAGACAGGATAGGGACATGATCTTCAAAATGAAAGGGCATTACCAATGGTGGTCACAATTTGGCTGCTTTGCTGTAGTGCTGCTCCTGGTCTGAGGACAGAGAAAACGAGTACGAGACAAAAACAATGCATGATGTAGGGGGAAAAATGTAGTGTTGTTTGGAAAATAAGCTTACAAAACTTGCTCCTCTGTTTACATATTTAATTTAGTCTATCAGTGAACAAATTGATTTTTCAATTTTGCCTCTACAGCTCTTTCAGTTGTTACAAATTCCTATGCCTCTTTATCAGGTAAATTGTTCAACTTATAATGAACATAATTTTACTACCACCATGAGTTTTGCAGAAGTCTTCTCTAGCATGGTGGTTGTTTTTTTTTTTTTTTAATGAGCTAGTAGGGATTTTTTTCTTTTCAGAGACAAAAATTTTTGAAAATATAATTGTACTTATTTCTTGTCAAGATGAAGTTGCCAGCTAAATAGAATTATAGCTTTTGCACAAGTTATGAGGCAGCACTCCTCTGAAAAAGCTTGTTTCACTTTCAAGGATTGTGTGCTCTTAAGTGAGGCCTGCTGGTTATTTTAAACAAATGCAACTGATTTAGGAAGATACATATGCTGGATACGGGACATATCCCTATTTTATTTCCTACTTTATTTCCAATATCTGAATTGCCAAATGTGTTGCAAGGTTGGCAGTATTTGGTGAAGTTTCTAAATGATGCAGTGACATGACTGTGTGAGAATCATTATAATTTTCCATGCTTGACTTGTGGAACGTGGATGCTTCCATTTGGTTTTATGCAGGACAAAAACCTCAATTTCATATAGTAAGGGGTTCATTTACATGTGTTGTAGGAAATTCTTCAATCTAATCAGCTTTGGCTGCATGGTATTAGACAGCTGCCTATGCAAAACTAGATACAGCCACTTACCAGTTTATCTTTGGGTGATACTTCTGTTAAATCAGACTTCCAGTGTGGGAAACCTTATATCTTTCAGAGAAGCCATGATATATGTGGTGATTCTGATGTTAAAATCCACCCTTTTTTATTTCCTCTTGCTTTATCTCTGTGGGCAGCAAGAAGATAACATCTTTCAGTGCTTGCTACTGCCAGTGCCATTCAGGACCAAACACAGGCAGTAGTAGTGTTCCCACAGTCTCACAGCAGGAGACCGAAGTCAGTCTTACAAAATAATTTTAAGGAAGGAAAATTACAAGGTAATTTACTTCTAGATTGCTGTCATCATGTCCAGGCAACGCAGAAGTTAAGAACTGATAGCTCCGAGAAATGTCTGCTTGAATATCTGTCCACGCCAATCAGTCAGAGCTTGCATCACATCTCTTTTGAAAAGAGAAGGGACTGGTACCTTCACAGCAAACCATCACTGGCTGTGAACTGTTAGGATGGGCAGAAATGGGAGTTTAGAAATGGGAACTAGACTGTATTTTTAGCTATTAGGTCAGTTTGTCCAAAGTCCAGAAAATTTAAATGCAGATAGAAACTCACTATGATTCATAGTGTGCAGCCATCTTTAGTTCCTCATGTTTTAACAAGGAGCTGCAATGTTTAATATTAGATCCATTTTTATAAGAGAAGAATAAAGCAGCTGGACTATAGTGCTGTTGTGTAGTTTCCACTGAATACTGCTGCTCTTATTTGAGTATTTTTGTGGCTTCAAAGAGTGGTGTGAGCTCTTGTACTTCTTTTTCCTTGCTTTTTTGTTTGCTTGTGCTACCGCCTCACACTGTTTTTATTTTGCTTTTACAGTGGCCCATTTTTCTTTGTCATTTTTTTTTTTTTATGATATATCTCTCTCTGATAATCAGCTGGCCTCGCTTCTGTGATACGCCATCCCAGAATGTTGCTTCAGCAGTTGAAAAGAAGTGTGAATTTCAGCACCTCATGGTTGCAAGCAGATTTTAAACAAACAAAACAAAATCCTTGGGCTGTGCTGGCTATCTTACTATAAAATAACTGTACAGAAAAAAAATCAGATGTGACTGCAGAGCCCAGAAATACAGAAGAAGGTAATGCTCCTATTCATAGTAGTGAAAAGACTCCTTCATGTTGAATACTGACATCCTCTCACTATTGGTGATGGGGTGTAGAGAACAAGTGCTCTTATCAAGTGCTCACTTGTTTGCTCAGGTAGGAGAACTTAGGATCCAAAGCCACCCCTTTTAAAGACCAGGTATATTTGTTTTCCATGAAGCCTGCATCTGATGGTGGGGTTCTGAGATGCAGAACCCACCTGAGCCTGCCAAGCAGTCCCTTGCCCAGGGCAGTTTTCCTACAAGGACTTGAGACTCTGCACTTCTACACGAGCCAGGAAACTTCTGCACAGTGCTATTTTAATCTGTATTCCAGAATAGCTGCAGACCGCTTCTCCTGGGTGCTGGATAAGCCCACAGAAATACAAAAATTATTAAATAGCATATATATTTCAGATGGATTCATATAAACTAATCTTGGGCACAAACAGTGCCTGAATTAGGGATCTATGCTCCCTCCACAGTCAGTGGAGATGCAGCTGATGGATGTGCTGAAGTTGCATTCTTGCAAACTCTCATTGTGGGGATTATGAGGCATTAATGTTTAAGAGGCTCAACAAACTTTTGGAGTGAAACTGAGCTAAAGTTTCCACCTGTGAAAGATGCAGTAAAAAGAGAGGGAGAAAGGTAACTGTGTCACCTTGGATGAAAGGCTAATTAGCTTGCATTGTGCAGGCTATGTATGCACAATCATGCTGGTGCAAACCAGGAATTTCACTGGAAAACTCGGAGAGAAGCAATACAGGTAGGACAAATGGGCACAAAATTGTATGACAGGCCTGCTAGAGTTGTGGTCAGATGAAGGCAAAAAAAAGACAATATGTCAGTGTAAAAATGTGGTCTGGGTTGTTCAGCCAATGTCATGTTTGAATAAAAATTGTGGTTTTGTTGCTGCTACCTCCTGGGTTTCAGAGGTGATAACTGGAAAGTGGTTGAAGGGCAGCTAAGTAATGGATTGGGAATACAGTCTGTGGAAGGACCAATGGGGCATGGCCAGTTTGGGAAAATGTATAAAGATAAAAAGCAGGTCTCAGTTCTGAAGCTGGGGTGAGGGCATGAGGTTGGGAGGCCTCCCAGTTCTGCTTGTGCCGGGACTACTGGGGCAGCTGGGGAGTCTAACACTTGTACAGGCGCTGCACCTCGGCCCTTTTGTGAGGCTGGTGGGGCAGGTGAGCAGCTCTAGAGCACGATCAGAGAGGCCAACTGGACCTTGACATGTCTTTGTTTCTGCTGCAAATACAGACAAGTACATATCATGCCTATTTTGAATTACCAGAGTATCTAAAATGTCTGCAAAGCCCTTGTTAATAATTGTATTAACTCAAAATAACACACTTGATAATTGCTGAAACTGTAGGCAAACCATATGTTTTGGTTATGGTTTTGGTACAGTTTGTTCTGCTCAAATTTGAAAGGATGTTATTTTTCATAAAGTCTTGAGAACAAGTGAGCACTATGTCAACATAAGAGTGAAGGAACTGATTCATAGGTTTGGAAGTAATCTGCTGCTGCTCAGGTCTGTTATTGATTTTTTTGTGTTCGTAGATATTTACTCTTTTTATCTGGGCTTCTCTGCTCTGTGCGTTGAAGTCCACTGCAGCTGAGTGATTTATGGGGTCCAAGGGCTTTGCAGAGACGATCATCAGTGGCTGAACTTTCTGAAAGCTCAGGTTCTTTGGGTCTTTCACTGGGCCAGCCTTTATGAATAATGTAGGCTCTCTCCATTTTTTATATTCCTTTATTTGAAACTCTTAATAATGTTCTCTGAGTCTCATTTCTGAGCAGTCATTTATTTGGGTGATTTGGGACTACAGTGACATTCTGTTGGACATTCAAATTACATTCAGATGAAGTAGTTTTCTTACTTGATTCAACATTTTATCTCTTAACCTCCTAAATCCAGACTGCAAGTTTTCAAGGTGAGATGAATTTTTTCCGTACCATGTATTTACTCTTGTAACAAATTTCTGTGGGTGCAGCCAAGGTAAGGCTTCCCTCTAGAATGCCAGATTAGGTTAAATATTCTAATAATTTTTTTCCTACGCAAAGATGAACATGAACTGTATATAGCACTTATGTACTACTCACCCTCAAAATTAGGGGTTTCCGCGTCTTAAGGGATACATAAGATTTGCAAAGTGTGGTGGATTTAGTTCCTAAATCCTTGAGGCCCAATTGTGAACTGACATATTTGCAAAGACAAGCAGGCTGGTGTCAGCAGCAGCTGGTAGAGACCAACCATCTTCACTCATGAACATAAGCAGGCTTCTCTTACTTTGTGGTTTCTTCTAATTCAGATTCTAATTACCCTTTGAAGCTCAGCTTCTTGCAGCAAGGAAATTCGGGTTTAAAGTGCATCCTGATCCATCTGACTGTTACCATAAATAGCAGCCCAAAGCACTGGTGACCCGCAGCTGGGAAAGTAAGAAGAGCCCAGGAAGAGAGATCCCCATGGTGCCAACAGCTCAGGAAGGTGCATTGCAGACCCCTGGCATCCACTGTGCTCTCAGGTGTGGTATTAAGCATGGTACTTTAGGCATGGCCTTTAATATAACAAAGTGCAGGTTCCTGCACAGACTGTCTTGGCAAGACACTGTTGCAAGGCCCAGGCACTGCATAATTTTCTCTTTTTATATACAATAAAAAGATTAAACCCCTCAAAGATGAAGCCTTTTGCTCTGTGACTTGCTAATTTCAGTTTCCAGGCATCTCTGAGTTAGGAAATGAGTCATATGGTTATTATTTACTCATCAGCTCTGCAGTTTCTGGTGTCTTAATCATTTTGGTGGTAACTGGGAGAGTTACCTTCTTCAAAATAAAGGCTTGAAAGATGAGCAACTAATTGCAGTCTTCACTGTTTTGATTACAAAACAGCAGTATGTACAGGGCTGGCAGCCATGTTAATGCCTAGGATGAGGTACTTTCCTGCAGTGTTTAGAGGGATCTCCCAAGTAATTAGTCCGTAAGGAGATTTAGAAGAGATGCAGACAGTAATACAGGGATATCCAACTACAAAGCCATAGCCCAAGGCCTTCCAGTGCCCCTGTGCCTGGGTGGACCCTGAGCCCTGCCACCTGCTATGCTCACGGGGTCAGAGGTGTCAGAGCTGGTCTGCAGAAATGCTCCAAAACTGCCAGCCTGTCTCCCATGAGTCAGACGGCCCCGCTGTGATACATTGTTTTCTGTGATTTGTCTCTTCCTAAACATAATTGTGAGGAAAAAAAAAAATCCACTTTTCTGGTCCTTCATGGTCTCTGATTTTGACAAGCAGTCTCTCTCACTGCATGACATCCCTTGCAGTCTCATCCCACTCACGTGAAAATGGATCAAGAGTTTCACAGTGGTGGCTCCCTATGAAACGTTTTCTGAGCCTGAGTACACCTGTGGCTGCCACTGTTGTGGTGTCTGAACACCTCAAACACCACTGCCACGAGTTCTAACTGCTGCTCCTTGCCTAGACATAGGTTTAAGAAGTGTGGTGTATTTTGGGGCTGCCCACAGTTTGAAGTGACCCACGACAATGTCGGACTTGCTTGTGTCATCTTCCTTCTTTGTGCAGCAGTTGGGGAGCTCAAGGTCTCGTTTGCTTTCGCTGGCAAAGCAGTGTGGTGGAGGCACAGGCTTTTCTACAGAGATTTCACATTCACCCACAGCTGCCGGTGCTGCAATTGTCCCTTTGCTAACAAGAGCTGTTAGTGCCTTATTTGCTGTCTCTGTCACTGCTACAGAGCCGTGCTAGATGTCACTTATCCATGGATTACTGCCCTTTTCAGTAGTCATTAGGCTTTCTCACTGCACTGTAGTGCAATCTCCCTGTAGGATTTCTCACTTTACTTCTTTTATGGAAGCACCCACGGGTGCTCCCAGTGAAATATAAGAGCTGCAGTTTGAATCCCATATGCAAATCCATTAAAATAACTTGTCCCTGCCCCAGTTAAACAGCTTACAGTGTAAATAAATAAAAAAATAGCCACTGGTTGGACAAAGTTAAGCCCTTTCTGTACCACTGCATTTCTGACATTCAGCATCCCTCTCAGAATTGTTGGCAGGATCAAGACACTCTGAGAGTGTGAGTGCTGGTTCCAGAGAGGCTGAGAAAAAGGGGGAAAGAATTCACCAGTTAGCCAAAGAGTTCCTCTTTACAGCAAAATGCACACAAACCATAACCCGAGTATCACACCGTCATTAAGTGCTATCCACTTACCTACTTCTTTAGTTCAGGGATTGTGTTGCTTTTAATCTTTGTGATCTGGGTCATCGCAGGATTCAGGCTGATGTTTGAGTCAGTACAGGGCTTCAGTTTCCTACTCCTAGAACTGTGTGTTTTGCAGTGTGACTGTTCTCACTCAAGTGGAGTAAATATGAAGGAAATCACATTTTGAACCTTGGCCTTTTTTTTTTCTTTAATAGTCACATCAATTAGGTTCTTTCCTTGTTTTGTCCCTAGGTTGTTTAAATGACTGACATGAAGTAATCAGGGATCAAACCCACACCATACCCAGCACTGTGCAGCCCTTTGCTTCCCCAGCTCCTAGAGAAAAAAGCTTGAAAGTGTTTCAGGTGAAAGTGAACTTTCATGCCTGGAGTTGCAGGTTAGTTCCCTGAGTGATGTTTTACAGCAGCCTGGTACCTACCCCATCTGCAAGGAGAACATCAGTGAAGTGCAGGCAGCTCTCCTATGTCCTTCCCATGCTTCCCTTTTGAAAATAGAGCTGCTTCTGCAGCTGACATGACCAGCAGAGACATCATCCATAAGTTTAAAAGTCCAAGGAGTTGCAGGACTTCTTCCTGGACAGTCAGGCTGTAGTTAACATAAAAAGACAGTTCTCCATACTAATTTGTAATAGATGAGACTGGGCTCGCAGACTTCTCGTCAAACTGGCAGTGCCAGCTGTGGCATGAAGATGTGTCCAGAGCTGGTGGCTGTCTTTGCTTCAGATGGACGATTCTGTCCCTTTTTGTCTCCAGCTCGTGACTGCCTTGGAGAAGGACAAGTTGATGTGTGCACGGGGGCTTGATGGGATGCTGACTCCCTTCAGGAGGCATGGAGGAGTTATTCCAGTAGTCATCTCCTGCTGTCAGGACTAATTATGTCACTGCTACTAGAGAAGTAGGGAAGATAGACCTACAAGGGTAGGTACCTTACCCAGATCTGTGGGGTGGCTGTTAATTTCTGATTCAAATGTCTGATAAATCTGAATGTGCAAGAGCCTCAGAGAGAACTTACACGGGGAAAAACAAGATCTGCACTTAGGTAAACCTCTTTGCAATGGAAAATAGGCTGGTGAGGAAGTCTGATGGCAAGAAGAAAACAACCTCTCTCAAATCGTATTCGTTCCCTGCCTTTCTATATGAAAATGCAGGAACAGGCAGGTAACAGTATTGCTTAACATCCACCTGTCCTGCTGGAATAACTGGGCTAGTGCTGGCCTTCTGCTCCAGCTGGTTTGTTAACCCAGCTGACAGGAAAGAAGAGGAAGTCAATGTTGTCAGGAAAAATGGAATTTAGATGATCATACACATAGGTTTGATCTGAAAATGTTGCAAGAGGATTGGGAGGAGACAAGCCTGGAATCAAACCTGAAGAGAGGTTTGGCAGCTGCAGCAGCACACACAGAAGTGCAGCAGGGAGGACAAAGGGGGGTCGTGATAAAGAGATTCCCAAAGAAAACCCCAGGAGAACTGATAGAGAAATAAGCAAGTTCAAGTAAAGGTGAATTTAGTTGGGACTCATACCTAATTGACACAGAGGTTTTATTAACAAGCATATGATTCTTCTTTTGAGAGATTTATATAGGCAGATATATAAATATACATTTAGCCAGTAAAATCTGCACTTTGCAGACGAAGGTATAAAAAAGTATGCCAGTGTACCTTGCTTCAATGTGTGTAACTGGACTAAACCGTACCAGTATACTTGCTACTGTTCCAGAAAGGCATTATGCTGCTCTGTGTTAGCATAATTAAAGCAGCAGAACTGGTAAGCATAGATGAATCCTTGAAGACCTTGGAATGTTGCTTGGAGTCATGTGGAGCTGCTGGTTTCATTTGTATTGCATTGCTTTTTAAAAATGTTTTTCTGTTTTGGTGTTTTACCCAAAAATATTTCTTTATTGCCGTATAATCCCACTGAGAGTACTGTATGCACTTAACAGCATATGCTGGTTTGTTTCTGAAAGGTTTCTTTTTCAATGTGCAGGGCTGCTGAAGCTTTGAAGAGAAATCCTGAATCACTTTTTTAATGAGGTGTGGAAAGTGAACTGTGGGAATAAGTGGACTTGGCTGGACTGCAACTTCCCTAGATCCCCTGGGAGCTTTGAGTGTCTGAGAGATGCAAGAGTCCAATGTTAAGAATATCTCAGAAACATGAAGTTCCTGAAGGAAATACTAATCATCATCACATGCATTCTAAACCCTAGCAGCTCCTGAGTTTTGAAGCATTTACCCTGTACCTGCTGCTTCAAAGGAAGTATGCCTGAAGGGAGTAGTTAGAAGGGAGTAGTAGCTTTCACAATAAAGTCCATAAATATTATAAGGCAGTAAAAATATGTTCTAAAACAATTACTAATATTAGTAATTAGTAATAACCCGTCTCAAATACTGTAGCTTCAACAAAATATATGGGGAAAGATTCTGACCTCCCTCATCCTTTGCAAAAGGCAGAAGCACCATTCTAAACACCAGGGAGAAGAACAGAGAAGGATTGCCGTGCCTCGGCCCTTGGGAAAGATAAGCCAGATTCAGAAGGTATGAGAGACATTTCTACACACGTCAGTGCAGAGAGGGGACATTTCTCTGAAGCACTTGAAGTATTTGTCTGTTTAGGAGGAGTTATAGCAACAGTAATCAATGAGATATTGGCTAAGAAACTTGTGGAGTAATCTGGAGGATTTTAGACGGAGACAAAATATCCTTGGGGGCCTGGAGGTGTACGTGCAACCATCTTTCTTTGAAGAGAATGAGAAATGGCTTTTTTTCCTGTGGTTCAAACAGTGCTTAACGCAAATGGGCCTTGTCTTTGCTCCAACTGAAAGGATCTTGCTTCTCTAAGCAGGAATATTTGGATTCTGCCTGGGAGGCTGGCACAGCTTTGCGTGCTCCGTGTCTGCTGAGCGCGCAGCTGGATACCTGCGAAATGCTGGGTGACCACAGACTCATTTCCATGTATACTACAGCATTCCTGTGGGAGGAGAGGCTCTTAATAAGCCTGTTCATAATGGACGTGTAAGCATGCAAGCTTTATTACCTGCCCCTGCCAACTCACCAGGAAAGTATGCCATTCCTGCACCAACGGATGTGTAACCAGGGCTGTCTAATTATCATGTGCTGCGCTGCCAGAAGCACTGGCTCGCTCTGTCCTTGGGCTTTTCACTGAATACACACAAAGCAGGAGCCTCTTGCTCGCTCCTCTGAATTACTGCCGGTGTTACTGCAGCCGCTGGAGAAAGGCAAGGACATACCAGGAAAGAGTTGGGCTCACTGCTTTATGAAGAAAATTGAGGAGACACCGATGTTGGTGCAAATCCTTGACTTAAAAAGTCTGTGCCTGCCACATGTATGACATCTGAGATACCCTTAAAAAATGTATTTAAAGGACTTTCTGCAAACATCGTCCATTATAGTAGTTTAAATGGCAGGATTCAGACACAGAGGGTTTTTCTCTGCCTCTTGCAATGCTTGCAAACTAATGCTCTGAGACAGACCTGTGGTGTTGCCTTTTCAGAAGCTGTGCAGAAAAAGTCTGATTACAGAAACACTATAAGGAGCTTGAGAAGCAAAAATAAAATGCAGCAAAAGAAAGTTGAGGGATTAAGAAGAAAAAGAGAGTATAAACTCCAGCCAAACCAAAGCCACAGGAAATGGAGTCTGAATGTAAGAGCAGGATCTAGACTGAAAGGGATTTGGCAGGAAAGAAATTGTTGCAAAGAGTTCAAGGAGCAATGTAAGGCCCAGTCCTGTAAAACTATGCTCGTGATGGATTTTTATCTCTGCAAACGAACCTATTTGCATGACATTGCTATCATTTTGTAGGTCTGGGATCTCAGAAAAATATAATCTGTTACAAAAGAGTAGCAACACTGAAAAGATAACGGGGTAAGAAGAGGGCAATGTATAAGGTAGAGGGATTGCTTGCTTAAACCTCCCTTTGGTTGGGCAGCAAGGATCATATCCACAGAGATAGGTAGTGGCTGTTCTTCACCAGATGGCTAGGGTGTTTGTTGGGAAAACAGTGCCTCTGGTTGTGACAAAAAGGGGTACGTTTCACATATGCTTATTTGCCAGTTCTTCTGTTTCTGTCAGGATACTCTTTGTGATGCTGGATTCCTTCCCAGCCTCCTGTAGATTTTGGAAAGTCTCCCATTCAGCTGCCATGTAGAAGGCTTTGAACTCAAAATGAGAACAGCCGAAATGCACCCAGTGCTGGGGGGACCCTCACAATCCTTGTTCCATTCCTTTCTTCCTCGTTGGGACCACCAGGAAGGTAGCAGGCATCATCCTGGCACTAGCACTGTTGGCAGTGAGGAAAAGTGGGGATTGCAGCACAAGGTGAAAACTTTTGAAGATGGAGGCTTGGATGTTTAATTGTAGGCTAGTGCCTGATTAGTTTTTAGGAAGAAATTAAATCTCTTTGTGGA
The DNA here is from genome assembly GCA_013399195.1 of Dicrurus megarhynchus. NCBI lineage: Eukaryota > Metazoa > Chordata > Aves > Passeriformes > Dicruridae > Dicrurus > Dicrurus megarhynchus. Next base: position 853,318 of record VXAD01013572.1, on the reverse strand, counting down.
AAGGGGGGCACCTGCCCACAACTGGGTTCTAGCTGTGCAGGGTCTGTTGAAGGGACACCTATTTCAGAGCCATAAGAGTGTGTGTAATGGCTGAAGAGAGAGGTATTCCCTTACTGTGGAAAAACAGCTATCGTTAGAATTTTTTTGTAGAAAAATCAACAAACTGCCTTCCTTTCAAGGAACAGACACACTGCTGAAGAAAATGCCATTTGTGCATCAACTCCCCTCTGACAATAAATGTGTCTGAGGTCAGGAGAAATGGAACTGCAAACGATGTAGCTGATAAGGACAAGCAATTAATTTAGCCGTGGTGTGCAGTAGGTAGGTCTTACACCAGTGAAAGTTGTGTGCAGCTAAAGCTGGCTCATAAAACAAACATAACTCTGGGCAGCTACTCAGCAGAGTCCTATCCTGCTTCGTCCCCTTTGGAAGCACAGTCATGGCACTGATACGTAACATATTCATCTGTTGATATGTCTGATGTTTGCATATAGGGTCTGAACTGGAAAGACAAAGAGACACCCTGAGATGTGATTAATACTGCCCTTGATATCCTTGATAGACCCAGAGCTTTTTTTACCTCTCACAGCACGTTTGAGATCCCCTTCTCACCAGCTTGAGGAGCTCTGGAAAGTTGTTGATGTGAGTGAGACAGCACAACAACCCACTTTCTTCACTTCCTTCCTCACACTCTTGCATAAAGCTGTGGTCACCAGCACAGGAGTAAAAATAATGCACACTCTTTTTGGTCCTTCTTTTTAAAGGCTTTATCAGGTTTTTTGCCTGATGCAGCAGAATTAGGCTTCATTTCGCTGCAGGGACCCTCATGGTTGCAGAAGATGGTGCCAAGTGCTGCACCTCACAAGGGGAGGTGTAGCCAACCCATACGTGCCTCTCTCAGCTTGCCTTGGGATGGAGGTTGGAACAGATTTCAGGAGTGATGTAAACAAGTGTCCCACCATCTTACAGGGATTTCTTGCAACTTCAAAAGTGGCTGGTCTGTGATAAAGGATATCTCACTAAGGAGGGGTTTGAGCCACACAGGAAATTTAGACATCACAAAGATGAGCAGTCCATTGTTGTTGGGTCTGTGGAATTTAAACATCGCAGATAAGAGCTTTGTTCCTTTACAAAATACAGGGACGGGGAGAAGGATTTTACACAAACACAGCTACCCACCTTTTTTTTTTCCTCCAGTGCATTTGAAAAAAAAATTCTTTTAGTTTTGTTTAAAAATCAGATTGTCCTGGTCAGAAAAATGCCCAGTTACTAAAATTATATCACTTGCAAGATATAGATACCCTGCCCTGAGACAATGGGCTAATTTACAGATGGGAGGTACTGATCTTTAAAAATTCATCCATCAGAATTAGCCAGGTTTACTGATCCAAGCCTAGTTTAAGGAAGTATTCTCTAATCGGTCTTTTCTTTCAATAATGTGGAAAAAATAGTAGATTTTAGACTTGAAACGTTCTATTGTTTTGCTTGATACCTGTCCAAGTATCTGGGTGAGGGAAGTATGTTGCTTGACTTGGCCAGTCCCAGTGTGTTGTTCTGTCTGTATCTCCCATCAGTTCATAGTCGTTCCTGAAAGAGCATACACTCCCCTGGCCAGATGATGCAAATTGGGGTGACAAACACAAAGCTACCCAGAGGATTTGTGGACTCATCTCTTAATGTGCATCTTGAGGATGTGTTTCACACCATATCCTTTAGGAAATATTTAGGTGTTCTACCTCACCCACCCAGGAGAAGCAATTTTGGCACAGTGCAGAGGTGCTAAAACAACTTGGGAAAGGAATATTCCTTCAGTAACGTAATCAAATTCAGCAGATTACCTGGGATTTATTTTTTTTTCCTGCTGAAATCTCCTCTGCTTGTCACTTGAATACTGTACAATATCCAGGAGGAGACAAAACTCTCCACAACGAGGTTTCTGAAATACAACAGGAGAGAAGATAATTTACTGAGAGCAGTCATGGACAGAAGTTGCTGTAGTGCTCTGTTTTACTGCTATTTGACTTTCTGTAATGTGTGTGGGCCAGGCCCTGGTGACTGTAAGGATATCCTGTGCTACACCAAACTGGGAGTTGTTTGAGTCAGCAGCATTGATTATGCTTTATGTAAACACAGTAATATCACCTAATATGCCATGAGGGAGAGGATGATTTATTGATGTCAATGATGCAACAGGAATATTTTGGTGCTACCAACCAGAGAGGAGAGGCAGACTCCTGCTGCCTCTGGACAGATGTCTCAGAAGTGCCCTTTGCTTCCCCAGCACATCTGCCCAAGAGAGAACCATCATGCTATAGGCCAGCTAATCTCACTCCCTCTCAAGGCTTTGTCTTAAAAACAAGTATTAGTCATGTGAGAGGTTTGAATACTTGTGTTGGGAAAAGCGCAGAATTCAGGACTTTCTAAAGCATGCAGTGTATCCGTTTCAAACTACCAAGCATTTGAAAGATCAGTGGTCAGGGATTTATGAAATGGTTTATTGTGTCAGTGACCATTTAGATACTTCATATCGATGGATTGTTTTTCTCTGTCACAGGAAGATTTGTTTTTATCCATGGCCAAAACCTAAAGTCATTATTAATTTTACTACTTAGGCAAAATTCTTATTAAAGGCTTAAGCATTTGGCTTAAGACTCAGTATTTCAAAGAAGAATGTATTTAGAATAGAAAACAGAAGGAAGATCTTTGTAAACATCCGAATGTCTCTTTAAATTCATTCAACAAACACATTAAATCTTCTGCAGTGCAAGCAGAGAAAGTTAATTCAGATGTAATTCCCACCCTTCATCCCTGCCAAGAGATGGATCTGTTTACTCCTTGTGGACATAACTTTGTTTATGCTCTCCCAAGATAGCCTTAGCCTCTCCCCTCGTACCACCTTCATCAGATGTGAGCCCTGCCAGGCTGCTTTTCAGACCTGTGTGATGCTTATCACCCTGGCACCCAAAAGGATCTCAAAGAGCCTCTAAGTAGAAACAACTCGAGTGATAGAGGCTCTCAAGTGTGCTGTCAGTGGACAAATGATGTGGTCACTGAGGAAGCCTAAAATGAAAATAAACAGCATACATATTTCAGATTGGCCCAAGGGCTCCGAGGGAAAGATTGAAGGAACACAGTGCAAACCTGTCAGCAAGCATATGTGGGCATACATATTCTCTCCTAAATCAGTTGGAGAAGTTGTATCTGTATAAATACAAGGTACCAGCAGATTCTGCAGATATATGTTCAAGTTTAATTGGATACTTTTAAAATATGGAAGTGGCTTATCTGTAATAGATTATACTTTCATCAGTCAACTAGACTTGATCATTCCTTAGGGCAGGAATTATCTTTGGTTGTGGTGCATATATGGATGACAATTAAAAATTTAGTGATGTGTGGTAGGAGATGTGGAAATGACTGTAATTTGCTTTGTTTTTCTGAAGAGCCCTAAAACTTCTGCACACTGAGACTACAGTAGCTCTCCGTTTGTACAGTGGTGAGCTATCGGATTTCAGAGATCAGTTTTCAGTGTTAGAGTTTCCTCATGTAAATTGTATCACCTGCCATCCTGAAAACACATTTTACCTCTCCATCCATATATCAAAGCGTAAGAAAGATATTTTTCTCTAAATTATCAAAATTGAATTAATGATCAGGAATGGTTTAGGAAGGAGTGACCTAAGTTTCACTTAGTCCAGCTTCTTGATAGCAAAAACAAAGAATGGTTTTCTTGAGTATCCAAAGCAGCATGAGGATGAAGCACCTTCACTTGGTACAGCTTTAATATTTAGAATTCATGCCACCCTACATGATCTATTGTCTGACAGCTCAGAATGCTGTTTTATTACTCCACGGTGTATTCCCCCTAGTCCAAACATCATTACCTGAAATGACACTCTTGGCTGTTCAACCAGAGATAAATGTGTATAAAGACTAATTTAACCTCAGCTGCAGGGTGAATCTGAGCAGATCTCAAACACTGGTGCACAGATGTGAGGCAGATCCATCATTCAAATAAAATGTGCATTTGTTAGGTAACCTCCTACTCGGAACCTTGTAAAAGCCATCCGCTGTGTTCAGAGGAGAATTTTTTCCTCTCTCATATTCACCAAGCAGTTGTCATGCATATGGACAGTTCATTTGCCCAGAATTTATTAAGCTGGACAACACTCGCATATTTCAGGTATTCCAAAATAAGTCTTTTCTATGTGATCTGGGAAAAATAGGTAGCAGGGAGAGATTAATGATCTTCAATATACAATTGCCATATTTCATATACACCACACACAGATTATTTAATGTCCTTTTACTCCCTCTTGAAAGTTGCAAGGGCAAGTGCTTAGGGCTTTTGAAGTGCCAGATAGATATATATATATATCTATATCTCTCTTTTTAACCATCTGTAATGCATCATTCTGTCTCTTTGTGCATCTATTAGCACAGCCTCCAACTGCTAGTTTTTGGCAAGTGATTGGGCCTATTTGCTACATCCAGCTGCACAAAAGGGATTTTCCCACTTGGGCCAAGATGAGCCTTTTGGGAACAGGGCATGTGCCCCCGGGGCTGCCCAATGGCCATGTGAAGATGCTGGGCTGGCAGCTTGGCGTGGCCTGGGAGACCAGTGCCAGCAGCAAGCGGGTGACCTCTGGATGCAGTAAAGGCAGCCAAAATCAGCACTCTGCCACCTCATTTGGGTCCGTGGCACAGTGCACAGGCAGAGAACCTGTAGCTCCTAAGCGTGCTGTGCCTGGCCCTGTGCTGTGTGTCCTCAGTGCTGCCCAAAGGAGCAGCCCGGGCAAGCAGCACCAACCTGGCTGGGAGCAAACACGTCCAGCGTGCTCGGTCACTGCCTGTACTGAGGGGCTTTCGTGAGCTTGGAGGAGAGATAAAAAAGTGAATTTGGTTTCCAGGGCAGCCTGTAGGTCACCTGTAATAGGTCACCCTTAACAAACAGCGTTGACACAGAGCTGGAACAGGGGCAAGTGAATGAAACTTAGCTCTCTCCTATTTGAGCAATGGAATTTATTCCCAGCTCTGACCTTGTGCAAACTCTGTTACCATATTTATCACATGGAAAGAATGACCACAGCCTCTGCCAGCACCCTGGGCAGGAGGCCTCCTCAGCCAGGTTCTGGACACCGAGGAGCCAAATGACCCACAGTGGTGCTGGGGGATGGAGGGAGGAGGGATGTCCTCTGCTCTCCCACCTGAATCTGGGGATGTCACAAAAGGCTGCTGAACCCAAATGGCACACGGGGCTGTGCAGGATGCTGGGTGTTTCTGCTCCCCAGGCTTTCTCTTGCCTCTCCCTGGGTGCCTCTGGGTGCAGGAGGGCAGCACCCCGAGCTTTGCCTCCAGAAAGGGGGGAGGAGAGCTGGCCCAAGAGCCTCTCTCTGCAGCTGAAGGCGGCAGGGCAAGGTGGTTGCAACCTTCCTTTCACCCTCACGCTTGAACTCAGCAGCTGCATCTCTGAGGCACGGGTTTGCAACAAGAGATGCTGTGCTCACTCTGCCAGCCTCTCAGGAGGCCTGAAGGGAGGAGGATTTCTGCATGAAAAAAAATTCTTCCCTTTGAATCCCCTGTGCTGTCAGGAGCTACTTTGCTGCTTATACAGAAACTGCCCATCCTGCACTCCCTTCTGTCCTCTATTCCCTTCTCTTCTGGGAATGTGCTTTACCAGAAACAGTGACTGACCTCCCTGAGCATACAGGAAGCATCCTGCTAAAAAAAGAAGGCAGATCATGTGAACAGAGCTAAATTTCCCACAAGGTGTAATTTCTCTCCGTTTGTTACTTTTAAATGCAAATGCATCATGGCAAAAAGATACAGAGGAAGTATAAGAGAGCAGGGGAAAGCTCTTTGAGCTCTTGGGACTCATCTACTTTGCATTCAGCTGTCCTGAGCCTGGAGAGACATTTGTGCTAAAGGTTATTTCCAAGTAGCTCAAAGGGGAGGCTTATTCTTTCTTAAGGATTTTTGTTAATCGGCTGTGACGCACCTCAAATCATTCACCTCTTGGGGCTCTATCTGAAAAAGGCCCATGTTTTTCCAAGTCGTCGCAATGGAGGAAGGAAACCTGCTTTGGTTCAAGTGCAGGTTCTGCTAAATAGCAGTGAGACTAAAAGCCAAGCCCAAGGTGCAGGCACAGCAGTGCTGACACTGCTGCTTGGCAGCCCCAGGGACCCTGCTGGAGCCAGGCAGCCTCCTGGGAACACCGGGACAGGATTTGCTGTGGGTGAGGGCTGTGGGGAGGGATTCCCTGGCCCAAGCCTGCTTTTCTGGGTGGCTTGTTGCAGCACTGCGAGAACACGCAGAGTGAGAGGGTTTTTTACTGATGAAGTACTTGTTCATTTGGACCATATGACTTTTTCTGGAGGGCTTCAGCAAACCTGAACCAGTATAATAAAATGTGCAGCATAAAGAAATCATCCTGTGAAGCAAACTCATTTTAATTGCTTTAAGATGTTGATTTAAATATTATTTCACAGCCCTACTGTAGTGATCCTTTCCTGGGTTTCCCCTCCCCTCACCCACACTGAGATGCCAGAAAGAAGGAGAATTCATTATGAAGCATCTTTTTTTCTTCCCCAGCTGTGAGCCAGAAAGCCTGTAATTACATTAGCTCTTTGGATTTGGGGGGGGCAGTATGCTTTCTCCTCATTCCACCAGTTACCCTGGAGCTGTAAAGTGCATCTCCGTAGATGTCCTTCTGTGCAATGATTTTAAAGTGCTTTGCAGTGGGAGATGCCAACAGCATCAGATGAAACAGAGAGGAATAGCTTTACAAAGGAGGAGAAACAAAGAGAAAAATGTCAAACAACCTGCAGAGAACTTGCTGCTGGCAAGAACAGGGTTCAGCTCCAGCCTCTTGGCCTGTGGGCATCCACAGGTGTATGGGCACCCTGCTGCCCTGGCTCCTCAGGGTGTGCCTGGCATGAAGCAGCACACAGAGCTTGTGCTGGTGGATCTAATGACTCATCTGCAGGCTTGCTAAGCAAAAAACATTATCTGTAATAATGCAGATGATAGCTTCCTGCTATACACTAGAGATACAGAAATGTAAGAGACTACCAACAAATTGCAGCTCTGGTAGAGCAAATTTTGTTGTGTATTATGGCTTGGTGAGCAAGCCTTTCCTTTCTCTGCAGGTGTTTCAGTCTTGTTTCAAGGTGGGGCTGGGTGCTACTGCAGATTTCACTTCCTCACCATCCACTTGCATTGTGATTGTGTCAAAGCTGCCCAGAGAAAGTGGAATTGGAGCTGAGATATAGCTGAGCAAGATTAAACTGTTCTTTTTGTTTGCTCTGTTTATCTTTTCCCTCGCCAGTGCACTTCCCCGCATTCCTCTGGCGCACTTTAGAACAAGTCAGCCTTTTGAAACGGTTCTTCTAGCACACAGAGAAACCACCTCAGGCAGTCATCAAAAACCCAGGCTCAATTTAAGTGAGGCATACTGGCAAGAAAGAACAAAGGTGAAGCTTTTTGCCTCGAAAAAGTGTGAAGCTGACAGTTGCAGTCTGCTGCAGAGGAGATTTTATTTAGAAACACACACAAATATGGTCATGTAAAATATCACAGCAGTTGTTCATAATCCTACTGGCAGCACTTTCTTGCTAATGATGGTTTGAAGCTTAAACTGGACAAGAATAATATGTGATTATTTATCTACTGCTTTTCTGTCTATCCATTGGCTTCACAAAACATTGACTTCATCACTCCTCCTGGTGTCAGTTCCCCTCTCCATAGTATGGCACTTCCACTTACCCCATGCTCTGGCCCTTCAGAAGATTCATAAGAAGTGATGGAGGTCTCTCATATTTAAAGATGAATATTGATTGTATAAAAATACACTGGTACTTAAGAGTTGAGCTGAAAAAATATGCTTCTGAAGTCTCATTATTTTGCCATGAATAGGATGCTGCAGAGACTTACATATGAATGTTTGGTTTAGCACAGCACGACTTCAGTGTGGAAAATGAGCAATGTGCAAGCACATCAGCACAGGGCACTGAGAAAGCAGCCAATGTTTTCATGCATTGATCTGTCTGATTATTTGATAAATCACTAGGTTCTGCCTTTAAAATAGAATAGAAGAGTTTTGGAAGCTAAAATTTGAAGATGCTAGTCTTTTCCTAGGTGAGATTTTTGTTCTCATTAACTCAACCTTCATAGTTTCCTGTGGTGGAAAAGTTTCCAGTTTGATGACGACAATGCCCAGACTGGATGCCGGGCCAGGAAGGCAGGTGACAGCAGTGGGAAACCAGCTACAGTTACACTGGGAACTGCCACCAGTGGTACCTGGGATACAGAGACCCTATGAGGAAATGATTTCTCTGTGTGCTGAACCTGCTTGGAAGTAAGTGTATGGAAAATAAACAGCTTTGGTCATGCCAGGTTTAGTTGGGACTGCTTCCCCTTTCAACAGCTATTCAAATGCCAATCTATTTTTAACATTCCAAATATTTTTACAGCACAGTTTTGGCATGCATTTTCATACCATAGTTTGGAAGGGCTAAGTTAAGGTTTTGCTTTTACTTTTTAAAATGAAACCAGAGGTATAGTGCACCACCCTCTTCAGCCAAGAGCCTGCCAATGAATGTGATTTACCTTGTAGTGGGATAGAGAATGAGTTTAAATTAGAATCTAACACCTGAAATACAGTGAGCAACACCTTCCCTTAGTGTGAATGAGCAGAGCTGTGATGTCAGTGGAGCCTGACTGATATATCTGTGGGAGTCTGGCCCTTTGCCTGCATAACTCCTCTTGGCTGTGACTAGCAGGTCCCAAAACAGCCTCCTTTTCTGCTTCTGGATAGAGACTTTCCTCTGGCTGCCATGTGGGACTGGGAGGATATGTCTTGCAGAGCCAGAGCTAGCCCATCAGGGGAGTGCTTTCCTCCTCTGCCTGACCCTGATCCTAGCAGGTGACTTTGGCATCAAAAATCACCTGTCTCTGCAGGTATGGGCAGAGCCAGACCCTCAGTGTGGTTCCCTACATTTAACCCCCGCTCTGTTTAGTGAGTCAAGCTTTAATTGAGAAGTTCACTGGTGCCAAAGGTCCTTGGAAGACAAACTCCTGCTTTCAAACATTGATGCAGAGCCTGCCTGGAAGCTCAGGCAATGAAGGCTCCTCAAGGATTCAGGCACTCCTGAAGATGAGTGGGAAGGTGGGAACCAAAAGCTCTGATTTCTGATTCCGTCACGTCCTGCCTACATTGCAGTGGCTGATGCTCCCCTACTTTGTTCAATGGTAGAGCTCCAATTTTGTTGTTTTATTTTTGTTAGTTCACCAGGGTATAATGTGAAGCAGGGGTGATTTGGGTTGTGAGCTGCCAGCGAGCTGTCAGTCAGCTGCAATGGATGTGTTGTGCCTTGGTCCCCACCAGCTGATATTGCAGGAGCAATTGAAATGGTTTATTGGGTGGTATCACTGCCCCCCGACCCAGACCACAAGACTCTGTTCTGGTATTGACAAGAACGATGAACCACAGTGAATTGATGGTGACCCTTTCACCTGGTCAGTATGAGATTGAATTAATCTTGCTGTGGGAGTGGGGGCTCACAGCACCCGAGTGTGGCTGAGCAATGGAAAAACTGTCAGATGTCAGAGAGGGAAGGCCTTTTCCACCAAGGATAAATCATCAGCAGGTTATAGCCTGTTTGGTAAATAGACTGAGAAGCTGAAGCAAAGCTAAAAAACCACTATACAACCAGAGGTGTTCAGGAAACCACTGTGTGCCACAGCTTTGTAAAATTAAATAGCTGCCCTGTTTCGACCTAGACGTGGTTAATCTTCAGCTGCAGATGAGACACTTTGTTTACAGCAGGCAAAGGCAGCCTGCAAGGGGCTTCAGTTAGATGCAGAGCCCCTATTGTCAACAAGAATAATCCTTGATTACTAAGAGCTGAAGTCCTTGCCAGGAAGAACAGGTTTCCAAGTTTATACCCTTATGATCAGAAGGATAATCTATCGATAATCCATTTTTTTAAGGAAGAAGAACTGGAAAAGCTGTCTGTGAGCAGCTGAGACTGCATTTTGTTGGTTGCCAGTGGTGAAAGGATGTATTATCACAGTCCTGGGCACTTAATCATTGAGTGGAGTACACAAAAATAGCCAGGAAAGTTGCAGGCTGTGCTGAATGGGTTGAAAGGTTGTGGGAACATGTTCTGGCACACCCTTGTGCTGTGGTGAGATACACAACGAGGGGGAAGGGGAGAGAGCATTTCAGTGGGCCCGAGCAAAGGGGAATATACTCTCATTTCCAAACCCTCTTCTCTCTTTCACTCAGCATCATTTTGCTTCCTGGAGCAGAAATAATTTCCATTAGTCATTCAGGGTAACACGTTTCTAATGCGTACCATGTGGAAATGTCTCAGCAGCGGATCTATGGCCCAGTTCAAATGCTGGGAAAAAGCTTTAGTATATTACACAATAAAATATTTGTAAACACAGATGACTTGAGTTTAAGAGGAACTTTGGTCAGCTGGAAAATAAACCAATACAAAATTACAACACGACAACGAATGAGCCAAGTAGGGAACCTGCCTGTGGCTCTTAAAAAAACACCACTGTTGCAAGAAAAATGCAAGGCCATTGTTGGAGCAGGTAGGAGAGCAGGTACCCCAAGGAAATTAGGATAAAGAGACATTTGGTTGGCTACCTGTGATACATATTAAGAAACAACCCATAACCCCCAGTGATTGTGCCACAGTTAATATCAAGTTAGCCGCCTTGCTGCCAGACCAGCCAAGGCATGAATACTAATGCTGCCCTCAGCTGCCACAGAAATTGTCTCTTTGCATAAGAGGAACGAAGACCTTTTGTCCTTAACTTGCTTGTGCCAGGACTAAGCCAGGAGCTCCAGCTGCATCTGCAATCAGACAGGCTCTGCTTAGCAGCATTGAACTCGCAGCATTATATTTAAAACTCACTCTCCTCCGCCTCCCAGGGAGAAAATGAAAAGGAAGGCTGCACGCACGCCCTGTGGTAAGGGTGGCCCAAGGTGGTGTCCCTGCTGGGTGTGCAGCAAGCAGATAAAGGCACAGCCAGAACGTGCTTTTTTCAGCACTTCAGCTGTGAGCACAGTGGGGGACCCACTGTGGGCCCTCTGGGGCAGCAGCGGAGACAGAAGGTGGTAGGAGGCTTCGATGCAGGGCTGTGCTTGGAGTGGTGGAGGTGCAGGGATGCAGGCACAGCCTGAGAGACGCTCTGGGGCCGGGAATACCCCCCTTTCCATGGGCCTGCATGTGGTGGGAAAGCAGAGCAGCACAGCTTTGTACAGATCCACGAGCGAGTGGACTCCTTTCTCACTTGGCAGAAAGGTGAGGGGGGCTCTGCCACCAGGAAGCAGGGGCAGCAGCAGCAGTGGTCCCTTCAGCCTTGGATGGGCAGAAGCACATCAACAGCCAAACCATAGGTTGTGTGGCCCAACGCCAGACTCCTTCTCTGTGTCCCTCTTTCACACTGATACAGCTGGGGGTGCCAAGTTAAGGAAATTGAGAAATTAATTTTCATGGAGAAATTTTTCCTGCTGCCTTCATGCTCGAGAGTGTCTTTGCTTTTATGTTATACCACTCTCCCAGCAGTCTTGCATTACTTTCTTGAAGATTCGCCTACGTGGTGGAGTTACTGTAGGGCTGTTTGAATAGCTGTTTTTCCAGAATAGCTGTTTCTGAACAACCCAGTGCAAAACCAGGCTTATTCTGAAACAAGAAAACCTTATTCTGATTAATCTCAGTACTCAGTCAAGACTGACTTATTTTCAGGAGTCAATTAGGTTAAATCAGAACAGGTGGACGAAGAGTGTCCACAAAGAGAAGGACCAGGAAGAGCCTTCAAATTCACACCCTCTCTTAATCAGAATGAATTGGCAAGCATGGACAACTGTCCCATTGCATAGAGGAAAAAAATAAGAGTATATAGATGTGACTCTGATACAAAAGTGCAGCATGGGCCTCCCAAGCCCTACTCCTTCTTCTAAGCATGTAACAACTGGATGAAGATCAGTTTCTCCTCTCAGTTGCTGTCTTATGCAATGTACTTTGTTCTTTTACACTTGTGATTGATTTTCCCCTACTAACTTGTGCAAACATCAGCTTTCTCTTTATCACTCTTCCAGTCCTGCTTCTTCAAACAACTGGATGTGTACAAACAGCCAATTCCTTGTGATGTAACACTTCCAATTTTCACATAATCACCTTGCTGTCAACTACCTGCAGGAAATCGGTCCCTTCAAGCAAATAAGAACTCATTGCAGCTATGTCAGTCACAGGTTGTTTTCAAGAATCCAAGGGATCTCTTGATCTCAGTATACAGACTGTCACTTCCTCTGTCAGCGAATCCACGAAAATCAGCACAACAAAAATAACGGTGACACTGAATAATTCAGTAATACACTGACAATAATTGCTAAACTCCTGTCAACACAGTCTACCTTGCTGTTGCTGGAGCTGGCTTTACAGTCACATGGACTATTATTAGTCTGGTTTTTGGGTACTTAACACCTTTTGCAAGAACACGAATAGGAGAATAAACTGATATTTTTATCATAATGATGTTACAACTAGAGGGATAAAACCCCTAATCAAACAGGTTTGCCACAGTTACAAGCAAGTCAATGTAAGAATGATCAGCTCTACTAGGTCAGCCGTGTCTTTGCTGCTCGGGTTTGTGTCCATCTCCTCCTCTGCCACACTCACAATACAATGTGAAAGCACACTTATGAAGCAACCAGGGAGTTACATAATTTACGACCGAAATGAAAAAATCCAGGGATGGCACAGAAGTGGGTGGTTGAAGATACTTTGCCAAAGGATTCAGTCATTCTTCAGACAAGAGAAGTAAACCACAAACCTGAGTGAAGTAAAGACACAGAGTGGCTCTGGTGTTAATGTAAGTGAAGCTACTACTGTGGCTCTTTAATGTGAAGGAATGAAGCACTTCCTTGGCTGTTCCGGGTTTTTTATGGATAATCTCTTCAACTCATGAAAGAGGAAAACAAGAGGTGGTTGTCTCATGTTTGGGCTTTCTACAAATTGGATAGAGGATCTAATGTAGTATACCTATCTTTAATGCAGACCACAAAGTGAGTAACCTGAGCAAAAAGACAAAGCTAAATAAATTCAAAAAGTCAGTCTTTTCACAGTATCTCAACTCTAGAATAATTTATGTGCAACTGTAATGGACCTGTAATCATGCAAAGTGTTTAAATCAAGACTGAAGAACTTCAAAAATAAGAAGTGCTGTAGCTTCAGCAGAGTTAAAAATACCATATTGAAAAATTAAGATGGGGTATTCAGACTTCATTATACATAACGCTTTCTGATCTTTGAGTCTTTGTCTAGTTGCACAAGACTGGATTAATGTGTCTTCCTCCTGTACTTTTAGTCGCTGGAATTTTTCCATAATACACAAATTAAGATGGAAAGTTAGTTATTCTGATTAGAAAAATATGTAATTCAGACTGAGGCTTAAAATGGAAAGGTTATCATTGATTATAATTTTGCTTTTTCCCTTCTGGGTTCATGCTATCCTCGTATCAACTATGCATTATTCTATAAAACAATTGACATGAATGTTTAAGTAATTTTAAAAGAAAATACATATGGACTCTTTCATGTTTGCTTTCCCCTCGTCCATGCTTTGCATTGTATTTGGCATTTTGCACAGTGCAGATGAAGAGCAGTTTGTTACAGGTAAAGCTGTTCTTTGAAGGACAACACATGGACACTGTGTAGTAGCAGGATGTATTTTATTTGTTGTACACTGGGCCATACATAAATCAGAGAGAGGGAAAAACGTGAACCATTGGGTTCTGTGTTCTGTGTAGAGAAACAGAGAGTGATAATTTCCACTTGGAAAACTGTTTAGGTCAGCTTCAGGAGGGAAAGAATGAAATTTGATTGTAGTGGACCTGAAGATGAACACCATTTCCCATTTACTGGCAAATAAATATTCGTGATGAAAAACTCTTAACATTTGACCTTGAGGAGCTTCTTTAAAAGAGTCACACATAAACCCTTGAATACCCAGCCACCAAATGCTTTTGGCAAGTCCCTGGCTGAAAAGCATCTATTTCTAAACAAAACTTCTTCTTAAGAAATTATATACAGAAAGCAACTAGAACATTTTTCATTGCCACAATAGCGTGTTTTTCTGTCACCTCAGTTTACAAGGTGGTGTGGACGCTCACCATACTGGAGATTTCAGCCATGTTAAGTGGCTGCAGAAACAACCGTGCCAGAGGAAGACTCAAGCACTCGTTGACCAACAAGAAGTGGCCAACTCTACACATCAAGAGGCAGTCTGACAGCACAGCCCCCTTGGTGGCAATGTTGTCCCCACGCGCTCACATCAGTCCCCTCCACAGTTTTGGTCTACAACTATCTGCTGAGGCAGGGAATTGAGGCAATTAAATTTTAGGTTTTCTTGGTAGTTAGCTTCCCCAGGGTACTCTTAAGTGAGTGCTGTTCCCAGCAGAAATGCTTGCCCAGGCTTGCTGACCATGCATCTGTACAGATCCTGGGAGTGCCTGCTCAGTTTTGCCCAGCAGGGTTAGCCCCAGTCGCTGTCAAGCTGCCCTTAATCCAAACTGGTTGGCTGCTCAGAGCTGAGCAGGGAGAGGCACAACTTCCAACAGAGCAGCAACAACAGCTGCTGGATACAGCACCATCCGAAACTGCTGTGGTCAGTCCCAAAACCCACTTAGCAGTTAGAGGGTGAATGCTGAGGACAGAGACAAGACATCAGGAAGCACTATCATCTGCATGGAAAAACCTGTAAGATACTTAAGGTGGGATTTACATAAGTATATAGGATTTGGGAATAATACCTTAAAAGGCTTAATTTGATTGTAAAACATGGAGGTCAGAGTTTCTGTAAATCCTTTAGAAGGAAAGAAAGTTTGGAGGTATAGCCTGCTGGCCCAAAACAATTCAAAGCAGCTCTCTGGATGCTTATTTTATCAAGCTTCTCAGGTAAAGGCATCACTGAGTACCTTGAACCACCTGACATACGATTTGTATCAGCAATTTTTCTGTGCTTTTGCAATTTTGATTTTATCACAGTAAGGTCAAGGCAGTTGGACATTTAAAAATATATGTTTCAGTTAATTCTCCTAGACTCTGAACCAGGTTGACACCAGCTTCAGATGAAAAAAAAAATGCCCGGTGGTCCATAAAACAAGTTGTTCCACTAAACAAGTACCATCTGAAAGAAGAAAATCTCACATGCCCACAGAATATTATTCATCCAAGTGGTAACCCATTAGTGTATATCATCTCTAGGTGGCCATTTACAAGATATAGGAGATAATGGTTTGGCTGCAGAACATTTCTGGAGGAGGAAAATATTGTGGGAGAGTGGAGAAACATGAAATCCTATTGTTGAAGTGTCTGATGACTCTCACCTATTTCAATAGGGTTCAGATTTCCTTATTCTGCAATGTTTTTTACAAACTGCATGGAAGAATCCTGCATGAAAATCTGGTTGTAAGCAAGACAGGTTGTACCCCACACAGTCACTATAATAATTAAGACTGAATTAAATCCCAAACCTACTTGGTTTAGGTTATGTTTCTACTACTTCCATCTACTTCAATATCCAGAAGTAGGTTAAAATTAAACTAGCAGATTTTTTTATATTCCTGTTTTGCCTAAGATACTAGATCTATTCAGATAATCACTTTTTAAAAATCCATTTTTTTAAGAAGAATTATAAAAAAATGCCTGAAGCACTACATTGCCTTTCATAGGATGATGGCCTGTAATTCAGCAAACAAGAGAAAACTGTTCTGGCCCCTATTTGTACCCAAGTGCTTCTGCTAAAAGATGCAAAATGATAGTAACTACTTTTCTTTTTTTTAAAAAAAGCACACTACACATCTACTTCTGCTCTGTAGCTGTAACAGACCTTTCACAAAAGCCATTTTCTCTCAAGTAATTTATTTCCTTCCAAAATACTATCTACCACATAAAATACAGACCAGCATGTTTCCTTCTAATCCCTTTCAGCTACCACGCTTTCCAATGTTAATGTGAAGTAGGTGTTAAAATTTAGGATAGAAAACTTAAGTTAGTGGGATCCTATCCCCTTCAAATACCTCAATTCTTCTGCAGTAGAAAAACTTACTAGGGATTCAGAAGGTTTGATTGGTTTGGAAGTTCACAGGAACTACTACACCAGAAAACAGAGTAAATGCTCCAACCTAAGATGAGGATCTTCTAACAGAAGATCCTACTTCTACTAGAAGATCCTGGTTTGGAAAGCATGGCTGAGGAATTAGTGTCATTAGCCAGCAGGACAGTGATCTCATTTCAGATACCTTGTTCTATCAGCATCAGGGACAACTTAAAATGGCAAAGCATTTAAAATTAATATGTAAACGCTCTCAAGTGCTTTCTAAAATGTCAGTTGCCTCTCCCCCAGTTTACAAGGTATTATTTTGTAACTACTGTATTATGAAAGTTATGCAGGTATGTTATAGGCAGTTACTAATGCCTTTGCTACAGGCTGAACCTGTAAGAGCTGACTGGCAATGGGCTGTTAGGGGATGCCTATTTAGGATAGAGCACACTAATTCTTCTAACACATCTTGCCAGAATTTTATTTCAGAAAAGTGATAAACTTTTGGTCTCAAGAGAGCTGTAGTGCTGATGGTTCAAGAGGCAGCTAAGTAGATAAATACAGTAGTTTCCAGAGTGGAGAAGAAAGGGGATGGCAAGGGGAGTACAGGCATTATGTACTTGATAGTACTTTGTCTCTTCTTATATCATAGTCACCATCAGGTGGACATGGGGTATTTAAAAGCTTTTTATACTTAATTAACACATTGCTAACTTTCCTGCTGGAAGCAGACAGTCATTGCACTGCTAGAGGAATAACTGCAGAAATGCCATTTGGCATGAAGAGGCTCAGCTGTACCTCCAGTAAGTTTCTGTACGCACACTCCAACACTTACTTTTCAGGAGGGCGTCATGATTTACACACTACTCTTAAGCAGAGGCAGTTTGAACAGCAGATTAGTGACATAAACTGACAAGCTATATGTGCCTGTCAACAATACCCAGCAGAGCTGTTGCTGTCTTTGGACTAGAACAGTTGCCACGTAAAAATACTTTGTTTATAAGAAAATACATACCCTAACTCAGAAAGAGACCACGAGTAAGTATTATGTAGATTTTACACACTCATCTGACTTCAACTGTTAACAACTTTAAAAACAGGAAGACTAAAACCTCAAGTCAGTGAAGTTCTGACAACAAATTGTGTAATCCTGGTGCATCACTGTTGGCATTTTTAGGTCTGGTCTTGATACCTCGGTGTCAACATCCCTCAGGTGCAACCACTGCACGCTGCTTCAGTCATTCTGTGGCTTTCTCTGGAAGTATGTGCAGATCTTCCTCATGGAAACTGAAGTGGCTGCAGCCTAGCAAGAAATAAAACCAAAACCAACATGAAACACTTCTAGGTTAACAGTTTATATGCTGCAGGAGCCTCAAAGTCTCCCCACCATCATTGTTCCAGTTTGCTTGGCTTCCCAACTAAGAGAGTGAAAGAAAGGTTCTTTATTACAATCTGTCTCACAGGTAAGAGGCTTAGTACCTACAGGAAATGCTGTCTAAATCCTAGGGTTGTCCCACTGCCATGAGAAATGCACTCCAGCTGCAGTTTCAGCTTCCCTACAGCAGATAAAAGAGCTGCAAATTTCCAAGATACAGCAAATTCAAGGAATGCTGTTGGGTATTCCTGGCATCTCCTTAGGCTATGAGAACACAGGAGCATCCCAAAATCTGAACCAGAGCATACTGGGCAGGAAAGATAATTGTTCTATAGTAATCTCTCTCCAGGGCAAATCTCTGTCTTGTGTTTAAACATGTACAGCATAAAGCACAAGAAGTCACAAGCAGCTGTAGGTTTCCTATAGCCAAGATTTCATGGTACAACCATGACATGAAGAGTCCAGCTGCTATGAATAACTTAAGGAGTGGTGGCTTGCCCACGTCATATCTGATAGAAGGGTTGGAAGAGATGAAAACAGGTAAATGAGAGAAGTCTCTATGATGGCAACAACTTCTAACATCAGATATTCAATTGAGAGTACAACTAAAATTTGATGATTGAAAATTTACATAACATTTACTGAAATAAGACTCAGTCAAAGACACTGAAGGACTTGCAACTCCAGTTTCAGAGGCAAGCTTGGTTTGTTTTAAAAAATGTAATTTCCTAGTTAAATCCTCATGCCAATATTTTTAGCTGCTTTATAAGCTTAACTTTGATTTCAGGTTCTAGGATGAGCTCTGTGCCAGGCTTCCAGTACACCAAAAGTAGGATGATGTAGGTCAAATCCTGCCCTCTGACTCTTGCACAGCTCTTGTTTTCTGCTAGTTTTCCATTGAAGGAACTGAAGGCATCATTTAATGCTCCACCGTTTTAACATGGATAACAAATTCTTTTGCTACCTGAGCTGGAAGAGAATTTAGCTCCTTCTTCCAATGCTTAAGTAGCTTTCCAGTAACATAAACAGGCAGATGTGATGGTGAACACAGAAACAGGAGATCTGCCAGGAAAGCTGTTGGCATTATTGTGCCTCTCAGAGTAGAGCTGTATTTAAGATGACAGCTACATCCTTCAAACATCCAGCTGGGAGCTGCAAGGATCTCTGAGCTCCTGTGTGCCTTAAGTCCCTTCAAAATGAAGGACACATCATAAAAACTCTGTTCCTGCGTGGAGGGGATTAGTAGACAAAAGCATTAATGTATCTGGCTTATTAGGCCAGAAATCATCCCTTTTGTCCATAGTCAAAGGGATCAGGTAATTCTTTGTGTATGAGCAGGAGAGAGCAAACAAGGGAGAATGGCAGCTAGGGATAACTTCTTTCATGACAATGTTGTTGGCTGCCCTACTTACAGTTTTTGGCAAAGTGGTCACTGCCACAGACTCTTGTCTTTTGGCACCAGGACTGCAGGACGACAGGGGGCTGTTTGATGTGCTCTGGCTGCCAGGTCTGCCAGTCCGTAGCTTCTCTCCCAGAGCAGACAACCAATTTTTTCTTTCAGGAGAACTGTTCTCTTTATCTACTACCTCAGTGTCTTCCCCATGTGGAGATCTGAAAAGATGGGGGGAAGTTTGAATGCCTGACAGATTAATGTGGCTTCCAGAAAGGGAAGGCTCTTTTGGGCTGTGGCTGGAGCCTTCACAGTCGTTACCCAAGTCAGCCAGGCTGAGAGAGTCTTCATCAGAAGCTTTCTGGTCTGGAACCAAGTGACATAAGTTCAGCTTGGATTTCTTAGCTGCATGGTCCAGCTCAGTGACACAGCTACAGGCCTGCAGACACTTCTGCCCCGCATCACCCTCCTTGCTGCAGTCAAGCCTTCTCTTGGCACGCTTTTCAAACTGTGAGTGTGGGACTTTAGGAGGGCAAGCAGCTTCCAGGAGACCCTGGGTGACTTCTGCCAGGGCTTTTCTAGGAGAAGGAGCCTTTTTCTCCACTTCTGGAGGAGAAGAGCACGGAGTCCTTGTAACCCAATGTCTGATGGACATTTTGGAGGAAGGGATCACTTTGGGAGAGGCACACGGGCTGGCTCCAGGGGGCTTGGCTGGGGTGGAGGCTGTGGCGGTCGGGGTTTTGAGAACGACCGTCGGAGTGCTGGTTGGCAGCGGAAGGTCTCCGGAGTAAGCGGGAGCACAGGCAGCGGGCCGCGGCGAGGAAATGCACACGCTGCCCGCTGTCAAAGCCTTGGCAGGAGTGCTCTGTGGGCTGGCTGGTGGCCCTAAGAGAGGAGAAATAAGTAGTCTGATGAGGAACACAGAACAGCAGATTAAGGACAGTCCTTCTAAAAACACCCCTTCCAACCAGGAGATGAATCAGTGCTGACCATGTGCCTCAGACCTACCCTTTTGAACTAAGAAGTTGTATAAATCCATCTGATTTTAGTTAAACAAGTACAAGTCCTTTATAAAATCCTGTTTCACACTGATAAAGTATCATACAGTACATTTGTGTAATGTCTGACATCTATCCCTTTAGTAATGAGTGCTCTTACAAGAGCTACAGCCAAAACAAACAGACAAAACAAATCTGGAATCTTCCAAGTTTATCCAGCCTTGCTGGAGCTTTGCATTGGTTCAGTCCAGAGAGCTTCCTGGGAAAAAGGCTGATCCCCACCTGCCCTGCATCTTTAACAGCTGCATAACTGAGCTGAGGGACAAAAGTAATGTAAACAGGTCCCACAGCTAATTACAGTTCCAAGGAAGCCTTACACTGTGATGCCCTACCATGTGAATAATGCTCCTAGTGAGGTGTTACTGGCTGCATATTTTAAAGATTTTTTTTAAAGTGTGAGGACAGTGAAGGACATATTTTCATTCTCTCGTCTTTTTGCTGGAGGATTTTCTGCAATGCTGTATTACAGTGGAGACAGTAGTTACTTAACACACCCCGGGAAGTTTGAGAAATTCTTCCCCTCCTGAACAAGGACTTATATTCTAAAGGAAATAAAATCTGTCATTGTAGTAAGTTATTCCTTTAAAACAAATTATTCCCAAACAGGTATTTCACAGTGGCTTTTGAGCTCACTAGCCAAGATATAAATGCCTCTGCTTGTAAAAGACAAGTTCTGAACACCTAGAAAACAGCAGTCATAGGTAGGGGCCTAAGGACCTCACTAAGAACCGTGGGAATCATTCAGAGCAAAGATCTTGGTCTGCAGCAATATTAAAGAGGGTTATTTTAATTTTTTTCCATTTTTTTTCCAGCCCCCTCCAACAGAGGACACATTAGTAGGTTTGTAAGATGCCTGCTTTCTCATTCACCTAACTCACAGTGACGCAATTAATTAGTGCCCTAAGTTACTCTGTGCACTTCCACTGCTGGGCACGAGAGCACTAAACATTAGGTGTACACCAGGGGTTTAATCCAAACTCCCCACTCTCAGCACTAGCACTGCACTATAAAGTACTTCATTAGAACAATGAGAAGTCTAGTGTGAATAACCTGCCATCTTCTTTACTATGCTGGGCAGTCTCACAAACAACATATTGAGTGAGCACTTACATGCCTGGTTATATACCATACTAAGCCTCTTCTGATCCTTCCTTTTGCTGTATTATCTATCTAGTATCCAAAATGCAAGTACTGCTGCATCAGAACAAAATTGAATAGGACCCCATATTAAAGGATCCCACCACAAATAACTTCAACACAAAAAACAGAGTTAAAGGCTCCTTTCCTGATAAAATATGCTAGTTCATAACAACTTGCTTCAATGTGGACGACAAGAACATAACTGCCAAGATTTCTTCTCCTAATCTTTAGTTTAATGAGCACTTACAAGACAATAACAACTCAGCTGGGAAATTAGTTGCACTCAAAAATCTGAGCTCCTAGAGGGAGAAGAAAGTAGCAAGCTCAGCAATTCTTGATCCATAATGACCATTACAAGTTCATTCAGCAGAAATATTGCATGACTAGTTGGGTACGAGCACTCTGAATCCCAAACCAGTCTGAAAGTTATGCTGTGGACACACTGGATAATGGAAAAAGAGTTATCCTGGAAATTGGATAAGTGTCATGGCAAGAAACAAACACAAATTTGAGATAAAGAATAGGAAGATCAGGCTTTTTTTTCTAAGGCTCCATGTATTATTCAGGGTTCTACTAAGACAGTTTCAAGCTGTTTCATTTATGCTGTCATTGCATGTAATACAATACTATAAATACCTGCAGTCAACCTGCATCACACCAAAGCAGGTTATTTTGGATGTTTCCTACCTTCTCTGCCACAAATCTTCTAGAATGGTGTTATCAATCTCCAGATTTAACAATCACAAATTGTCCACGCACAGGCTTGCTCCAGAAATTTGGTTACACAAAACCACAGAGAAAGTAGTACAAATTAAAGAAACCACAAAAGTAATTGCCAAAGAAAAGGAAACTCTGCTTGCTACACTTGATGATATAGGTCAACAATCAATACCTCAATCTCACAATTTGTTCCACAGAAATGGGTGGGGAACTACCTAGATTCATCCCAGCAGGTCTGAAATAGTACTCTGTTTGCCAGCTCTGAATCAGTCTCTGCAGATAACTCCTATATTCTAACAGCACGTGTTTTGTGCTCAAGAGCCAAGGTCAGCAGGAAGCCTGCTGTTGTGTTTGCAGTGTCTGTGTACTTCCTCTTCCCTCCTGTGTTGCTTTAATGCAGCAAGAGTAAGGAGAAATAAGTATTTCTTCTGGTATTATTGCCAACCCTGACTTGTGAAGTTTTAGTGTATAAGATACTTTAGATTTCATGTTTCTGGTCTAGACCTATGCTTACTTCTGTTTTTCTGTAACACGTAAGGGATTTTTGAGCCCTCTCTGAGGAAGAGTGTGTGCACACGCAAAACAATTACCAGCTATGGAGTGGACCTGGCACTCTCCCTCCTATTGTCCTGCAAACTTCCTGCTAGGCTTGTTACTCACTAGCAAAAGGTTAGAGGTAATGTTATCCCATTAGTGGGATTTGGAGACCTTCAGCCTTTATTTGTGTTAGCCAAGATGAAATTCATTTGGAGGGTGGCTTGAAAAGATAGGTGGAATGCAGGAAGTCACAGCAGCAGCTGCTGGGAAGCTATTGTATTCTTAGTTCCAGAGCTACTCTGCAGAGAAGCTCATCTTACTTCACTTAGGGGGGAGGGCAGTCCTTCTTTCACCTACTCTACTGCAACAAAATGCAGGTTTCAGACAAATTGAAGTAGTATTATGATCAGGGTTCCTTTGTTCTGGTCTAGGGTACTACCTGCTTAGTGACTACCTTTCTCTACAGAGCCCACATCTGCTTGCTAGCTCAGAGCATGCTGCACAGCTTGTCTGAGTGCCCAGGCTTTGTAGAAAGGTACAGCATTTGTTCACTAGACTTAACACATGAATAGATGATTAATTCTGGGACATTACAATCATCACAATTGTCTACATGTTTTTTTGAAGTACTTTCACTACACAGCATTTGGCTGTATATGGTCAGTACCACTGACTAAAGATGAAGCAGGAGACACAATACTGGTAACTGCACCTGAGAAATCTGTGCATGATTCAACTATGGGCAGAAGCAACCAGTTCAGAGCTCCAAGGCTGTGTATGTGCTGCCAGCCCTTTCCAGCAAACAGGAAAAAGCATATCATCTTAATGCTTTCGGTTATTATTTGATAGAAAGAAAGAAAGTGTGAGTTGTTGCTACAGCGACATCTCCTTTGGCTGTTCAATTACCGAACCCTGCTGAACCCCACTGAAGATCTGGCTGCCCAACAAGCTGTGTCAATGAATATTTGCTTTGCAGTCTGGCCATACAGACTTTGCCATACTTGTAAGCTATTTGAGCCAGCCTGTCCTGTTGATGGCAGATGTATTTACAAGTAGAAGTGCTTGTCTGGCTATATGAGTTATTGCCTAATATGAGAAAAACCTCAGAAGGTTAATAAGACAAGCCAAAGGCTTTTGTTGGTACACAGAACAGACAAAATTCAGCAGCCATGTTGCAGAGCAAAATATCTCAGTTCAGAGGCCTTACCGGCTCCATGTCGTTCTTCTGGTTCCTTCTGAGTGACCCAGCCCACCAAGTTGGCTTTTCTGGGTACTGATTTCTCCTCCTCAGGACAACGTCGTAAGCGCCAAATCCTCACAGTGTTGTCGTCAGAGCACGTGGCAATCTAAGTATAAATCTGTGTGTTAGAGTAACCAGGGCACATCCTACAGATCACTGGGTGAGTGAACTGGAACAGCTACACCCGACACACCATGCCAGTATGAATGATGGTGCAGCTTGGCTGAAGAGGTACAAGACTGACCATTAAACAGTGAAAATAACCCAGCTCTGTTTCATTACTGTACCAGGCAGCAGTATTTGCTCTAAAGCAGGTGAGGCTGCTGCATCCATGTCTTCCTGCTATAGAAATCTCAGTCACCACCAACCATTTGCCTCACATGGCTGTGTAAGAGACACTGGTCTGCTCAGCAAGGGTCACGGCACATTTTGAGATTTCAATCCCTCAGTAGAGAAAAGCAGCCATGCTCCTTTCTGCACCTGCATCTTGATCTGCCTCTGTTGCTGACATCTTCTGCATGGGGACAAACATTTGCAACACACTGAGAAGGTGACATTGGAAGGCTGTTGCACGAGCTGTGCTATCTCTTCAGAGTCAGATGTCAGCAGTGTCTGGCAGAGAACCCAACTCTGCCAGGAACACTGGTCTAGAGCCCTGCCACAGCATCACGCGCACCAAAAGGATCTCTGGAATCCTGACCGAAGGAGCAGCACCCATCTAGCCCACATTTTATGGCTCTGTTCAGGCAGATTAGCTGGTGACTCAACAGGGAATCAGCAGAAAGAAAAAGGAAATGCTGTAGTGAAAGTTCATAGCAATGTGAATGGGAAAGGGTCGCTACTCTGACCTTTTTCACACCAAAGTTGTCCCTACAGAAAGCAACCTTGCCTCTCAAATCACACCAAGCAGCTTCAACCTGTCTTAGCACCACATTTTCCATTTTTCTCCATACTTTGGCATCTGAACAATGGCTGACTATTTCTTCTCCGTGTCAGTAACAGTTTGAAAGGCTGAATTGGTCTGCATTTCCAACACATCATGATCAGGATGCTGGGCTACCTCTAGATCACAGATTTCATCTGAAATGCCAGTTCTCATATTGTGCCTCTTACGAAACTAGAACAATTCCTCATGTTTGCCTGCAGGACTCCCACCCTCATACACTGTAATGCTTTTCTGAAGCCCTGGTGCTGCCATGCAAGCCAGGGAAAGCAGCTGACCTCTTTAATATTGTGGGGTGGAAGAGACTCTTAGGACACTGTTCAGGATTTTTCAGGGTTATTTCTAGTTTTGAGCTAGGCCAAACATTTGAACCAACTTCCTACTTCAGTTGTTTTCCTTATAGTGATACCTGGTGCATAACTACTGACCCAATTTCACTGGAGGCTCTTTTTGTCGTAAGAACAGCTCAGATTTTGAAAAGAGGTCACAATGAAAAGGGTCCATATGGTTTTTAAAAGGCATTCAAAACTTCTTGCCACTCTGTACAAGACTAATAGATGTATCAATGGTCAGGGGGAAAGGAAGATGTGAATATGGAGCAACAAAACAAGCCTTCGGCTTATGAAAGCCCTGATTAAATGATTTCACTGTTTTGTCTCTTATAGGTAGTATCAAGATCTTATCAGGAGAAGTCTTTGCTGATTTGCAATTTCTTAGGACTTCTCAATTAGCCTAAATCATCTGAAAGTAATAAAAAGGCTCTGATACATTGTGCTAATATGACACGGTTGGATTACTGTCCCCTAAATGAACACTTTTAGAAGTAATTGGCTAAAACTTTCCTCCCAAAACAACAAATGCTGCTGCCATTTTGAAAAGCAGATGCTGTCACATCACATCTATGGTTTCACAGTAAAGACCATTCTGCAGAAAACAAACCTTAGTGAAGTCTGAAGGACACCAAGCAATGGAGGTAACTTCTTGAGAGTGACCAAGGAGTATCCGTGGAGGAAGGCTGGGCTCAGAAACCTTAAAAATTCCACAGAAGAACAAGCAAACAGTCAGAAGGCACACAGCCTTTTTCTAAGAAAAGACCCCATAGCCCCCCTGTGAAACATGGGGATACTTCCCATCTTTCTTGTATGAAATGCATAAATCAAATGCTCTCAGCCTGTCATCATGAGGCAACAACTGAGGAAGCCCTAAGCAGCAGTTCACGGAAGCACTTGTTCAATTCCTGCTACACACAGGAATTCTGACTCCAGAGTTGTCAGCCCAAAACATGACACAAGCATTTTAAGTACCTGTTCCAGGTAAGATGCTCAAATGTTGGGAGGCTCATATTTTGCATCAGGTTAGGCAAATAGTTTCTGCTGCCATTTTACCAATGTTCCAATCACAGGTCAGTGGTTTATTAAAAAATTGAAACCACTGCCAACAAAATCCCATAGATGAACCTTCACTGGCTTCAGGACTGGCATTTGTGCAACACCAAGTGCCTGTACCTCCTCCAACCAATCAGCTGGACCAGACACCCTCTTAAGAGTTCATAAAAAAGCTCTCTAAATCACCCACATTCATTCAACTGACCTCCATTTCTCTCACACTCTTCATAAACATCTTTCTCCTGTTCTACAGTATTGCTACTTATCTTCGACTCCAGCTCTTGTAAGTGACAGACAGAGCTGAAGCCAGCATTAAGTGGCCCAAAGAAAACACACACACACAGAGATTCTGTCCAAGTTTTGCTTGCTTTCAGCAGGCAATCCTTTCTGGAGGTATGAGTCACCATCATTGATGTGACATTATCAAGGGGATTTGCATAAATGACTAAGGGAATGAACAGATCCTTTACTATGTGGGAAAAGGAGTAGACATTACATATAGGTTTCAAAGGAAGATGGAAGACTTTGGGGAAGGCTTCTGATTTACACACATTTTTCTCTTGTGGATCATCTCCTACAACAGCCTGCAAAACTGCAGCTGAATATCCAGCTTCAGAACTTAAGTTGTTCTGATACAAACAGGTTCATCTTAACAGGACCCTTTTATTCCCCCTGGCATGATAGAGGCAATCACTTGACTAAATATCCACTAAATGCTTTGGTCAGAGCATTCCCTTCACTGCCAAAACATGCAATGCCATGGAAACTAAATCCCTATTTAGGGAATAAACAACAGACCCTGGTGCAGAGAACACCTTCAGTTACAGTTAATAGCAGTCTTGCTATTATACACTCATAACAGACACAACAGTGGTCCAGCAGCCACTGATTGCTGGAAGGAAAGCAGAGGAAGGGAATTACTCTTTCTAGGACACAGTGGTTTTACACTATAGTAGTGTAAATTAAATCAACTACACCCAACTTATGTTACTGTGAAGTGAAGAAGAGTGCAGAGTTATGTCTGTGTCCACTGTGCTTGGCAGAAGACTGTTGGCCAGTCTGTGCATGTTAAGTCAGGATCAGCCCCGGCACAGGCTGCTTTTTGTGCCTGAATTGACAGGATATTGTTGGGGAAGTGAGGCCTATTGTGGAAAGGTTAAAAAGAGAAACCTAGGAAATGAGACTTTTTTTAGTTACTCTCCTCACTGGACACAGCTGTTACATCCATCTTCAAGAGGCAGCATAGAATGGTGTCTGTGGTTTTGTGCACCCTACAGCACAGAAGCACGTACATTCCAGGGCTGGGACAGACCAAAGCCTAACTTGATATGGTTTCCTGGGAGTGATCCACATCAAAGGACTGAAAGAACAATGGAAGTACATGTCTACAAACGGTACTTTTTTATTACCAGGAAGGTACCTCAGGTACCATCCTTGTGGAGAAAAACCTCTCTGCTCTTCAGCTTTTATAATCTTATAGTTGTTCAAGAGTGAGATTTCATTAATTAATGAACTTTTAATTAAAAAAAAAAACAAACCCAACACAATAAAGGAAGTGTTCATTGCCTGGAAGTGACTTACATATGAAAACAGACTGCAACAGCATCCTTGTCAGCAATAACCTCTATCCACAGTGCTCCTCACCCAAACACAAACTTAGCACTGATGCTAAAGTTTCTCAAAGAAATCTTCTAAATGGAAAAGGTCTTCCTCTGCCTTTCATTCCTCTCTAGATACAGAAAGAGCTCTTCATTAAGGTCCTTAGAACGTTACCTGTTAACTGCTCATGCAACATCTAACCATGGTTTTTTTCACAGCATAGTAAGTCCTCATGCCACGAAAAGATATATATGTTTCAGAGTCAAATCCATCAGCATTTAAATTAAGAAGCCTCTGAATATGACAGATCTTGAAAGAGACAAATTCACTGGAAGTCCCACTTTCTAATATGGCTACGGGATTAAAATAAAAGTAATCATCTGATCATTTGTTTTATAAATATGCAGTACAATCTGTCACTCATATGCAATATCAACAGAAGCCTTCCGTACATTAATGCATTTTAAATGTACCTAAATGCTTATAAATTTTGAGATATAATGACATCCTTGAATACTTTCAATTGAGTCCCAGCCTGTGTTCCAAGAAAGTATCAAAACATGCGAATGCAGAGTGTGCAACTCAAGTTCACACAGGCATTTTTGCTGAACTTGCACAGAACACGAGGAAGGTTAAAATTACACCACTTGGCATAGTAGTCATGCTACCACACTCCTGCCTCTACTGAGTGAGCAACCCAGCTGCTTACAAGTGTTCTCCAAATTAAAGAGGCTACATGCTCAAACCACAACCTCAGCAGGCTGACCCTGTCCTCTGAGACGTTTGCATTTTACTTTCAAACTCGTGAAATGAAGACACAAATCAACATTCCCAAAAAATTATCCCAAACCTGAAATAGGCAGTCACCTGTGGTTTCTGTCTATTCTACTTCACTAAGTCTACTCTGTTCCCATTTGGGGAACATGGAGAACAGACCTCAAAGCATGCCTTATTCCAAGGTGCCTGCTATTATCTTGGACATTTGCATTTCCTACATGTCACTGCAAGATGTTAAGTGATGAAGCCTCTCAGCTCTCAGACCGTGCTTTGGAATTTTGCTGAAGGTTCTGGCTGAGCCCTTGCAATAATACAAAGGCTTTAACTACTGTAAATTAGGCATGAGAAAAAGCTATGGCTGAAGCAAGAGCTGGAAAGGGGAGAGGTGGAAGGAAAGAGTGCCCTTTAAAACAATTGAACTTTCAGGTTTCTGCTAATGTGCTCCACTACTAAATATGAACTGGGAACTGTCTACTTGTCATAACTGCCTGAATCAACAGGACTGAAAGAGGATTTTAATGCCCATTAAAACCAGATTAAGAACAGCACTTGCAACAAGCAGCAGCGATGAGAGATGTATTGATGGCAGGAAGTTAGCTCTGTTTTATATTAAACAATTATACGAAGCCTTGACAGCAACATACACACTCCAGGCACAACACGCCAGGAGGTAACCCCACTGCTTTGGGCAGGACTGGGAAGCAAGGAGTGTTCTATGTGAACATGAAAGGCAAAAACAGCTCCAGGCTGCATGCTTGCGTCTCCCCCCATTGCCTTACCTTCCAGACATAGGCATTGCAGTCACTCGAGCCACTGACCAGGAACTGGTCATCTGGGCTGGTGCTGGATTTGATGTAAAAGGTTGAATTCTGGTGCCCAGTGAAAACAGCCACTGTGAAAACAAAATAAAAAGATAAATAAAAGCCCCACTCAATGCAGAGCCCTGCAGTCAGTTGTGCAAGGAGGGCTGATCTTACAGGCTTTTCCTGCCTAGCCACATAGCCTTTGGAGAAAGTGGTTGCACTGCTCCTTTGCTCTGGGGCTCTGGCAGCAGGAAGTTTTTATTATTCAACTAGAGCCCTTCAGGCTTCCCAAACAAAGCAATGGCAGTTTCATTAAAGCTCTAGCTTGACCCATATCACAAGCAGGCTCAGCCATCACCTGGGCTGCTCCCCTACTCTGGTTCAGGCTCCGTGCCTCTTCCTCCCTCAGTGCCACAACCAGTCCCGCTACATCGACAAGGGCAGTCCTGCAGCAGGAGCCTTCTTCCACCCAGGTGGCAACAAAGGAACTGGCTGCTCCTTCCTCCAGCTGCCAGCAGCTTTATTTCTTCAACAAAACCTGCATTTTGTCAGTCATGCTCTCCCGTATTTAAAGCCTCCGTAGTGTTTGCTAAAGCCTTGAAACCACCACCCCAAATGGCTGACATTCCTGCTACCACAAGGGCCTTCAGCTGGCACGAGAGCCGAGTGTGGATCTGGAGTGCTTGGCTGCACCACGTCCTGTCCTCTTGTGGGGGCACGAAGGACAAGTTTCCCAGGGTAGCTCCAGGCCGGGCCGGCACCCTCTCCTCCAGGCCTGTTTTAGTAGTGGCTCTCGCAAAGGGAACAATCCACAGCCCAGAGGACACGTGGCTGCCTTCAGTGGCCTTTGAAGAGTTGCGAGACCCCAAAACACCCTTTGAATTTTTTTTTGCCCACAGCCCTCCCAGTGCAATGGCCACCAGACAGCAAATCCCTTCCTCAAGCAGGCAGCAAGCGCTGTTCCAGGAGGGTTTCCTGACGAACTAAAGCTGCCTCAGTGCCGGATAAGAGCAGCTGCAGCCGCGGTGAGGGCGCAGTGAGAGCGGCACAAGGGCGGGCGGGCGCTGCCCTCTGCGGGAGCTGCCGCGCTCCGAGGAGCCGCAGCACACGAGTTCCATCCAGCTGGAGCAATGGAGGCCGCTCGCCTCGGCTGCACACACGAGGCAAGAGCTCCATGAGGAGGCCGAGGGCTGCGCTGGCGAGAGCCTGCTCCTGTGAGGGGACAGGCCGGGCAGGCCATTCCCACAGAGCAGCCGGCGGTGGCACGCGGGGTTATCCTCAACAACCAAGCTATTAATATTTACTACTTGCAGCGCTTCTCCACTCTGGAAGCATTCCCGCCTACCAGACTGCCTTCCTGAAGAGCAGACAGAAGGACACATTGTTCATTTAACTTCGGTTAACTGAGAGACTGAGAAAAGGCAATGGAAAATAAATCATGTGTCTGGCTGGAATGCATCTGACAAGTTCTGCCACTTTCTGGGAAGTGGCCGCTGGCCTGTGACAAAGCAGCTTCGTGCACCAAAGGCTCTGGGCCATCTTGTGCACGTAAAGGTCACAGATGCAGAGCTGAAGGAATCCAAAAGGCTGAAGCTTCTCAATATGCTAGGGATCCTTTCTCCCAGAAACTGTGGTAGAAGTTACATTTAAAAGATACCTTAAAATATCTGAGGTTATCAGGTGATCACTTTCAATGGATTAATATCTAGAAGTCTGACAAATCAGTGACTGCCAGTAAGGAGAAGATTCAAACTGGCTTCAGGCTGGATAGCAGCCATTCCTCACTGGATAACGAGAGCTAACATGCAAACTACCATCAGTCTGTCTGGGTGAACCAGTATCTGCACTCATAAAAGTTTTTGTGCTATCAATTTTATGTGGATGGCTTAACAGAAAATGTGGATCTCTCCTGCATAGTTTTAGAGATAAGAGCATTGAATAGGCTTCCTTTTAAGTGTTGAACTTGGTCCCTGTCTATGTCAGAGGGACTAACTTGCCTTTCTACATTCTGTAACATCTGTTTTTTTGCAGCTAGTTCCACAAATATGATGCTTACCTGGAGTGGTCCTTAAACTTGTCATATTGAACATGTAGATACTGTCATCAGTGCAGTTAGCAAAGAGATTAGCACCAGTGGAATCCAAAACCAGGCTGGAATATCCTACAGACAAAGACAGAAGTTCTTCATAAGAAAAAAAAAATTTGGAAAAGACACATTCTCAAAGAAATGCCCAGAGAAGAAAATTTGGAAGGGATCTGTAACATGTATGAGATTGTCATGGTAAAGTTTCTATGTTTGACAGAGCATTTGCTGAAGAAGAAATGTTTCTAGAATAACACCCATATTTTCTCATGAGGATTTGGGGTGGTATTTAGAAAGGAACTGCACCTTCAGAGCAGGCAAGTGATTTATTTGATAGTTTCAAACAGATAACAAGAACAACCAATTGTAGAAGTGGAGGTCAAAAATAAAGAGAAACCCCCATGCTTTTGTAGAATAAACCATCCTCTAATTTTCTAGTGATTCCGGTTCAAGAAATATCTTTCCCTGCAGGCAAATTATTTCATAAATACCTGCTCGAGGATTTCTCGCATGTTTCTGGGACTGATGCTGGCCATTGATTAGACAAGTCATCAGGAATTACTGTGTTGCATCAGAGCATTGTAAGGCATTAAAGGCACAAAGAAGACAGAGAAACATGAACAAGTGTGGTACTGTTTTTGACAACAGTTTCAAGAGGTTATAAAAACCCAGTCCAGTCTGTTGTCTTTGCAAGCTACAATGCAAAGGAAGTTCAATCTGAATTTTACTCATGTATCAAAATGTCTAGCTAAATTCCTCATCAAGATCTCTACTGTTCCCTCATCTCTGTTTATGAAAATGCACTGCTGAAGCTTTTCCGAGTTTTTATCATTGGGGCAGTGATATAAAAGTTGGGCTCTTCAACTTGAAAATTTGGTATTGGCAATCAAAATACCGTGCAGAGTTTGCCAGTCTGATCAACAATTGGCTATAAAGATAAGAAATGCCACTTGCAGTACTTCTTAAATTCACTCTTGCCCTCTAACAAATCCATGTCCAGTGCCTCACCAAGCTTGCGAGTGCTGGTTCCAGGGTAGCAAAAAGACCTGACAGGCAGCGGATCCTGACGGAAAGCGGCGTAGTTCCTGCGTAAGTCCCACACTTTGATCACACTGGAATAGAAAAGCACCAGTGTGTTCAGCTTCCAGATTTGCCTTGCCATGCTGATAAAGCCTTTTAAGAGCACAAGAAGTCAGGTTGCTCATGACTGAGGAGTGTCCAGTGCTAAGGAGACAACAATTGAGCAGAAACAGAGCAGAGCCGTGTTGAAAGCAGAACAATTGCTCTGCTGGCCATGGGTGAGGAGGCAGCACTGCCATCTGTAACTACCACAAGATAGAACAAGAGCCTACAAACCAACTTCCTTCAACTAGTAAAAGAAAATACAAGGATGCCTTTATACGCAGGACAAGTAGTTTTAGTTTGCAGTTTTAAAAATCAAGTCTTCCAATTTTTTTCCTTGCTTTTTGGGAGCAAGTCCCTGTCACAAACCATAGGCAGGAGAGTCAATCTTATCTGCCTCAGAAAGGCTCTGGCCACATGGAACCTGCTAAAGAATTGAGTCAAAGAGAGTCGTTTCCATGCTAATCAATAAGACAGTTTGCTTGAGCTCCAAGATGCTGCAAGGGATCTGGCACCTAAGAGAATGCATCTTTTGTAACTCAAAGCAACATTTTCTCAAGCACACCTACACATATCCAGGCCCTGACCACCCACCCACATCCAAAAAGGCTGTCTAACAATAGTCTGTCTGTGTGTGGTCTCATAGGTCCATGAGAATAGAGAGAGAGAGAATTGCTCTCATTCTGCCCCATAGCTACAACAGTAAAATGAGCATTTACCACATATGCACAATTTGTCCAGCGCTGCAATCTCCAGTAAGGAAGTAAAGCCAGTGCAAGCTGACAGCATAGCTGTTGACTCCACCTAGCAGTAACTCTAGCCTTGTTGGCCACTGAGTGATCTTAGAGAGAAAATGTCTCTATCTTTTTATGCCACTGATCACACAGAATAGACAGCAAAGCAGGCATCCTCCCTCCTTACCCATCAACAGCTCCTGCAGAGATAAGAGTATGCTCATCCTGAAGCAGCACCACAGTTACACTCTGCTGGAAATCCTTCAAGAGAAAAGAAAAAAACCTTTATTTTGTTTTAGGGTCAGCAAGATCCTGCTGCTTAGTTCAAGGCCATGTGAATGCAGGGAAAACCTCCTCCCTCTCCTAGGCAAGAGAACCTAGAAACACCAGATGTCATTTAGGACACAACAATCCTTTGAACACTCCCACCAGTGAAATTGCCACTGAGAGATAAGTGTTTGGGCAGCAGTTTGAGATTACACCTTTCAGGTCACAGATAAGAGAGCTGCCTTCATCACAAGGTTTAATATATTAAAAATGATCAAGTCTTACTCCAGTATGGCAATAATTCGTTTGGTCAAATTAGGGGGGTAAAAAAAAGACAGAAAAAAAAAAATTACAACCCTCCATATCTCCCCCCTCAAAAATGGAACGCTGGCCACTCCTTTCCTCTCTGGGAAAAAAAAAAAAGAAAAAAAAAAAAAAGAGACGTATTTTCACATAGCATTTGCCCAAAGTTGTCTTTTATGATACATGGGTTGTTAGGCAACTAAACAATGTCTAAAATTAGCCACAGCAAATGACCATGACAAAAAAACCTATCTCTGCAAAGATAAATGGAAGCATTTACCATATACAAGCCACATATTTCCCACTATATTTACTTAGGAAGAATTCTGTGAATAACACTGTCCTCAGTAGACACATTTTGTTTGTTCCCCAGATACCTACCACCAAGGGAGCAAGTCCTCTCAGGTTCTGCCTCTTCTTCTTCGGTTTGGAAGGAGTCTGCTTGTCAGCCACGTTGTGTGCTCCACTGATTTGATTCACCTGCCTGTAAAAGCCATCTGAAAGAAATCAAAGACATCTCAGTTAGTAGTTTACATGCAATTTTGTTATCACTTTAATAAAAAGAGGCATCAGTTTGGAATTAGTCCTAAAAGGTGGTTGAGGCTAACCTTTAAAATCATTACTGCGTTCTGAAAACAAAAAATTGTTACTTACATACAAAACCAGTGAGAACATGGTGCAAAAAAATTACAGAGGTCAATGCAGCATGGACAATGAAGCTAAAACTGATCTAGGCAGGCATCACCCCTTGGTCTGTTTCACATGCATCCTGGTCCAGAGCATTCAACCCATCTCATCCCAAGCAGAACTGCACTCACTGGAAGGTTTCCAGTGCTTTTCCACTCTATTTTATAACTTTCTGTTTAGCCTTTTGTCTGTTACTTTACGAAATTTACTGCTTTAATAGAGTAATGCACTTTTCTACTTTTTTTTTCCTACACCTTCCCGTTCAGTAATGTGGAGTCACTCTTTTCCTCCACTTGCCTGTTTGAAAAGCCAGGGAACCTGGAACAGATGGAAGAGCAAGACATGTTCAGGCAAAGAAACTGACATGGCAGAGCAGGGAACGGGGAAAAGGCATAAGGGGAAGGGGCTGGAGAAGGAAAAGCTCCAGGAAACAGAAAGAGGAGCAGAATGAGCTCACGCTGCATTTATAGTAGGTGTTCCCACAATATATTCATTGCTGCCAGCACTCAAAAGCTCTTCTTTTTTCTACACTTTCTGCCTTCCTTCCTACTCTGGCAGGAACCTTCCCAGCTTTTCTTCACCCCTCTGGATGGCTCTGACCTAAGCAATCTCTCCCATCTCATCTGCTTTTGTGCTGCCCTAACAGGGATGCATTCTGTACCCCCTCATCTCCTTGCCAACACACAGGGAATTATCAAACCAGCCTGTGTATCATGATACAAATCTGGGACTGCTGAAACGTGGAAAAATGTGTTATACACAGCAGAGATACCTATTCCATCCTTTTACAGTACTAAAGCAGCACAGTTATCTGAGACTCCTCTGCTGCCTATATTGTTATCAAAAGTATCAGTCTAACAAGTCCATCTGAGCAGGACTTTCACGTGAGACACCAAGTTTTTTTGGTACATATCTGAAAGTTTATTTACCTTTCTTGTTGCACCTGGTATCCCAAACCATGATGTTTCCATCTCTGCCTCCAGTACAGAAGACAGCTGAGAGAAAAAGAGTGTTATTAGCTTCCAAAAGCATTACTTTAATTAACTGAATGCAGTACAATGCCATCTATGTACCTCTGGCTCTTCTGTCCCAACACTTGGGATGCCAGTCCTGGCAATACAAAACTCAGGCCATTGTTTTGCCATGCATTTTGACTAGTTTCCTTACTCTTGCTATTCTTTTCTTACTCCCACTAAAGAAACCAGCTCATGAAAAGCATATTCACACACTTAGGTATGGAAGTAGATATCCTATCTTATCTTTGCCCAAGATCAGAAATGGGCAGATTTTAGCATCAGGACACCATCAAGCTCATCAAGTCCAGTTTTGCTTTCCTGGCTGGGTCACTGCTCAGTCAGCCTGTGCTATTTCTACCTGTCAGTTTCCAAAGCCCTTTTTGAGCCCTTAAACTACATTGCCAGGGAGAAAGAAGAAGGAAAAAGCAGACAACAGGGAATATCAACATTTACCTTTCTCAAATCTAGAAAAAGCAACTGACTTGAGGCTACACTGGTGACCTTTGCATATGCCAAGAAGCTCGCCAGCTCTCACATCCCACACCTTGGCTGTCTGATCTCCTGAAGCAGTGACCTTCAGAGGGAAAAATAAAAAGCTTTAGTCATTTTCTGTACACAGTTGCCAAAGCATTAAAAATAAAGTTAGATGGCAAAAGACTGCTTACAATCCTGTGTTCTCCTGGCACCCAGGCAAGGTCAAATACAGCATTTGAGTGAGCCTGCCATTCTAACAAGAAAACAAAAGCCAAGATTAGTTCAGTGCATTGCAGCATGATATTTTGCAGAAGACTAAATGACATCAGACACTGAAATCAGAAATCTTGTCAACAGTTTGCATTAGGCATGAAAACCAACACAGAACAATTCATCTAGTACTGCTGTTTCAAGAGCACATTCATGCTTTGTAAAGAAGACTCAGCAAAGTATGTGGAAGGATTTAAGTACTGAAATTGTAATTGATGTTTTAAGGACTTGCAAAAAGCTCCCTTTGATTCCAGTGGATCCCATACTTGTCACATCAAAGGAAGATCACCTTCTCTACAACATTTACCTTTAAAAATGAGCTTGCTGGTGGTCTGTGCTTCAGTATCATACAGTCTAACAAACCCTTCTTCATTTGCAACTGCCAGTACGTGCTCCAAATTTGGGGCTGAAAAGAAATTTAAATGTATTATATTATGTAGCTAATACATAATCATGCCCATGCTCTTTTGTGAAAGGCCACAGATGCTTTAAATAGGGAATGCAGCAAATACATGGCTGTGAAATAAACAGCATTTACATGGCAACCTAAATGTTAAAATATAGAAACACTGGCAAGCATTTTTTCTGGATGTTCCGTTCAGGAACGACCATACATGAGCAGTCAAATGGCTTCAGGAGCAACTTTTGAGATAATGCCTCTTTGACCAGCTATAATAGTTCTCTAGTTACTGTTTCCTGTATCTAAGTACATATCATCTATAGCTTCCAGCATTTTCCACGATCTGAGTTGGAAAAGCAGGAAGCCACCTTAGAGAAAAGTAAAATCTCACGCCAAAACTAGAGTACAATGAATGAAAGAGTTTTGCCCTAAAGATCCAGGAGCTTCATTGCTTACTCCTTCCACCCACCATGGGGAAATGCTGTGTGTAACTGCCTGGTGACATCCATCCACCTCTGATTTCCACCTAATGATCTCCACCCTGTTATAGCTTTCATATATTTTGAACAAAACCCAGTCTTTCCCCTATGTAGCCTCACACTGTCACCAAGAGGACATACCTTGAAACAGACACAGATTAAACAAAGAGACATTAAAATAAATGCTTTGCAATGCTTCTTTGTGGGAATACTTTCCAACAGTATATCTAGGAGCACCGCGAGCCAATGTTTATCACGTGCAGGAGCAAGTACCCTGTTATCAGCTCACTTTAAAACCAGAAACTCTGCTGACAGCAGAGCCCATACCCTGCCCCCCAAAAGGGCTTTCAGAAGGTGACTTTACCTGTAGAAAAGGTGCAGCCGAAAGGAGGGACCGGCATTCCCGTTTCTCCGTAAGACAGATGGTCATCTTCTTGGATGCACTGGTAGCTCTCCAAGAGATGCTGCAGGGGAAGCGCTGAAGACCGACCTACAATGGGACAGACGGACCGTAAGCTCGCCAGACACCACAGGCCCGGGGGCCAGGAGCGGCGATGCGGTCCGCCGCGGCTGTGTAGGCGGCCGGGGATGCACGGGGACGGGAGGGTGTGCGGGAAGGCGCGGTAGTCGCGGGAAGGCGCGGTACTCACGGGCGGGCGCGGCGGCGGCGCGGCGGAGCAGGGCGCGGCACAGCATGGCCAGGGGGACACGGCCGGCGCGCGCCGNGCGGGGCCGGCGACGAGCGGCTGCAATGGCGGCCAGCGCTAAGTCCTTCTTGGCCGACGCGGGCTATGGCGAGCAGGAGCTGGACGCCAACTCCGCCCTCATGGAGCTGGACAAAGGTGAGCCCGCGCGGGCTCGGGGCTGTCGCCGGCCCGGGCGACGGGGCCGGGGTGGGAGCTTTGCTTAGTGCCGCTTTATCCACAGCGGGGGGCGGAGGAAGGACCCGGGGCTGGAGGTACCTGCTGAAATTCCTGCTGTCTCCTTTAGGCCTCCGGTCTGGCAAACTTGGGGAGCAGTGCGAAGCCGTCGTTCGCTTTCCCAGGCTCTTCCAGAAATACCCGTTCCCTATTCTCATCAACTCGGCGTTCCTAAAGCTAGCCGATGTTTTCAGAGTGGGGTGAGTACTGCCGGTCAGGACCTGTCCATTCAAGTCTGAGCCGTAGGAACGCACTGTGCCTTGGAGTGTCGCTGCACTGGAGTCTGGGATGTCGTGCTCGCCTGGTAACACCACTGTGGTACCCAGTCTGTTGAGGTTGTTCTTGATTGGAACTTGTTTTCCAATGCTTTAGTGGGCTTAAGTGACTGTGAGTGATAACGGCACGGTTCCTTTCTTTCTGTCCTGATTTGAGCATTCTCTCCCTGACTAAGTTCACTGGCGTAAGTTTTGCTCCGTAGGCACATTCAAATCATAACTCATGAATGGATGAATGATCATATGTGCAAATTTAATCTCTAACAAAGCTCGAAGCAGAGCTTTTCCAAGTGCCTGCAGTCTAAGTGATGTATATAGTGGAATCAAAGCTACTTTGTAAAAGCTTACAAAAGTGTATGTTGATGTTGTGGAATCTTCACCGTTGTCTTCAGGAAGGAAAATAAATTTGCTCAACACTTGACAGTGGTAATTAAACTTCTCTGTCTTAGTCTTGGATGTGTTTTTCTAGCAGATTTGGATCCCTAGATGTGCACAAAACAGACATTTGCTTACACCCCTCCTCGCTGGTGTCAACAGGTTCATTTCCCTGGAACTGGGCTTTACTTTGACAATACCTGAATGAGAAAATAAAGCAATAGTATATTAATAGTCTCTTTTTTGCTATATCAGTGTACTCAAATGTTTCTAAAGCATAGACATTTCCTTGTTTTAATTTGCTCTCAAAAGTGGTATTTAACTAATTTAGTATTTAAAGTGCTTGAATTTTTATTATAAAATAGCCTGACAAAGAAATGTGTGTATTTTCTGACAGGAACAACTTCCTGAGGCTGTGTGTGCTGAAAGTTACTCAGCAGAGTGAGAAGCACTTAGAGAAGATCCTAAATGTGGATGAATTTGTCAAGAGAGTTTTCTCAGTAATCCATAGCAATGATCCGGTTGCTCGGGCCATTACACTCCGGTATGTATCGCGTGAGTGATCCTGATTGCCTTTAAATCTCTAGGTAATTATCAGTGTGCTCATCTGGAATAAAAAGACCGAGTGCAAGGTGCTACATCTGTGCCAGGGCAACCCCTGGTATTAATACAGGCTGGGGGATGAACAGACCAAGAGCAGCCCTGGCAAGGACTTGTGGGTGCTGGTGGATGAAAAGCTGGACATGACCCAGCAATGTGCACTGGCAGCCCAGAAAGCCAAACGTGTTCTGGGCTACATCAAAAGGACCCTGGGCAGCAGGCCAGGGAAGGGGATTCTGCCTTCTCTGGCGAGACCCTTCCCGCAGTGCTGTGTCCAGCTCTGGGGTCCCCAGCACAGGAAGGACACGGGGCTGTTGGAAAGAGTCCAGAGAAAGCCACCAAGCTGATTAGAGGGATGGAGCACCTCTCCTGTGAGGAAAGGCTGAGAGAATTTGGATTGTTCAGCCTGGAGAAGAGAAGGCTTCAGGGTGCCCTAATTGTGGCCTTCCAGTACCTGAAGGGATCCTACAAGAATGATAGAGACATTTTACAAGAACATTTAGTGACACAACAAGGGGGAATGGCTTAAAACTGAAAGAGTGTAGGTTTAGATTAGATACTAGGAAGAAATCCTTTATTGTGAGTGTGGTGAAGCACTGGAACAGATTGCCCAGAGAAGTTATGGATGTCTCATCCATGAAAGTGTTCAAGGCCTGGTTGAATGGGGCTCTGAGCAACCTGGTCTAGTGGCAGGTGTCCCTGCCCATGGCAAGGGGGTTGCAACTTGATGGTCTTTAAGGTCTCTTCCAACCCAGGCCATTCTGAGATTCTATGAGTGAAATAAAGGAGGCTTTTTATACATTGCTCATAGAGTTAAAAGCAAAGATAGCTATCTTTGAAAGGGGTGAATGATAAGGATTGGTGCTAACAGGAATAAGGTTATTAACCATTTATGATGGTGAGAGTTTTGTGGATGGATCCAGCAAAACAGAATTTGCAGTGTTGAAATTTTGTGTGCTCCAGAGAACACTGAATCTGTTGCATGCATAATCCGCACAGTAGCTATATACAATATCTCACATGTTGCCTATGATATGTTTAGACTAAGTGAAAGTGCTTCCTTTTGTGTTGAAGTAGTTTTTGTTAACTTGTAACCAAAATTTACACGAACCTTGTTACTTTTTCATTCAGCGTTGTCCTAGAAGTTTACTGCTTGTTGGTCTGATCAATAACTTCTAAGGAAGTGCTGTTACATTACTGATTGCTTTGAACTTCTGGGAATAAAGTGGGAAAACAAATAAAATTAATCTGTCTTTAACATCCCTGTCCTGCTGGTTTGGTGTGTGTGTCTCTAACACTATCCAACATGATCCTTTTAACTGCATCTTGCAGCCCCTGTGCGGGTGAATTCAAATGTGAAGAGAGCACTTTTCTTTGTCCCTTTATATTATACTTTTCTTATCTCCATCTAGAACTGTTACTGATTTCACTATTGGGAAATGGGAGGCATTAACAGGGGTTTGATTGATTAGCTCATATGTCCATTTCTTTTTTCTTTTGATATTTCATTTGAGATTATACTTTCATGCCCTGGTGTCTCAGAAATCTGTAAATACAATATGTCTGCATGTTTTCTTGTCATTCCACTTCAGTGTTCTAACATAAGATTGCAGTTGTTGACTGGCATTGAGGGTTATCTGCTTAAGTCCCAGGAGTCCTCTCAGTTTGCAAAAATACTTAGATTGCTAATAAATTCACAGGATACATCAAATAAAGTCTTAAAATAGCTGTTGGTTCAGCAGTTTCAGTTTAAAATCTTCTGTTGATTGTTTTTGTCCTCCTTGAATAGTGTCAATAAGGAGAACATGTTGAAAGGAAGATCTGGTAAAACAAAATTTTGTCTGTGGAATTTTATCGCTAGATAACCGTGTGTAAATATTTGCACAGAACTCTTGCTGAAATTACCATCAGTATAAACCCTGCATTCATTCTTCTTTTAATTGGATTATGCTAAATATGCCTGAAAGGTATCTTGGAGGTATTTTTGGCAAAGTTTAGGTTGATCTGCTACGTTTTTAGGAGTTACACAAAAGGTGTTGCACTATTTTAACTAATAACCTTATGTTACATCGGTGAAAGATGTTGGAAACAAATCATTCCATAGTGCACTGTTAATTTTAAACGAGTTTTTGGTAAGTTTCTCACTGTGTCAATTTCAAGCTAATAGGTATCAAGATGTAATTAAATTTTTATCAAACCACTGACACAACCACATGACAAAATCTGTTACATTTAATTATATGCTTAGTTTTAGCATTTGTTTATTTCTGTAGCAGACATGAAAGAGCACATGTTAATATAAATGTTTTAACCAGTTTTTTGTACATTTTTATTTGGTTCCATCATTTCTTTATGATCATTGTTCTTCCTGATTTTTCTGTAGGATGTTGGGCAGCATGGCATCTATCATTCCAGAAAGGAAGAATGCACATCACAGTATTCGTCAGAGTTTGGATTCCCATGATAATGTGGAAGTTGAAGCAGCTATATTTGCTGCTGCCAACTTTTCTGCACAATCTAAGTAAGATCTATTTTTTTTTCACTTTTTCGTATTACAGAGAAAGGAAACTCCATTAACACTGACATTCACAAACCTTACTATTTTCTGTTGTGCTGTCCTTTATAGCAAAACACTTAATTATGTGCAGTAACAGTATTGTTAGGAAATCTGAATACAAGTTGAGCAGATTTTTTTTTTCTAAAATGGAAAGCTCATAAATATGAGAATGAAAGTGGAATAGCAGCTTTAATCATGAATTATTTTACAGAAGGTATATTAGGGAGCAAAATTAGGTAGTGCAGCTTGTCAGTTTTGGAAAGCTTTCATGTTATCATTTGATCATGCCTATGTGCAGGGGTTCTGAAAAGACAGGTTTTGGCAGGCACTCTTTTGTGTAACTTTTAATTGTTAAAACAAAGTGTTTGGTAGGTCAGTTGAATTTTTTCTTAAATTTTTAATTACTGATTTCTTTATTTTGCATTTCACCTGGTACTTTCTTTTCTCCACAGGGATTTTGCTGTCGGAATATGTAATAAAATCAGCGAGATGATTCAAGGTACATGTGTACGTTGAATGATAAAGAGGAAAAGCTTCAATTTCTCTGAAAATTCTTTATTATTCATAGTTCTATATTAGATATCAGAATGCTGTTGCCCTTACACTCAGATGATTCCAGTTTTTAAATTAGCTGACCAATAATCTGTCTGGTTGTCTTAAATCCTCTTAAAAATTAAGTTTTTGAAGCACCTGTTTGGTACAGAATAAAAGCCCATCTCTAGTGTGATGAATAAACTTGCATAGACTCTCACAGGTTGCTTCAGATGAGTTATTTTGAGTGTTACCTGCAGTGAAGCAAGGAGCAGCTTTCTCAACCAGCCATGAAAGTGCTTGATAGTGCTTGATTTCACACCTAGCTAGGACATCGGTTATTGGAAGCCACTGCAGGTGTTTGCACAATCTGCTTTTAGCAGTGGTAGCAATCCAGACACACTCTGTGCCTCAGAACTGCCAAAAAAAGCCAGCCCAAGGACTAATTCTGCCTGTGTTTCTTTCCTTGTTGTAGGTTTGGCCACACCTGTGGACTTGAAGCTGAAGTTGATCCCTATTCTGCAGCACATGCACCACGATGCGAGCTTGGCCTCCAGCTCCCGGCAGCTGCTGCAGCAGCTGGTGACATCCTACCCCTCCACCAAGATGGTCATTGTCACCCTGCACACCTTTACTCTGCTTGCTGCTTCTTCTTTGGTTGACATTCCCAAGCAGGTAACTCTTCCTAAGGCATGCCTTCCACTTGAAGTGCAAAGTACATTTAAGAAATACTCAGATTCTGGCTGCTGATAAAAAGAAATGGTGATGGCTGTGCTGGGTTGGTTGCTCCTCTGTGCTGTTGAGGAAGAGTAGCCTGAAAACTCTGCTGCTTTCATATTTTTTGCCTTTTCTGGTTCCATTTTCAGGTGACCCCATCAAACACACTAAGCCTCTTTTTACAGATCATAACCTGTCTTTCTCTAAAGCAGCTGGGATTCAAATCAATTAGGATAGATCAGCATGCAGGAAAATAAACACCCTGACTTTTTCTGAAAACACTTCAACTTGCCTGCAGAAGCCAGGCTTCACTTTGCACTTCTGTGTATTGTCTTGGGTTGTGGGTGTGCCTTTTGCCTTTCTTTCATGCAAGCAAATGAATATTTCAATAGCATAGAATGCATTTAAAATGTATTTTTTGGAAAACATTGAGGAATTTCAATCGGTTGCTTAAAATCTCAGGACTATAAACCAAGTAATGAGAAAGCAGTGATGGAAAAATACAATGCTTTTATGCTCTGACAATGAGCTTTGTGGATGTGATTTATAGAGCAGGTCTGAACTCAGTGATACTTGAGACTCATCCAACTAATCCTTGTAAAGGAGTCACGAAAATCGATTTGCTTTCTTTCAGCCCCGTACAGCCGTGGAAGGCTGGTGTCTGTGACTGTTAGATAATAGCATTGATCTGTCTGAAACTCTCTGCTGTGGCTCCCTTCCGTATTCCAGATGATGCTTTTGATGGTACTGAATCTAAGTCTACTGAAACAACATTAGAACACTTAACGTGCTGCTTTTATTTTTTTAATGGCAGTAAGCATGGAGATTTGGGTTCTATTTCTGCAGCACAACAGCCAATACTGCTTAAAACTGATGCAGCCAGGGTGGGGGTGCAGACTAAAACCATGGCTGGTGTGTTCATGCTTTTTCAAGTTAGTTTTGGCTCAGTGTGCTCAGCATTTCTTCCTGAATGCTTTTGAAGAGACTTCCTTCTAGTAGCATCTCTCTTAAACAATGAATTTATTTTGTTGCAGATCCAACTTCTGTTGCAGTACTTGAAAAATGACCCCAGGAAGGCTGTGAAGAGGCTTGCAATCCAGGATTTGAAGTTGTTGGCCAACAAGACACCACATACATGGAGCAGAGAAAATATTCAGGTCTATATTTTTAGCTTTCTTTAAGCTAAAGTTTATTATGAAACTTCTCAGCCCAGTGAGTTGTAGAATTCTTTCCAGAAGAATGATTTGGGAGGTAAAGAAAGGAATAACATGCATCTCCATATCCTTAAGTTAGGTTACTCTGCCAAGCAGAATAGCCAAGTATTAATGAACAGTTCACAGAATGTCTTCCAGTGGATAAGTTGACACTCAAGGATTAAAGTTGAACTATTATGACTGAGGGAAGGCATGTGCCATGCAGTAGGCCTTTGTACAGTGAGGAAGTAGCTTTTCCATCTGACAAACTCAGATAACAGGCATGGATGTTTACACTGATCTTACCACACTGAGGACATACCAATGCTCTGGAGCAAAACAGAGCCTCTGAGATTTGTCAAAACATGTCATCCAGCAAGGTGTACTTGAAAGGACAAATGGAATTTTGATTTCATTTCTTAGAATTAGTGGCTTATCTTCAATAGTAGCTTTGTGACTGCTGTTGTATGAATGAGAGGGTGTTTATAGTGCACCTGTGCTATTTGGGGAAACTAGTGTTATATTGTAGGTATTACTGCTGCCTTCTTTCAATCACAGTTGCATATGAACTTTTTCCTTTCCCTTTTTCCGGTAGAAATGACTATGGAAAATAACTTCAGTTTAGATTAATGGGAAAGTAAATATTTCAAGAACTTAATGGCACAGGGTTACAGCTTTACTTTTTCCTGGGTCATTTTTTTTCTGTGCTTTTGTTACTCTTGGAATCTACTTTTGTTCTATGCTGTTGGAGCATAAGGCAGCTGGGAGAAAAAACTATGCTGGGTTTTGTTAACAGTCATGTGAGAAATAAAGCATGTTCTGCTTTTTCCTCATCTCCCATCT
Source organism: Dicrurus megarhynchus (assembly GCA_013399195.1). Lineage (NCBI taxonomy): Eukaryota > Metazoa > Chordata > Aves > Passeriformes > Dicruridae > Dicrurus > Dicrurus megarhynchus. The sequence goes on along the minus strand of VXAD01013572.1, from coordinate 808,383 downwards.
TGGAGATGATGATTTGGCGTGTGCAGAGGTTTTTGCTTTAGTGAAATGCTTTATTCTTCATATTGGTTTAACTCCAGAAATGTATTTCCTTTTAGGAATTTTAAGGGATTGCTTTATGGATTGTTTTATGGATTTTTTGGAGAGAAAATGCTACTCTATCCCATTATATCTGGTTAGTAGTTATCTCAGTACAAGTCAGAGACATTGATAACATGGCTTTCATTATCAGGTAGTGTCTTGAGGTAAAGTGGGTGTCCTGATGGTTGAAATGCATAGGGAAGAGTTCCACTGATGTCAGAAGTAAACCAGTGACTAGGTTAAAACAAAACTAGTTGTCTGAAGCTTGTTACCGCTTTCTGAATGGCATGCAGAAATAATAAGAGTTTTCTGACTTCTGAAATAAAAAGTCGACATTTTGAGTCGGGAAATCATTCTCCACAGTAATGACTATACAACAGGGACTGGAACAGACCCTGCCTTTCCCATGGTAAGACCTGCCTTTTGTGCCTTTTTACCAACAAACATTTGTTAGTTTCTTCAGCATTTTAAGTCTGTCCTGTGTAGGTCAGTTGGGAAGTTTGGTCTTTGCATTGTGGAGGCTTCACTGATTTCTAGACATCAGCTTCAGAAGCTGTTGCTGCTGCTGCCTGGAGCAGTCCATCCTGCTAATTCCTCTGTGCCCCTGGCAGTCTTCACAGTTCCTGTTTCAGATATGCCCTGAGAGCTGATCTAACAGCACTGGAGTAAAGCATCAGTGTCTTGGGAGACATCAAGACTCATTTTCTACCGCAGTCACTGGATCTTTGTTGATAACACACTATTCAGTGGATTAGCAAAATACTAATTGGTACAAATCACAGATGTATTTAGAATTTAACCCTTGCACAATACATATGCTTCGTCAGAACACCATGGGGGTTTTTGATGTTCTATGGAACTAATTGTGTTGTTTTTCTTTATTCAGGCTCTTTGTCATTCAGTGTTGGCACACTCTAAAGCAGAATATACTTATATTTTCCATTTGTGTCTCATATTACTTTCCCTCCTGTTGACTAAAAAAGCATCCAGAATCAATGAATGACTAAATTGTTTGCAGTGTTGGCATAAGGAATTGAGAGCAATGTGCATTTTAAGTTATTCAAACCTCGATGTGATAAGGCCTGTGATGTGATCTGGCAAAAGGCACAAAAGTATGACAGGATCTCTATTATGAATGAGTTAAAACATAAAATACACCTTAATATATTTATCAAGAACCTTGAAGTCCTGTTGGACACCAGTACTTCTAAAGGAAATGAAACTTAGCTCTTCAGAGATGTATATTTATATAAAACCTTGCAGATTGTTACAAGGCAAAATCTGTATGCCTCAAACTATCATGAAATCTTTTATAGTATTGGATCAATGAGACCTGATAATACTTTTGCCACTGATTTTTAATTAACAAATGACTTGTAATTGATGTTTCCTAGCATGTAAGACCCGCTGTCACTTTTCTGCAAGCTGCATCCTCAGTCCTCTAAACCAGGTGCTTCAGGACTTGACTTTTGATTTTAGTACAGTATTTTCTGTGGGAAAATCTTGTCTCTCAAAACTTTTCAGAGAAGTGCAACTAAATTTTTCATAGAGATAGCTCATGGGACTTCTTAACCTCTGTACCTTTTTTCCTGCTAATTTTTAGGCACTCTGTGAATCTGCTCTTAACACTCCTTATGACAGCTTGAAAATGGGCATGTTATCTGTTCTTTCCACGTTATCAGGGACCATTGCCATTAAACAGTACTTCAGCAGCGCTCCAGGTAAGAAAACTGGCTTAGATGGCTACCTCTGGCATTTTAATAGGTTGGTTTTCTGCTGATGATCAGTTTCATCTAAACACTTTGTAGCATTTTCTAAAAGCATTTTTGAATCTCAGAACACTGAGAGTCAGACTGTGTTCATCATATGTAAACTTAAAACGGGACACTGTATAGTCATGGATAATCATGGTCTCAGGTTTTGCTTTGTTTTGTGGGTACTGTGGTATATGAAAAGGGTTTTGCCTTTGGGTCTTTAAGTTTTCTTCATTTTGTGAAGAAGTGTATTGCCTCTCAAATGGCTGACCTGCATTCTGCTTAAGGTGCTTTAAAACCATGGATTTGCATAATTTTTGAGTAGCAGGGAGGCTTCATGGTGGGAGAGTGAGCTGGCATGTTACCCTGCCACCCTTGTGAGCATGACCTGCAGCAGTACCAGATGAACCTTTCTGCTTTGTGACAATATACTGGAGAAACTGTAGAAGAAGAGTAGACATTTAAAAGTGATTCAAGGTATCTTGTTCTCAAAATTATGATCACGCTGTTTTCTTTTTTCTTCTTGAAAGCCAGACTGCCCTAATGAGTATTATGAGCTCAAATAGATGGGCTGTAGAAATGGAAAAAAAAAATAGTACATCCTCTTCAGTCATTCTGGCATGGCTTAATAATTAATACACTCACCAGCTTTTTTTAATCAGACATAATATTTCTTAAGGCAATATTTCTCTTGAGTCCTGAAACATCAACCTTTAGGTCCAAATGTTCTTTCTCATGTGTCTAACTTGTGTAGTGTTCAAGAATGAGAGAGTCGGGTTTTGCCTGGGGAGAGAAAGCTATTTTCATCCTATTGTTTAAACATAAGAAAGAACCCAAAATCAATATAATTGTTTTGCAGAAAGGTACTTAAAGTTCTGTGGTATATTTATGGGCCCTGCAGTTTTATGTTCCATTTGCCTTGATTTTATTTAGGAGCAGCAGCTACGACTGCAAGATCATTTGATTTGGTAAAGCTAGCACAGGAGTGCTGTTACCATAATAACCGTGGCATTGCAGCTCATGGAGTGAGAATCCTGACCAATATATCAGCCTCTTGCCAGGAAAAAGGTAAGGGAAAGCAAGGGCAATGAAGAGGCTCTGTTTACAGTCAGGCTTATGCACTTAAGATGTGTTAACTCGTCCTGACTGTGAACCTGGCTGTAAATCTGTCTGATCCCTCATGCTGGTTAGGGAGAATGGGGACTATAATCTAGTAGGAAATACTCTGTCTGATTTTATGAATGGTTGGGAAGATTCCATCTTTGTCCAATTTAGAGGAAATGACAGTAGAGCTGGTGCTAAATAAATGCTTGTTTTACCTCTGCTGTAAGGCTGCTGAAGTGTTGGTCAATCTTTGAAAGCCCTTTGCACAAAGTCTGTTGCAAAATAATAACAGGCCATTTAGAAGTCTTTAGTCCCAAGATTTATGCATGCTTTACAAGTGTCACTGGGACTGCTGAATAGTTACCCAAAGCATGGAATGGCAGAATTGTTTCTCATCAAAGTAAGGTAAAGCAGAAGCGTTAGGAAGATTCTTAATTGGCATGGCTGCAACAGCAGTGCAAGCATTACACCAGCTATGGTCAGAGAACAGAGAACAAACTAACTCTTTTAAACTCTTTTAAACTCTTTTTCTTATTGTAGATCTTCTGCCTTTGGAGCAAGATGCAGTTTTTGGCTTAGAAGCTCTTCTTGTTCTTTGTAGTCAAGATGACAGCCCAGGAGCTCAGGCTACCTTAAAGGTGACATTACTGTTGTCTTCCCCTTCACAGCTGCGAGTTATAACATCAGCTTCTACAACAGAGAGGCTGGTGTGCACCAGATCCTTTCTGGTGGAAGCATAACAGACTGGAGGGAAATGACAATTTTTCTGGTTTGCCCATAATCAGAGTTCAGAGCAGTAGAGCAATTGAGCGTAGCTATAGTACAACTCCTCCCAGCTCTAGGGTAAGTGAATTGTTGTGGGGGGCAGGGAGCATTCCTGTCAGAGGAACAGCTGTAAAAAAACATGAACATTGGATGGAGGTATCTCTGGAGGACAAAGAGAATCTTGGAGAGAACTTGCTTTTTGTAGATGGAGATGCAGTGTATATGATCACAACACTTCTATAAATAATTATTCTTATTTTCCCACTTCAGAAACTCTCAGTAATTTTTCTAGTTATTTATCTGTAAAGGCTGGTGGTGTGAGAGACTACTGTTGTTTCTTGAATTTGTGATGTGTGTTTGTTCTGGGAGCTCGGGGACAAAGGCTTGGGCTCTTAAAAAAGTCTCATCTTTTGTAGCATACATGGTTCTGAAAATACCAGATCTGTATTTCTGCAGTCATACTTGCAGATAAGTAAGTGTGCCTGACTTTTCTGGTTTTGAAGACATGGTGTTGATTGTAGCTGTTGATGGTGTGAGTTGCAGATCACGCTGACTTGCATGGTGAAGCTGGTGAAGTGCCGCCCTCACCTGAGCCAGTCCGTGGTGGAATCCCTGCTGACACAGCTGCACAGTGCCCAGGACAATGCCAGGATCCTCATGTGCCACTGCTTAGCAGCCATTGCCATGCAGCTGCCTGTCCTGGCAGATGGGATCCTAGGAGACCTAATGGACCTCTATAAATTAATTGGACAATCTGCCACAGATAAAAAACAGGAACTCTTGGTAAGACCTCCCTTGATGGATGAAGTCTGTATGAAAAACTGTGGATAGATTGTATTTTAAAAGGCAGCTAAGACATTTGTTATGTCCAGGTTGGTGTGCCCATCTGTAGCCACTGTTTTCAGTTTTGTTTTAACTTTTGACTCCATATGTCAGCGTTCAGTATAGAGGTATCTCCTAGATGGAGGTGAACTATGCAGTGTACTCCATTAGATTTTCCAGCAGATGGCACTGCTTAGGCAAATCTGACTATTGGAATTATTGGGGTATCTCTAAAGTAGTGGTTAAAGGCCAAATGGCAGCTAGCTCAATTTATATAGGGTGCTCTGAGGCAAATGACTTAATATACTCTAAGAGAGAAAAATGCTTTCATCACATCTATTTGGAGAAAAATTTGAATTTTAAAAAGAAATTACAAGCTTTCTGTTAATTTATTTGGAGCATTTGAAATATCTCAGCTAAAAGGCAGAGAGATTCTTTGAATGAAAGGTACTTTTATCTACAAGAAATACTTGGATTGCTGTAACTACTTAAAAGATATATGACTGAGAAGTTTTGCAGTTAGAATATATATATGTAATCTTCTATGTAGTTTTAAGTCCAAAATAAAACAGAATTGGCTTGGTTTTTTTCTTCTTTTCTTTAGTTGCTGAAATATAACTTTCTTCCCCACTCCTCTGCTCTCTACTAGGTTTCTCTTGCCACAGTGATATTTGTTTCCAGTCAGAAAGCTTTGTCCACAGAAATCAAAACTGTTATCAAACAGCAGCTTGAGAATGCCTCCAATGGATGGACAGCCTACAGGATAGCCAGGCAGGCTTCCAGGATGGTAAGTGCAAATACTTGGAGAAAAATGGTTTGCTGTGATTGAAGGGATGCTAGGGATTTCTTTGAATTGGGTAAGGGAATAAGGAAAATCGTAGTACTTGGGAGGAGAAAGTGAATGGGGAAAAAAAATAAAAATCACTTTCCCTCTTAATTCCCTGGAATGCTGATTCAGATACATATCATTTAGGACACTTATCCCATCAAAATGTTTTTTCATTTGTGTTTTTGAAGTATTTGAGAAGGAAGTAAGTGATGTCCTGGCACTTTCTTGAGCACACACGTAATCTGTATTGTCTGACTGTTCTTCAGAATGTGATACAGGTCATCCTGATGTATGCTTCTCTTTCTTCAACGTGAAGAAAGGAAGAAAAAGATACTGTTTCCCTTTTCCCTTCAGTAGAGTCACATTTGGGGTTAGAATTACACAGAAACCCTAGTATGAGACGCTGACGTAAATTTCCATGTTTGTTTCTCATCTTATTGAATTATCTTGTGTAAATAAATACTACATGTTATACAGGCTGGCATTTCCATAAAATAAGCATTTGTGCTTTTATTTATTTTTAAGATTGCCATGATCAGATGATTGGTAAAAGTTTCACTGTTTCTATTTGGAAGTTGGGAGTAGCCCTGGAGATGTTCTTGTTTTCTTATTTGTGTAAGTTTTGTAGAAATCCCCAGCCTTGTTTCATGTCCCCTTTCAGAAACATTCTTGTCATTACAGGGCAACCATGACATGGCCAGAGAACTGTATCAAAGCCTGCTGACTCAGGTGGCTTCAGAACACTTCTACTTCTGGCTGAACAGCCTGAAGGAGTTCTCCCATGCAGAGCAGTGCCTGACAGGCCTGCAGGAGGACAACTACAGCTCCGCGCTCTCCTGCATTGCCGAAGCCTTAAAGTCCTACCACAAAGGAATAGCGTCACTGACGGTCAGCACACATCTTCGTGGTGATGTTTCTGTGTACTGCATCATGGCTCTTTGGTTTCTGTTCTTAACTCTCTGAAAAGTTCTTAAATACGTCTGGCATCTGCCAGACTCTCTGGTTCTTCTCTGCAGGCATCTCAGTTGTAACACACTGCATCTTGAGGGAAAAGATCCTGTAGCTCAGCCAAGTGTGATTAGCTAGATTTCTCTTTGCTTTTTCTTCTCCCTCCACCCCTCATTTCCTGCCTTGATCAGATCATATGAAATGTGACAAACCTTGTTTAATTAAAGTTACAGTACTTAAAATTTTCCACTCCTTGCTTTGGCTGAGTAAAAGCTATTGTAATAGCCAAGCCTGGGAATTGGCCTAAATTGGCTGCTGTCTTCTTGAAATATAGAGAAGGATTCAATTGTCTTCTTCCCTCCTTCTGAGTTCATGTTGCCTTGTATTTGACAATGTGATCTCATAGAATCCTAACAGCAAGTTAGTAAGAGGAGGGAAGACAATTCAGTTTTATCAAATCCGACTGGTACCTGCTTTGATGCAAATACTTTCTGCTTCTCCGGAGTGGTAAAAATAGCAAGAAGCTGTGTGATGTCTGAACGTAAACAAAAAAAGGCATTAATGAATAGGCACCTTCAGTTCCTACTGTAAAGTTGCTTCTTAACAAAAGATGATCCAGCTTCACACAATGCTTTCTTTCTTATTTTAGTTTCCATGAAGAAATCTTTACATACCATTTTCTGTATGCCTCTTCAGTGAAGCTGCTTTGTTGTTTTAGTTACTGGACTGTTAGGGTCATGACAATTCAGACATTAGTTTTTAATAAAGTTCAGATATTATTATTTATTAATAAAATGTCCCAGAATAAGCTGAAATGACATAAATTTCTACTTTTGTCCTCTGAGAGAAAGACCCATCATCCCTGAAGTGTTTGTCTTTAACTGTTGGCTGAGTGAATAAGGCTTTTAATTCAACACTTCAAGATTTCTCTAATATCGAGAAGACATTGAGAGGAGGACCTCATCTAATTAGATGTTAATATTTAATACGGGCAGGAAAATAACTTGCTTAAATAGGTCATTCTGTGATCCAGTAATTTAATTACCCTTTCCCTGGAGTCTGGGGCTTTTTTCTGTTGAAGGATTCCTATCTTCATCTCTTCTGATGACATCAGTTCCTGCATGTTGCACACAGTGCTTTTCTGGGTGCAATGCCTTCCATGTGGGTGATTGTGGTCCAGAGGAGTAAGTACAGGTTTTGTAGGCAAGAGAGGAGGAAACTGGGTTTTACTGCTGGTTGTTGCTGACTTGTTGCATCACTCTGGACAATTTCCCAGCCATGCTTGAGTGTATCAGCTGTAGAAGGAGCCACTCACTGCTTGTCTATAGAACTCAGCCTCTCCAAGGGGAGCAAAGTGCCATAAAATGCACGTGACAGCCTTCCTGCTGAAGGCTTTTGCTGTCTCTTCTCTCTTACTTGAGCTTTCCTGTTGCTGCTGTTTCCGTGCAGAGCATGACTCAGCACTGCTGGTACCACAGACCAGTGGTGCATGTGATGAACCTTGTGTAGCTGCTTCACCTTGTAGCTGGAAAGCACAGTGTCAGTAAATGTCTTGCAGATGTTCAGTCAGCCCAGTTGAGCAACGATGAAATATGCACACAGTGCCTGAGCTTGTCGGAAAATTTCTCAATTCCTCCTTGATACACATAAAACTCTGTCTTGCACTGCAGAGTGTTCTTTCATGGGAGTTAGTGCACTTGAGGGAAAGAAGTCCCACTGCTTTATGGATAAGAGGTTCTCCCTTACCCTGTAGGAGAACAGGGACTTGTCAGGGAGCATATTGACCACATCGGTCTTGCTGTGTACTTGGTTGTAGGGTTAGCAAAGGTTTTGAATGGGTCCTGCTCCTTCTGGCATGGATCATGTGTCTCAGTGGAAGCATTTGGTTTATTTTTCCCTGCTGGTAATCTAAAGAAGGTACAGAACTTGAACAAAGCACTAATACAGCCATTGGTTAAGTAGCACTAATTCCAAATATGTCGATAGCAAGTGGTGGTGTTTGAAGAACTTGGCTGAGCCAAAGAAATATTTCTGTCACTTTCAAAAAAGAATTGTAACTCATTTATTGCCCATGGCAGATAAGGTAAATTGCAGTATTAATAAGACAGGCTTGTATTTCCATTTACAAGAATCAAGTCCAATTTGTGCTACTAAAAATGTCTGGATTTTCTGATATAAGTACTTTACTCTTTAAAAGCATGTAGTCTCTCTGGAGCAATTACAGTGCAGTGTAGCCTTCTTCCACAGAGGGTTTTCTGAAACCATCCGTGCAGAATAAACTGAACAATTCCAATTCAAAAGGGATTTTTTTGTGCCCTTGGAGAAGGAAAAGCAAAGTGATAGATAAGAGAGGCTTAATGGTTCGAGTATGAAATAGTCTTATTTTTTCAGTTGAAATCCAGTTCAGTAGTTTAAACTGGTTGCAGTGGGCAACTTCAGTCAGTAGTGGGCCACTTCTCAGATGATGTGATGTTTTGTGAGAAGCTAGTTAGCAGGTCTTCTGCCAGCAAAGAAATGGTTCTTAGCAAGGTTTTGGGGTAGGTTATAACTTCCTGCATTGTGAAGTGACCTGGTGGGGAATAAGAAGCACTGAGGAAAATAGGCATGAGTCTAAGAGAAAGTCCCAGTGCTTTGTTTTGCAGAGGGCTTGTTCTTCTCAAAATCCAACAGTTTGGGAAAAATAAGTAGTGGATTTTTGGCTTAACTAGTATTAAACCTTGGGTACTGCAGTTTACCCCCTCCTGGGTGTCCTAAGCTGTCACAGATGCTTCTACAAGTCAGATAAGCTCTTAGAGAGCAAAGCTTCACAGAACTGTATTTTCTGAACAATAGCAGCTTGTCTACCCTTCTGGAGTTCTGTTATTTACTGTTCTTAGTTACCACTAGACCGTGTCTCTTCATCAAATGCAAGGCTCAGTGCCTTCATAATGTTCCCATCCAGTTCACAGTTCCAAAAAAATCACCCCTTCCTCCTGCTGTGGGTAACTTCAGCCAATCCTTTCTCTTCTGGCTGATGCAGAGAATCACTTTTTCAGTCCTCGTGTTTCTGTTTGCCATCCAATTCAATGAACATTTTCTTATGGTAAAGACTATCTGGGTTAGTGTCATTTGAAGCCTAATGGCTTGGCCTTGGAAAAAGGAAATAGGTGCCCTAATGGCATTTTAACAGTTTAAGTCACATTTGTTACAAGGGTGATATGCTTGGAATATGACTTAGTAATTATGTAACTTCTATGTCATTTATATTTAGTATGATTGAAATTGAGCAAACCTGTTAAATGTCATTTTAAAAAAACAGCTTTTAGAATTGAACTTAAGGATTCAGTTGTCTGTTGAGACTGTTCAGTGACACTGCAGTGTAATTGTATCATTTTTGCTTTTGACCTAGTTTGCCAACATCCCTATTACTGTGTTTCAGGCTGCTAGTACACCACTTAATCCTCTGAGCTTTCAGTGTGGGTTTGTGAAACTCAGGATTGACCTTCTGCAAGCTTTTTCTCAACTTATTTGTACCTGCAACAGCCTAAAAACAAGTCCACCACCAGCTATTGCCACAACGATTGCTATGACATCAGGAAATGATCTCCAGAGGTGTGGACGCATCTCTAACCAGGCATGTGCTCCCATTCCACTCTTGTGCAGTTATGGTTGTGACTCTGGTATGAATTTTGCTTGTCAGCAAACTTGTTTGACAAAAGAAATGAAAAGTAGTTGTGAAGTGGGTTTTTGTAAATAGTGGACCTTGGTTTTCACCTGTAGCTCTGAAAACACCTGCCTGTAGCAGGCCGTGTTTTGAAGCTGAGTGTGCACGTGTGTTTTCTCCTCCATCCACACACACAGCTTCCAAGGATATGCACGTAGCAAGTCACTTGGTTCACTCAAACTTGCAGCAAGGCTTTTCACATCTTGCTTTGAAACACCTCAGACACTCTGAGAACACCAAGGAAGAATATATATATATATATATATACCTGAGGATCATTCTGCAACTCCTTTTTCTCAGTGTTGGCAACTGCCTTGGTACTGTATGGAACACCAAGGAGGTTTGCTTCTAAATGCATGTGGTCTGCAAGAAGGAACCAGTGGGTAGTCCTTGAAAGACAGAGCAGTTTGATTTATCAGTTATTTTTATTTTTACATATTTTTTTTATTTTTATTTATTGATGGAGGAGGTTGTTGATGGAGGGTTTTTTTGTTTGCTTTAAGCCAAGAAGGTTTTGTTGGTGCAGGAAAAATACCTGTTTAATGCATGGATGAGAGTCTGTCACTTCGGTAATCTTTATCTGAGTGAAGAAGCAAGAACTTTATAAATTTTTCTCAAATATGCCACCTTATTCCTTCAGTGTTGTATGCTACAGTGTAGTGGTTTTCTGGATATGTGGACTTTTGTTTGTTTTGCTTTGCTTTGTGTTTTTGCCTAGTGACATTGTCTCTGCAGATGAAACACTCAATGGAAGAATTCCGAAACTTGGCTACACGGTACGGAGATCTGTATCAGTCATCTTTTGATGCAGACTCAGCAACTCTAAGGAATGTAGAACTGTATCCTTTTAAAAATCTTATAATTTGCCCACTTTCCTTCTCATGTGGACAGCATAAAGCCTAAGAATCCTCTTTTCTGTGAAGACTGCCACAAAGTCATTTTGAAAGTTAATAACATAAAAATTAGCTGCTATTTGCTTCAAACCTATTTGAAAATAAACATTACCATACTATTGTTTGGAATTACTTCATAAACAAGACACAAAATTTGGAGCAGCATATAACTTGGTATTCTTACAGTTCTTGCCCTTTGTTTACTAAATGATTAATGACTGTAGGATTACTTCACAGAAGCAAGGAAAAGTGCCACTAAATACACTGCATTTCTTGCTTTAGGTGCCAACTTTGAAAGTGTTTTAACTCCTTAGTGTTAACATCAGACAACAGCAGAGCTGCCTGTTGATTTCACATGCAATAGAAGCTCTGATTTTGGATCCAGAATCTGCAAGGTAGGTTTGATAGTTAACTGCATACTCCTTTTCTGCTTATTAATAAATCCTTGGAGCTTTAAACCTAGGAATTCAAGGAATGTTCAGAATGTTTCTCAGTAGACCCTTCTAATTATATTCTGGGCCGGCTTGAGGATCTGTTGCTGCTGTGCTATACCTGGCAGGCTGGGGACTCTCTTCTGAGTTCTGTATTTTATACTGACTTTGCTCTTTGAGAGCACTATAATGGACTTGTCTTAAATATAGCCTTGAACTTTTAATCTCTCCTCTAGCCACTTATTTTAATTTGTGTCATTGTGTGGTAGATCCCATACCTGTTGCTTGCACTTGTAAGTGCACCTTAGCTTCCTTCAAAGTTGTGAAAATACATGCACTAAATTCAAATTTTTAAAGTAAAGCCATCACCTCTGGCTCTTTTTCTAACAGTGAACTTCAATCCACTAGAAAACAACCTTGAAGTACTGGTGAATTGAATCACTGTTTAAAACTTCCATAGTTTAAATGGAGATTAAATGGAAAATACTGTGGATAAAATCTCTTTGTGATTTTATAGCTGGAAATAAAGGTGAACATCCTAAGTGACTGTAGTACTCATTATGAATTAAGCATTGCTTAAAGCTGTATTAGCCAAATTTGTATGAAGCTGGGTGTCTAGGAGATGGAATTATATTCAAAGCAGGAGATTATAAACTTCCAGATTTAGTCTTAATTGTGACTGGCATTCTTGCTTTGTGTGGTGAGTTTCTTGTAACTGTTATAAACACTGCAGGGTTAAATAAAAGCCGGGGAAGTAAGTATGCTGAGTCTGTTAGAACTGTCACTGCTTCAAGTGAGAGGGTGGGGACAGAAAGTGGTGAGTAAGTGGTAGTTAAGAAAGTTTTAAATGTAAAGGGCAAGTGTTATAGTGGAAAAATAATAAAAAACCCAGAGTAAACAGTTTGAAAGACATTTCTTAATGGATTTCAGGTTGTACTGTCTTGTTGAGTCTGTTTGGTAGTGTGCCTTCTAGGTTATGATGAGGAAAGTAAGTTAGACACAATGAAAAGTTTTTTGTTTTTGTTTTGGTTTTTTTTTCCTAAGTTTCCAGGAATATAGCTCAAATGGAACAGCTCATGTTGAAAGTGAATATGAAAGAAGAATGATGTCTGTATTTAATCATGTACTAGAGGAAGTGGAATCCCTCAACAGGAAGTATGCTCCTGTGTCTTACTTGGCAAGTAACAGTTTTAAATGTATATTATGTAGAGAAAGGGGCCAAAACCCCAGAACTCCATATATCTGTGCTCGGCAAGAAACTGGGAAGCATCCTCAGTCACTTAACATTACTGACACAAATGGTCTGTACAGAGACACACTTGTTTAAAAACACTTCAGAAACAGTTTTGCTAAAACATCTATAACCTTACTGATCTGGTTAAAAGTAATCTTTTAGAAATCCCCATACTAACAGCACAGCAGATGCTGATAAGGTAACTACAAGTACTGTCAGGTCTCTGCCAGACCCCTCACCATGCTTACTGTCAAACAGTGGAGCACATTCTCCTCATTCCTTTCCTTGCTGTGAAGGGATTCTCCCCCTCCCACACAGCAGCCTAGCTTTGATCCCTGAGCTGGTGGTGAACGCTGTGCTTTGTGAGTGTAGCATTTCTCTTATCAATGCAGGTCATCAGAGAGCACAAAGTGGAGTGTGCCGGGTGCAAACAGTGAGCTGATAACGCTCTCCTTTACAGGGCTGGTGGGTTTGCCTCTTACTGCTAGTGAACATCGTAAAGCTGAAGTGCATGCTAGTGGGAACAAGGTAGTTTGCTTGTCATGGCTGGCATTTATTTGCCTGGTTTCTAAATTCAACAGTCCTTACCAATTCCAAACAGAATAGAAGAATGAGTTGTGCAAACCACAGCAAAGGTTAACCTTGTAAACTTACTTGTGACTGGCTCCGCACCAAGGCAGCTTGGTGACTTCAGGGGCACTGCTTGTGTTCATCTGAGCCAGAGGCATGGTGCAGCAGGGAAAGCAAGAGTAGACAAGAGGCTTAAAACTTAATTGTTGCGTTGCATTAAGTTGTGATAGATGCTAGTCTTGTTTGCTTGGAGGGGAGTTGTTTACTTGAGGGTTTGTGTGTGATGGTTTTGTGTATGACTCTTTTAAGCAGATCCTGCTCTGCTGACTCTAACACAAGGACTGGAAAGATTTGTATTTTTCTTTTGCTTGGCCTCCTTGTTCTTTCCAGAGCAGAATACCTCCTTCAATAATAAGGGACAGAATATAAACAGAGAGGCTGAGTGTAGTCACTGTCATCTTAGTGGCTGTAATTCTATGACTGTATTAATAAATTTTTGGACTTATAATGGACATTCCTGCTGTTTCAGTACCTCAAATACATGTCTTTTTCCTGTGTCATGAATGATATTTTTTCTCAATTGTTTTGGCTCTGTTTCTTGCAGCATACAGCTTGTCTGTGCAATGCTGTCATTGCCTTGTTGAAGGTGCCCCTTTCATTTCAAAGGTACTTTTTCCAAAAGCTGCAGTCTACAAGTATTAAGGTACGTACTGCTCAAATATGGCCTTAAATTTCTCTTTACAGAGTCTTTACTTCATGAGAAAAGCCGTACTGAAGGCACAAAGCATTTTTAATCAACATACATACCTGCAAATAGCATTTGGGTTAATCTGTTAGGAATAACTTGAATAACATGTATGTATGGTTGTTCAGAACCACTAGGCTGTGACTTAGGCAAGTGGGATTCAGTTCTTTGATTGCAAAGCCTTAAGGATAAAATGTAGCTGGAATTTTTGTTGATTCTGAGTCTGCAAAGTGAAATAATTCTGGTCCTGGGAAGGCAGCTTTTATAGCTTTGTATTGGTTTTATTCCTTTTCCTTTAAAAAGCAATGTTTACTATCTTGGAAGAAAATTGTCATATATATCAGCACACTGACTAAGAATAACTATATGTGGCTATGGTCATGGTTTTTTTGTTTTACTCCAGTGCTCCTTTTTTCTGGGAAAAGTGAAAGCCTTAAGTTTTTTGATATTTACTCTTACTGCATTTTGCTTCTTTGTTCAGCTTAATGTACTTGTGGCTATTTTGTGGAAGAACTTCTTCCACATCTTTTGAAGAAGTGCAGTGAATGAAACTGATATAAAGATAGTATCTGGTATTGCTGATGATGCTTATTAAATAGTATAGTAATGAGTCTCTGATAATGTCTGTGTTTCCATTTGCTGCTTTTCCTACCCAACCTCTCCTTGGAAATTTTTCTTTAAGAAGGTGTCCTGTTTCATCCTTGAATTTTGTTTGCTTTTCTGGAGGCTTATAATGACATTTTGGTCTGTTTACTTGTGTTCCAGCTTGCTCTATCCCCGTCTCCAAGGAACCCAGCAGAACCTATAGCAGTACAGAACAACCAGCAGTTGGCTCTCAAGGTGGAAGGAGTGGTTCAGCACGGATCTAAACCAGGCCTTTTCCGTAAAATCCAATCCGTCTGTCTAAATGTCTCTTCAGTGCTGCAGAGCAAATCTGGACAAGACTATAAGGTATGGATAGAATAGAGCCAGGAGGAGTCTTAAGCTTTCTCTCTGTGTTTTCCTGTTCTTTTGTTTGACTCTGGGTAGTAGAATTTCCAGGTTTTCCAGGTTGAGGTGAATGGATGGTTCTGTAATCCTTTCACTCCTGACAGTTGCCATTCAAGCACTGGCCAGAGCCAAGCATAACATGTGGAGGTGAACTGGGATTTTTAAGGCTGCAGTGTGTCAATACCTTTATGTAACAGCTTGTCTTCCAAACAAAGAGGCTTTGTGATGTTCAGAACAAGTCATTAGGTATCTGCTTGAGATGAGGAAAACTCAGCCTAGTTATATATCATGCAAAACTCCACAGGTAAAAAAAAACCAAACCAGGAGTAGATTATTCTCTACCATATAGTCTCTAGAATTTTTTTATAGTCATTTTAAGGTTCTTTTATTTTGTTTGTGGAAATTGTGAGGACAGACTGTGCAAATTAAATAGCGTCCGAGGAGACACATATTAAATTGGAGTCAACAGTTTTATCAAGGATTGCATGCCTGAGATTCAGGTTCTGCTAATGTGATACTTGGTGAAAGGGCTGTTTTGGTGGGTTTTGGGGTTGGGTTTTTATTTGCTTTGTTGTTTGGGGTCTTTTTGAGGGGGAATAGGGGAAAGTCAATGGCTTGTGAAAGAACAGGACTGGGAAGTGTGTAATGTTTGACTCACATTAGTTTGTGGAAAAGTCGAACCTCGGGTAGAAGATTACTTGTTAGCTTGTCAAGCTGTCTCAAGTATGCATATGTATTGGTTTAGGAAAACTGAGGACAGATTTTTCCTTTTTTTCTCCTCTCTCCTTCAAGTAGAGAGCTGAAAACTTATTTTTGGCAGGCTTATGTAAAATGGTGTTTTAACCTTCCATCTGTGTTCCCAGATTCCTATTGACAACATGACCAATGAAATGGAGCAGAGGGTGGAACCGCACAACGACTACTTCAGCACTCAGTTTCTGTTAAACTTTGTGATCCTTGGCACCCACAACATCACTGTGGAGTCCTCTGTGATAGATTCAAATGGTATTGTCTGGAAAACTGGGCCTAAAACAACTATTTTTGTTAAGTCTCTTGAGGACCCATACTCGCAGCAGGTTCGTCTCCAGCAGCAGCAAGGACAGCCTCCATCCCAGCAGCAGCAGCAGAGAACCGCGTACTCGCGGTTTTGATTCCCACAAGTGACTCCGTCCTGCTCAACTGGTATTGCAGTTTTTCCTGGACACTTTTTTTAAACCCTTTTTTTGGAAGACTTTTTATTATAACCTTCTCCTAGAAAGTCTCAGATGCCAATTTTGTTCCTTTTTAAATTATCTGGGGTAAATTTGAACTTGATTCAGCAGAGGCAGCTGTTCAAATCTGGAGTTGTGATCCTACTATAAGAACTTCCACCTGATTTCTAACTTTGTTTACAAACCTGTTCCAGCAGGCTTCACAAACTGTGATAGCAGGGGACACTAAGAGCTTGCTGACTGGTGCTTTCCATGCAGTTGCTTTTTTGAAGCACATAGGTTCTAATGTTAGGCTTACAGGACATTGGGAAACACTTCACTTTGGCTGGTTATACAGAAATGAGTGTAATACCAAGTGTGTATCTTTTAATGCGAAGGAATTTGCAGGAATATCCCGAGATTCTTTTTCTGACATTTTAATAGCAAGTTCCAGTATTTGGCCGGTGTATGTATGTTATTACAATTCATCAGCACTACTTAATGCATGCAGCTGAAAGGAAAAAGATTGCAGTTCACTTGTGATACCCAGTCCTGCAGAGGGAGGAGACTGCTTGAGGGGTTGCTGTCTGGGGAGTCTTGCAAGAGGCAGAGTTTTACAGGTGGGAATAATCACTGTCTCTCAGATGATATGGAAAATATTACCGTGTTGTTTTTAAATTTTCATGCATCTTTATTTCTGAAGCCTTTCATTTTGTTGGGGTTTTTTTTATTTGCTCTTTTAAGAGGGAAATTAAAATGAATGACAACTTGCAAGTTAACAGCTTTGTTTTTTAAAAGGAGTCTTCTATACCAAAGCTTTGTAATCTGTCTTTGACCAGCTTGCTTATCTTAATTGTTAATTTTACAAGATAACTTGAAATAGAATTTTGCCAATACTAGAAATCGATCCAGAATAATTTTGGAAATACACTGCTTCATACATAATTTTCATGCTTCCTTTGTGATATAAAAGGTTGAACTCTGTGTCCAGGCTCACAGGCAGTAGATTACTTAACGTGACCTTCACCTGCTCTTTATAAAAAGTCTTTGCTTATTACTCTGCAGGAAAGTAGGACCCATTTGAGTGAGGAGGAGGAAGGATGGTGCTTCTTACAGACTTCAGCTTGTAAATAGTTTAATCCCTCTCACTGGAGTAGAAAGTTTTATTGTTATTTTCTCAGCAAATTCCCATGATACTATTATTTCTTCAAGCTGATTTCACTGTAGAGCTGACTGGAGCTTGCAGATTTTGCTTGCTTCAAGTGCAGAGAATATGATAATGAATTGCTGTAAGCTGAGGCTTCCTTTGCATAGCCAGATGAAGAACTTTTTGCTGTGTTTTCCATTAGTAGTTCCTTTTGGCTTGAGACTCTCTAAAAAAATTAAAAATGGAAGTGATGATGCTAGATGTCATAATATCTTGGTCAGGCTGTAATCCTAACTAGAAAAGATAATTGGGGTGCAAGGTTGAAACAGAAGACACAAAATTGGTGAAAAGTTGAGCAGCATCCTCCTTAAGTGATTTTGCTTTTGAGCAGGAGATACAAAGTGCCACTGCCTTTCAAGCTAACTGAGGAAATTGGTGGTTTCTGTCCCACTTTTGAGGTTCCATGCCCACAGTTTTGTGTGCGTGTATATACATACAGCTGTGTGTGCACACATGCATATATGTACTGTAGCTACATCTAGTTAAATGGTCCAGAAAGAGGTGATTGACCTGGTGTTGTGTATGCTGTCTGTCAGACTGAAGATCTGAACTCTTTGTGGTCAGTTGGGTTTTTCATTAAAGCCATAGATCAGTGTCTTTACCACAAAACCCTCTGTATTTTAATGCAAAAAAAAAAAAACCAAAAACCAAAAGAGACTAAGAGGTCAAACGGTTTTTTTATCCTGCATAATGAATGTGTGTTTCTTGCTCTGTTATTGACCGATATGTTGGTGGAAACCTTTGATGGTGCCATTCCAAAACAACTCAGAAATTACAAGACATTTCCACACTGGGGAACAAACTTTTGTCGTAAGTCATGTGATGTTCACAGTGCATAGAAGTGCACAGTGCACTTATGAGAAGCCTAGCAGGAAAAAAACCCAGACTCATCCAGGGAAAGCCCTGCTCTGGCATGAGGCTTAACTGTCTGTGAGCTGGTAAGATTAACCCTAGTACAGCTGAAAAAAGTGTTCCTTCTTTAAACAAGTCTGCTCACCTGATCTGAGAGGCCTCTAGAACTCCAAGAACTTGTATAATTTTTAAATCCAAGCAAATAATAATTGAAGCCTGAGAATCTGGATGTTAGGTATCAGAGATTGCAGGGGGAGGAAAATTGCAATTACTACTTACTGGAAATTAGCTTGTACAGGAGGGTGGCTTCCTGTGCAAATACATGTATTTCTAACAAACTCTGAAGGATTTCTCATGCTGGCTCATTTGCAGGTTAATTATATGTGTGTGCTGATAAGGAAAGGCCCTTGACCTTTAGTAAATTGTCCTTTTATGTAAGCACAGTGTTTTATGTTTTGTTGGATTTGTAGTGAGGTTCTTCTTGGGGATGTGTTTTGTTTTCTAACGTGGTGTATTTTTATTCCTAATACACTGGGAAATACACTGTCAAACAGAAACCACGTGTTATATAAATACCCAAAAGAGAAGTGAGGAAGGGTTAAAGAGTTAAAGCAATATGCAGAAAGCTGCTGTTGGAGGTATCAGCAGTGAATGTGATCCTTGACTATTAGTGGAAGCAGGGAGGTTATTCTTACTTGATTCCTACATTCTATCTCTGGTGCCTGTACTTGAAGATGTGCAATAAAGAATTTGGAAAGCACTTCTGAGATACGGACCCAGCTTAAATCTCCTTAGTGCTTCTCAGTAAACAAAGCAGTAACTTGATTACTATGCATAGCTGCACACTGATAATGGAAGACAATTCAGATCTGTTTTCCTCACTGGCAGAAGAAAGAAAATATTCAGTGGCTAGACATTGGTCCTGAGACAGCTGCTAAGAATTCAAACAACAGAAGGGCTTATGCAGACAGCTACGTCATGATCTGTTCCTAATCACTGAGATACGCTTTCATCTAGCTTTGATAAATTGTTGGGCTGAGCAGGAGGAGAGATGATTGAATGAAGATGACTGGAGGTGCTGTAATATGTGCAGTTCAGCATTAAGACAATAGCTTTTGCTGCTTAGGCTCTATAATTTGACCTGACTTCTCCGGATGTGTTGTAGGATGGTGTAGGATGGTGTAGCCAGTTACTCTCGGAAGTACTTGCTACTCACATTCCTGTGAACATGTGCTCAGGCATACCAGCAAGTGTCATTTCTAAAATCCTGGCTGATCCCTTGCTCCAGGCAATGTGGAACTGGATGCAGAGCAGGGTTGTAATGTCCGCTGTCAGATTGTCAGATTCTACCTTCCCCTGGAATTTAGAGTGTAATCTCCTGCTAAGGTCATTCAAGTGTATTTCAAAAATGATTCCTGAAGTTGCACTCATCATGGGTATTCATGGAATCTTAGACTTCCTTTCCTATTTTTGTTTCCTTGGATATGCCCTCATTTTACCCAAGGACTGATATGCCTTAATATAGCTGAAGGTTTTGTATTTGATACATACATATTTTGACTTAAATCCTGTGAAACTGTACAGGAATTGCACAGGTCTAGAAGCAAGTTTAATGGTTCTTTAAACATGTGCATAAAGTTCTAAGAATTATTTTATTTAGTGATAGCACAACTTTAGTTAAAAACCCCACCGATCTACTGGAAGAATTGATAGGATTTGAATGAATTATATTGCATTCCTAAAATATCTTTTGAGTGATATTCAGTGTGTGTGTGTATGCATAGAGAGAAAGAGATCTCACATGACACAGTATGGAGGCATCTTGCCTTCAAATTAGCTTCATTTCTTTTCTGGTTGTTGTCTTTCTGTTTGCCTAAAGTGCTTGCTGTGTCCTTGGTCAGCATATTTACACACATGTCCTTTCAGTTCCTAACAGCATCTTCCCTGAACAATCTGTTCCCTTTGTGGCAGTGCAGGTGTACTCAGGTGTCTGCACTGTGCAAACCAAGACGGCAGGGGGGAAGAGTAGAGGGTAGAGGGGGGGAACTTAGGAGCCCTGCCAGCTCTCAAAGTTGAGTAAAGTCCAAAAACTGGTAGTTCTGTCTGCTTGACTGCTGCAGCTCTGTGTCCAGCACTATGGGAGCTGCTCTTGCTTCACACACATAGGTGCCTCCAAGGACACAACCTGGGATGCTAAGCAAAAGCAGACTTACCCAGAACCTTGGCATTTTCACCTCCAAACCAGAGAGAGTGACTGAGACAAAAACACTTACTGAAATCAAAAAGGAAAACCAAATGCTGCACTGCTTTTTTAACAAGGCATATTATGCAGTGTTGCAGGTACCCGCTCCCCCTGTGAATTTTTAAGCCAGGTGCTGTTGTGTGTTACCAGGAAACAAGCCTATCTTAGCGACCCCTGATAGTTCCTGAGTTGTTTGTACTCCAAGGAACATGTCTCTGACAAACAGCAGCTGCTCAAACTCACTACTGAAGTAACAGATTACTGCATTTCAGTGAGCAGTCATCCCAGGTCTGCACTTCAGAAAGTTGCTCTACTCTGCTGATTGTCAGCTGAGAAATAGGAAGCATTTTTTTGGTGTTCTTATTTGCTTTTAGGATAAAGTCTTTACCTCTTGCTTGCCCACCTCCCAGTGATGCTATCAAAAATAAGGGCAGCTTGGTTGTATGTTAATAAAGTTTGCACTTAGCCTCAGCCTCCTGATCCAAGGATCTTAGATAAGGTAAGAGCAGTGTTCAGTGACTTTTGAGAGAAAAGTCTTTCTGAGGTTAGAAAGAGCCTATAACAATGCCTTAAACACTTTAGTCTGCTGGACACCTAACTGATTTTTCTTTTTGTCAATGCTGAACCAGTGACCTAGTAGAGCAGTCAAGGAGATACTGAAGCTCTTTTATTGCATAGCTATAAAACTTAGGCCATAGCCACTTCACAGATGTAAAAATAATCCTTTTTTTCCCCCTATTGACAGGGAGTGTTATATTCACATTCCCTCAGATATGAGTGTGGAGTTCTCCAGAAGTCTTTTAAAACTTTGATTACTAAAAGCAATTGTTTGGAAGGTTTTTTTAATGGGTATCAACGGTGACTACAAAGCTCTAAAGAAGATAGGATAAAATAAGAGACTTGTGTGGGTTGGCTGATTTAAAATACCTTTGCTCAACTGTTTTAAGTATGTGACTTGTTGGCAATCCATTTTATAGAGCCCTTCCTTGCTTCCTAGAAGCTCTAAATTTAGGAATGCAGTTAATGTGAAATTAAGAGCTGTCCGTGCTTAACACACAGCTAACTACGGAGAAAATCCAAGGAGTAGCAGTTGAGCTGGAAGAGACTGGGATAAATATAAACCGAGTGTGATGTGGATGGGTGGACTCTGCCAAACATGGTGGGGGAAGCTTCAGGGTACAGTTTCATGCTTCACTTGACACCATCTAGGTGTGTGGCAGTGCTGAAAAGGGACTCTCTCTTGTGCTTATTCCTGACTCCAACGTTGCTCTTCGGATCAGATCATGAGTTTATCCAGTTAAAACAGTTCCATTTGGCTAGGGTGTTTTTTCAGCTGGTTTGTCTTGTCTGACCGTACAGCGACCTGGTCAATGCAGGCAGCACAAGAAAGGTGCTGGGGAAGACGTGTGGTGTATCCTGGAAGTAATAGTGAGCTGCTGGACTGGCTGACTGTGCACCTGCAGTGTATTTCTGTATTTAACAGGAGTCTGGAGGAAACAATGTGTTCATGTCCATCGGAACTGTGGCTTTTCTGCATGGGCAGCTGGAGAGGGCAGAGAGCACTGCAGTCATTCCCAGCCAGCTGCCCGGCCTTCCTGGCTGCTCTGAGTCACCCCCACGAGTGAGTGAGGCAACAGGAGGGAAGGAAGGCCCTTTGGAGCAGTGGCTGGGGCCAAGCCTGTGTGAGTGTCAGTCTCTGCTCTGGAGCAGGTGAGGTGTGCTTGAGTATGTCCTGACTTGCCAGCAATGCATGTGGGCAGCAGCTCACAGTGGTGAGTGATGAGGGCTTCTGACTTTTTTCACCAAATCCCAAGCTGTGCAGAGGTCAAGGTTCTGATTTCATGTATTGCAGTTTATACCAGTGTTATTCCTACATGAACACTCAAAAGTTCTGGCTAAAGCTAGGCTTTTATCCCTTAGCCTGAAATCCACTGGCACTAGTTTCATATTTGCAGAAGTTGGTCTGTGCAAATGACAGTGTCCAGACTGGATCATTGAGTGAAGTGGATGGAGACCTTTCAGAGCTGGTCACCCACTTGAGACACAGAGGAAATTTCAGGAGTCGTAATAATTGACAAAAAATGTATGACTGCTTCAGAAGGTCTTTCCCTCATTCCACGAGGGAGGAACAAAAGCAATTGTAACTAATTAGGCTAATTATTGCTGCTCATCAGTGAAGCTGACACATGTAAGCAGTGAGCTGCTCCTCCCTCCAATGTACAAACTCTAACAGTTTATTTCCTTTATCTCTGTCTGTCACCAGTAGTGAATTGATGTGCATTTTCACCCTTGCAGAGGAAAAGGTTTTCCTGACAGCCTTCTGTGCTATGTGAGAGAGATGCAAGAGCTTTCCTGGTTTCTCCTGTTGTAAGGGTTTAAGTTTTAATGTGGACAAAGTCTTTGTTAGTTGGGTAGGAATTTCTGAGAGCGCATCTGGGTAGTACAAGCCACATCATAGATCCACTACAGAGATTTGTATTTCTGTTAGCATATGTAAATTAGGTCAAGAACAAAAATATACACTGATTTTCATTTTTGGGGGAGTGGGTCAATAGAGATGAACCAGAAGAATAGCTTGAAGGCTGTATGTTTAGTTGTATTTCTGGTATTTCAGCCTGACCCTAAAAGAAGCACCTAATTGTGTTGATTTTCCTATGTAAAACAAAACCAAAGCAGATAACAACAACAAACCCCTAATTCTTTGTTTTGCTGTTCAGAGCTTTAGGAATTCACTATGGTCATACAAAATATTGTTCTGTTTTGTGGAGGGATATTTTTTCTTTTTGTATAGGAAAAGGGAGGATACAACCCAGGACTCTTAACTGTGCTGCAATGCCTCCAGTAGTTCAACTTGGCAAGGTAACAAAACCAGTGCAGAACTTAAAAGGTAATTATTGCTTTTGAGAAAAAATATTTTTAAATGCCATGCTGATGAATCAATCTTTTTTTTTTTTAATTAAACCTTTTTTCAACAAAAACCGGTGTTGCCGATCAGGTACTCCTGTTCAGGTCTGCCCTTTAGTGATGTGAGTGTACTAAATGGCAGATGGGAATGTTGATGATTCACTGAATATATTTATGTGTAAACAGTACCTCGCCAGAAAACAGCTTACCAAGAGGGATATGGAACTTGAAATTTGTTTTCAGTGAAGCCTGCTCTGTAGTACAAATACAGTGTGCTCGTGCTGTGAGAAGACAGATGGGAGAGCCCTCTGTGATGCCTGTCTAATCACCTGAGATGTGCCTTTCTGCTGCTCTTTGCGCTTTCTGGGCACTGCCTTTCCAGTCATGGCTAATAACAGCACTTAGAGGCTGTCCTGGTTTCGGACATCCACTGCCAAGTCAGCCCCTGTTTACCTGTGATGTGTTTTTCTGATTCATGAGTTCTCACCTCTGTGTGACCACTTATCTCCTCCTGGTAGAGATGAAAATATTCTTTGCTATGAAAAACTGCTGGGAGCTTGACATCATCTTCCTGCTGTAAATCTTTGACCACTTCCAGCAGCTCCAAGGCAGCCCAGGGAGAAGTTGGCATTGACCACTTCAAGTACTCTGCTGTGCAATCTGAATAAATTTGAAAAATGCCACTTTTAATCTCTTGAGCTTTTACTTTCAGCTGCTTCTCTCCAATGATGATAGCCATAAATCATGTTTAGCATAATCTCATTCCTCATTTTTATTTTTAGTAATTGACTCCAGGAAGTGTGGCTTAAAAAAAATAAGTTTAAAAAGAGCCAAATGCTCAGTAAAATCTGTCCTTCCACCAGGATTGTTAGACAATTCAGTTAGTTTTGGTTTGACCTTCAAATGCCCAGTCTTGCTGGGCTGTGCCTGATATTTGGCCATTCAAGTACACGATCAGCAGCACAGGAACTTGAAAGAAGTTTTACAAGCCAAGTGTCTTCCACTCCATCCTGTGGGTGGGACTTGGGCAGCACTTGTGTGACCTGCAGTTGACACAAGTTGATGGCAAATTAGTAATTTTAAAATTTATCACTGTAATTATCGCCTGGTTTATTTCCTCATCTCCACCCTTTGGAAGAGATAAAAAACCCCAGCATCCTCTGGTTGTGTTCACAGAAATTATTAGAAGTAATGACGTTATTTATTTGTTTGTTTATTTATTTATTAGTACACTAGAGTATAGAAACACTGAGATCACCGTGAATGAAAACACAACTCCCTTTGTCCTTTATCTTTACTTCAGGAAGACTTTGACCAGTGTTTTAAAGAAGCTGTGGAGCCTGGGTTAGTCACAGCAGTTCAGCTGTTTGAGCAGTGATTCATTTGTACCCATTCTTAGTTCTAGCTGTGGTGTTGGTAATGAAAGGCTGACAGCTGAAATTAGAGGACTGGGGTGGAAAGGACTTTGTCCAGCAAGAGAGCAGCAATCTACAGCTGTGCTGCCTGAGATATAATTTGTTCACCAGTGATTTGATTACTCAACAGTCTACACGGATTTACAAGCCATTCACAGGAATTGGATTTCTAAACAGAATGTAGACAAAAGTTTCCTTTAATGTCGGACAAATGCCCCTAACGCTGTGGTAGGGTTGACACAGGGCACAGGATCTCTGCCATAGTTCTGTGTTGGACTGCTGTTAAAATGAGGTGCATAATTCATGCTCAGCACAGGCAGTTGAGACCATGACTCATTTGTGCCTCGCTAAAATATTAAACTTCCGGGCCACTTCAATTACAAGCCTGGCAAGACATACAACCTGATACAGTAAAATATTTATCTGTGTTATCCAGGCAATGGCAAAAGAATCTGGTCATTACAAAGAATGCTACTTGTGATTAATTATTTAATTAGTTTCTTTAATCATTTCGGCTACCTAGGAGTAGAAGGAGCTGCAGTTGTATGGGCATTCCACTTACTAAAGTGTTTTGGAGATGCATGAAAGCTTTGTGTCTTCAGGAATTTAAGCCTTTAAAGTATTTGTGCATGTGTAAGCAACTGTTACTCTGAAGGAGGGTGGAAGATAAGAGAAACTGGACAAACTTCTGTAAGAGCAAAGATTAAGGATGAATTCTAAAAGAGAATCTGAAAAAAATCTCGGGGTATTTGAGTTTTGAGGAGGGGGAAATACTAACAGGGCATTTAATAAATGCACTCAAATAGCACATGTTAAGTAATGAAGCTCTACTGATTAAAGACTCATTTAAATGTTCTTGATGATTAGGTCTAATGTAACAGAATTAGTGCTTCCAAATTGCTAAAACAGGAACCTTGTCCATGAGCATTCTTCTTCATCTACCTGGTAGCAAAAGTTAGATTTTACATGCATGGTATCACAGATTCGAAATTCAATTCTTTTGTGTTTAAATAGGCAGCCCTGTGGAGCTCTGTTTGCAGACAACAGATGTACTTAGCAGTGGACTTTGCCTGGAACTGAATGCATGCAAGTGGCTCTACACGTGAAACTGTAGAATGCACTGAAAAATCTGAGTGTTCCAGCTCATGTTTCCCTGCATAATGAAGTCACTGACTAGGATGATCAGATTATAAAATGTCATCTTTGGTGTTTATATAATACCTAGGTTCAGCTGAACTATTTTTAATCAGGAATTCATATTGTTTATCTTGTGTGTTCATTTATAGCCTTTCATCATGCATTTGCATACATTGTGCTGACCTTTTGTGGAAACCCTGCAGGATTTTTGTAACAGTTCAGCTGAAATTTGATGTGAACTTGATCAGCTGTTACAGGCTGGGTAGGATCTCAGCAACACAGCTCACAGGGTGAAGAGCTTCTGTGAACAAGGGTACAGAGAGTTTTTCTCTGGTACTCAATGCTTTTCTACTGGAACAGAATGTTAATCCATTTATTTCGTAAGGATATTTCATTCTTCATCTGTTTTTAAAGATGGTGGCCAGAGACTGCAGGGTTTTGGCAGCTGCTGATCTCTGAGCTGCAACATTGCAAGACTCAAGTTGCAAGTCAATGTTCTTATCTTTTTGTTTTGATCATAAAGTCAAGTAGTGGTGTTTTCTAAGGCCTCTGGCAAATACTGGTGAAGAATGACTGCTCCTGGGCACTGCTGGGTTACAGCAGTGATTTGCAAATCTTCCTGACTTTCTGCAATGGTTTAGGTTTCTTCAGGGTGTATTATGTAGTGTATTTGAGCCATCTTGATCAACTTTTTTCCCTGCAATCTATTGCCTTCATTCTACAAATTCACGAACAGATTCTACTCAGTTGTGTCTTCATTCAGCTGCCAACTTGCACTTTTTCATCCACGTCCTCAAGACACAATCCATAGCTTCTAACAGGTCATCCTGCAGAGCAGTGCTTGCACCCAGTCCTTCCAAATATACCTAGTGATTCTTTCTGTAATTCCCTGAAGTTATCTTTGCAAAAGTTGTGATGCTTATGAGTTTCTGTCAGAGAGGAGGAGGAGCAGAATGAGCTGGGAAATGCTGTGCATGTGTGTGGGGGGAAGCAGTACATATCACCCTCACAGCTTTACAGTCAGTGGCTGCTCCCTTCCTCGCTCACCTTTCACAGGGAAAATTTAGTGGCCAAGAGCAAGTGTGAAGGCATCTGACAGCATAATGAATGGCAGAGATTCCTCACGTGGAATGTGAGCCTTTCTGCTGTGGATTTGGACAGGTGTAATTTGTTTGCTTGCAGTCCTGGATACTGCTGCTGCCATCCAGGAGAGCGGAGCCCAGGGAACGTTTTTGTGCACTCATCTAACGACGGATGTTGGTTTAGGTTTGGAGTTGCTTGGCTGGGGGTGTTGTTTGTTTGTTTTTTTAATGTGTACCACATCCTTAGGGGAGGGATGATCAATATTTAAGGAATGTAACAACTCCTATACTACCTCCACTTGGAGACAGAAGTTACCACAATAAGAGTGTGTGTTGTAGGGAGTGGAATGTGCAATATAATTTACATACGCCAAATTACTGGCCTCCACCCCAACCTGAGACAGCAATAGCTGGCATGGAACTAGAAGGTGTCAAGCCTCTGCTTCCATTCCTCCCTGCCATCAGGAAAATAAAGAGTTTATCACTGGGCAGGGTAGATACTCCTGGAGATGCTCATGTCTGAGACATTGCCCTGGCCATGACTTCTCCCTGCTAGGTTGTCAGCTGGTAATCTCAGGCACCAAGATAGTCTGAAATTCAAGGACCACCCCACAGTATGTCCTGTTTCTTCACCAGTCAAACTTGAGACCCCTTCCTAGCAAGCTGTAACAAGTGCAACATAATTTGTTCTTCAACTGTCGTTTATTTCTGTGTTCATCTTTGGTAGCTTTGCCTTGGTAAGCATCTAACTCAGTCATCACTGAGTATTAACAATGGAAAAGAGGATGCAAGGCTGGGTTTGGGAGGCAATATTCCCTGGAACACACAAATGCAGAGAAGAGAACATTAAGTAGTAGGTTAAATACTCAAGCCTACGCTCTGCTGTATCTAGCTACTTCTCCAGCATATTACTGCTTTGATCCACACTTACCGTTTGCCAATCAAGACACATTTTATGACAAGATAACATTTTACTTACTTTTTTCACATTCTTGCTCTGACTGGGACTTTCTGCTTCTCTGTAAATGTTTGGCCTAAAAGGTTTGAATTGATGTCTTCTCTTTAGACAGATTCTGCCATTTAGAAGTGTTATCTGAAAGACATGCAATTAATTCTTGACCTCAATTAAGTCAGTACAAAGTTCTCACAGCTGAGTGTGATAAGCAGTTATGGTTCTATGATACTGAATTTGCTGTGATGTATCATTCAGCATTAACACAAAGCACATCTTGTTTGATAATTTTTCAGAATCTCAACACATCAGCCTGTTCTGTCTTCTCCTTCCTCCCCCCCTCCAAATCTAATTATAGTGGCTTCCACTGCTGTCTGTCAGTCTTGACAATTGTAAGTGGAAGCAAGTGGAAAGATCTGAGTTCTACCAGTAACCAGACTTTATTTATCAATCTCAAAATGACATTTAATACAATTTTTCAACCTTAAAGCTGGGGATGGATCCCCACCTGAACAACGTGGTGGGTGTCCTGCTCAGAGCCTCCAGCTTCCTTTGGAAACCTCGGGCCTGTAGAGCAGAGAGGTGAAAGCTGGGACCTTAGAGAAACTCACATTTGAGACAGTGTGAGATGAGGC
The DNA here is from genome assembly GCA_013399195.1 of Dicrurus megarhynchus. NCBI lineage: Eukaryota > Metazoa > Chordata > Aves > Passeriformes > Dicruridae > Dicrurus > Dicrurus megarhynchus. The sequence goes on along the minus strand of VXAD01013572.1, from coordinate 779,901 downwards.
ATAAAGCAGTGGTAGGTTGATCAGCTCCAGCCTGGGCCATGTGGAATTGACAAGGGGGTGTACAGATCCAGAAGAGCTCAGTGAAACTGGGACCACTGATATTTCTATATGGAGAAAAAGGGATAAGAGTTGAGCAGATGGTTGAAAGGGTTTTTATCTTCCACTTGCATAATTTCTGTTTAATAAAGGGAGTTTCTGTTATGTTTTTACTTTCTTTAATTACTTTTTTTCTAAACACATATTAGATTAATAAATCTAAGCAAAAATAGCATTACAGTTACATCTGTAACTATGAAACTACATCTATAATTTTGAAACCTTACTTTTGTTTCCTTCTGCCTTTTTGTTATGAAACCTAGGCTGAACAAATCAAACTATGTAATCCCTTGTGGTCTGGCTGGATTCATCCATGCCATTAGGATTGCTTTTCTTAGCCACAGTTAACAATGGTGCAATGGATTTTATAACATTTTATTAAGTTGAAATGCATCAGTAGCACTAATGAGAAACAATTGTGGTATTTTAGGAAGAACAATTTCCAGCTCTTACTGCACATGCCAACCTATGGAGCTTTTGGGCAACACTGTGTGGCATGAAAATAGGGAGTAATTCTCCCTTACAAACACATTTGTGCTGTGGCACAGACTTAAGCAAACTGGTTTTGGATGTCTGTGGTAAAAAATATATAATAGCATTACTACCATCTAGATTAAAATTCCTCTTTGACTGATGACTGTTGCCTAAGTCTGTGCTGTTGGCTGGTGTAAATCAGGATAAAGAGGTTTGGATTGGCTGTGGGGAGGACAGGAAGGGGCTTTATTGTTGATGCCAATCACAGAACAGGGCATGGTGCCTCCTCCCTTCCTCTCCTTCTGAGCACATTGGGCCTGCCCCTGGCTTAGGATGATAAACTTAATATGGAACTACAGATAAGGATTTTTTGGAATTCAACCTTCTCCTGCATCCACAGAAAAAGGAAGGCTTTGGTTAAGACCTAATTGTGGCTTTGCAGTACTTGAAGGGTGCCCACGAGGAAGATGGAGAGGGACTTTTTACAAAGGCATGTAGTGACAGGAGAAGGGGCAATGGCTTCAAACTGAGTAGGTTTAGATTAGAGAGTGGGAAAAAATTCTTTACTCTGAGGGTGGTGAGGCACTGGTTGCCCAGAGAAGTTGTGGATGCCCCACCCTTGGAAGTGTTCAAGGCCAGGCTGGATGGGGCTCTGAGCAACCTGGTCTAGTGGAAGGTGTCCCTGCACAGGGCAGGGGGGCTGGAACTAAATGATCTTTAAGGTCCCTTCCAATCGAAGCCATTCTGTGATTCTATGATCTTTCTCTGGAGGGGAAAAAAACCAAAACAGGATACCTTTTAATGCCTAACTGATAGTGTTGTCCACCTTAATTAATGATTACTCATTAACCAGTGCCAACAGTATCTTTAACTGAACTCTTCCCAAAGAAATGATTAATTCCTGTTAACAGTGGACATCAGTATTCTACATTCAGCAGACAGACAGCAAGAGTGTTTTTCAGCCAGGTAGCGAGGCTGCAGAGGATGTGGGTAGCTTGAATGCAAATTACGGTGTGACTTCTCCTTTTGGATTTCACAGTGTTGCATTATTTCTTCAGTCAGCTTGAGCTTGTGCAAAAACTTCATAAGCAGCTTGCAACATGGATGTGTTCATGACCTTCTTTGGGTAACCAAGTTAAACATAGTCTTGAGGAAGCTCAGCAAAACACTTGCAAAGCTGCATATGGCATCATAAGACAAGGAGGTTGCGTGCTGTGCTAAGCCGGGGGAGGGAAGATGAGGAGTTTTTTAATAGACCTCTGTCCTGATCAGATTTCAATGATGGTATGTATTTTACAATACCCGCTTCCTGGAAATGCATAGTGGATCTTGGATCAGACCTGATTAGTTTATCCCCAGGTCTTCAGTCAGCTCAAATAGGGTGGATCCTTGCACTTTGCCCAGTGCTGTCTGAAATCACTAGAATTCAGCACATGGACAAACAGACTCCCCCTCAAAGGCAGCTGTCATTGTTACCTTGGACTCTTTACTTTATTTTTCAACTAGAAAAAACCGCCACTTTCCTGAAACATCAATATTAATTTTAGATTGTAACGATATAGAATTCAACAAACATAAGAAGGATAAAGTAGTCTGAATAACACTTTAATTTTGTAAGAAGCTGTTCACTGGGGATTTAAGTGTGAGAATCATCTTAATAACAGTGATAAGTATTTATTTAGTTCTCTTATATTTATAGTTTGGTCTACAAACGTTGACTTGGTGTTAAGAATTTACCAAAACCCAAGTAGGTCAGTCTGGTAAATGTTGACTTGAAGTGAACTTGAATGAAAATAAGAGCTTCATCTGATCTTTATGCAACATATGAACTTTATGATCTGGACCATACAGTGTAGTGCTTAATTTGCCAGTACAGATGGAGAAAAATATTAGAGATTAATTCAGGGCAGTCAAATTCCTGTTTTTTCTATATATATATATATATATTTAAATGGCTAATCACAAAACAGTGTGATAACTAGAAAATGTTAGGGGTCCCATCTGCCTAAAGACAGGTTGGCTTCATCTCTGTGTTTGTACCATGCTTCCTTATGCAAACTTGATGGGCTTACAAAAAATCTTGCAAAGTACAAGCTTATGTATAATCAGCATGTTATCATTGCCTGAAGTAGTAAGATTCTGTAGATGGGACTGAATTAAATCAATGTTATGGATAAAAGAGATTTCATAACCAAGCTAACAAATAGGTTAAAGATTAATTAGTTGGAGTAACTCTAGAGCTCCTTTCTTTCCAAAAAAGCCAACAAACCAACACAAACCAAAGAAGACCCCACAAAACAAATCAAAAGCAAACCCTCAGCTCAAACTTACCTTGGTGCCAGTAGTGCCAAGGGGGGGGGGGGGGAGGAGGGGGGGGGGAGCAGTNGGGGGAGGAGGGGAGGGGAATACACCCATGTAACTGAGATGAGAACTCAGCTTTGTTGTGCTCAAGCTGCCCATTGACTGACACACGGAGTATGGCAGAAACACATTCCACACAGCAGCAGATGAAAGTGTTGCTCACTGACCACCTGGTTGCATTGTGCTGTATCTGTTACCCATCTTTAATAGGAGGCCTCTGTCAAAGTCTTCAGTTTAGCTTTAATGAGAAATGAGACACCTCAAAACACCTGAATTATTCAGCTTACAATTACAGGGGTTGGTATGGGGACTTTATTATGGTATGAAAAGGCATTGTAATAGCAGGAACAACCTCTCTGGATTTTAAGATGATATTGATTTGGACAACTGTGAAATACATGATGAGTAACCTTACCAGGTCTGCATATGAGTTACAGAACATGGAGCTGCAGTAAGAGGGCTTATATTCCTCATATACTGGACCAAGAGTAACCCAAAAAAATTATAAATAAGACACATACATCTTATGTAAAACAGATTGAAATGGAAAATCCAAGAGTGGCATTGTGTGAAGGTTAACAAGCTCTGCCTAAGTGGAAAATTATGAAATTTGCATATAGCTGGTAGAAGAAAAGGAGCGATGGCTACATCTGCCTCACCTTCTGCTAGTCTTGACTAGCTGGCAGGTTGTTCAAGTGTGATATATCCTGGGTTTTGCCTGTCTTACAAATGGTGAAGGTCATGAACACGATGACTGCACTGTTCTTAACCAGCTCCAAAATTCTTGATTTGCTCCTGTTTTGCTGTAGAAGGAAGAAGTACATTCAGATATTAATGTACCCAAATTCCTTTGGGAGATCAAGATAGCCTTCACTGAAGCATCATATGGCTTTGTCCCCCTCTGTAGCTTACACTTAGAGTCTCTTTAGATTCTTTGTGGTGGAAGTAGTACAGATGCTGGTTATCACACTGCTCGTGTGCCACAAAGGAAGTAAAGGCATCCAAAAATAGTTCAAAACAAACCCTTGACAAATCCTAAATAACAGAGTGCTTCTAAATATTAGAACATGATCTCCACCTGAAAAAGTTTCTAAACGATCACTTTTTATGTTTCCATACCCAGTAAATCTATTTTGACACCGCCTTGGACTCAGCAAACAATTGGAAAGCATGTGATAAATAAGAATTAGGTATGAAATGGGACAAAAATACTTTCCCACAGAGAATGCCCAATTATGCTGGCCAATTAAATTGAGCAGCAGCAATCCACCAGATGAGCTCCATCTGAAATGCAGAGCAGGCAGGATGCAGTACACACATTCCTGACAATCTCACTGTATAAAGACCCAATTTGATGCAGGACCTAGTAGATGGAGTGATGGGAGCACAGCCAGCCCCAGCATTAGACATGAGCTGTCTTCTCTCTTCCCCAGTATTTTTGATACACTGATATTTTTGTACACTGATTTTGTGTGGCTGTGTCTTCCATGTTACATGGCCTCCTTAGTTATGCCTTGGTTTGCTCTGAGGACACCCCCGAAGCTGTTTGTCAAACTTTATTTTTTACTTTGTGTTGGACAGAACTTCAAGCATTGCACTGGAGTTGCCTCACTGGAGCCAGAGTTTCTTCTTCTGTCTGTGTCTAACTGTATAAATTCCCTTGGGCAAAATTACAAATGCAATAATGCCTGGTTATAAAATGTTTACTTGGTCTCATTTAGGCTTACAAAAATTTTGGAATGAAATATTAACTTAAAGAGCTATGTAACCATCCAACTTGCATCACATTTAATGATTCCTGGTTAAAAAAAACCAAACAAACAAACAGCAACAACCCAAACCCATTTCAGGTCAAATGCTGCTACTTTAATGCTATTTTTTATTCACTCAGGAAAAAAATACATTTTGTTTAGTTTCTCTTACACTAGGAATAAAAAAATGTCCCTAAAACAACTCAAGGCCTTAACTTGGCATCCTGCAGTCTTGTTAAACAAGCACTGTCTAAGATCTGATGTCAACTCAAGCTAGCAGAAGGGAGAAGAAAGGTGTGCATTTATCGGGAGCCTGAAATCTTTGGTCACACTTGTGAGATTTTCTCTGAGGCCTATAAATTTTTTAATGTGAAAAAGCCTTTCATCCAAGGGTTTAAATATTAGAGAAAATGAGCAAAAATGACAACTCTGTATGCTGGAGCCAAGGGAACTGGCAAGGCTGCCTTGTCTGCAGCTGGCTGATCTTGGTGAAAGGATCTGGAGGTGCAAGCAAGGGAAGGAAGCTTGTCAGGGGTCTGAGATTCAGTGTCAGCTCAGTTAAAGCCTTTTTACATAAATTCAGGAATGTGACAAGTGTTAAAGTCAATGCCACAATTTACTTCCTTTTTAACTTCTGCTTCATGTTACCCTGAAGTGCTCTTAAAAGAATTAAAGTGCAAACAAAAGCATCTTTGACCAAAAGGTCAAATAATCTGATAACATTTACTTCCTGGAGAGAAATGACAAAAGGAAAGTGGCCTGGGTTTTACATTTTGTGTGTGATAAATGAATGCAAGCCTTCAAAATGAACTCGTGTGTCTGAGAGATTACTGAAAATAGGTCTCTTAAAAAGTATGTCTACTGTTGGATGACAACAGGAAAGAATTTGAGATCAGCTTGCTACTGAAGATCAAGGGACTTTGACAAGCATGGTTCCTCCTGAGGGGCAGCTGGTGGAGATGGAGTAACTGATACTGCCCTTTAAATTTAAGAATTTACTTGGAGAATGGAGGTGACTTTGCCTCTCTTACAGAGGTTGCAGTAGAAGCTACTGTTACAGAGTATTTTGGAAGGTTTAACTGTTGTAATGAAAATGTTAAATATTCTGAAGACAGTAATGCAAAAATCCTTCACACTGGGGTATTTGACACTGTAAAGCAGCTCAGAATTGAAGGTTAAATGGAATTTTTTCTTCCAGATCCTAAAACTTCCTCCGTTTTGTTTTGGCTTTTTTTTTCCCCTTTCTTTATTACAGATTATAGAAAACATAGTTAGGTTCTTGATGCTTCTTGAAACTGTGACTTTTCCAAATCCAATGCTAACTACTTAATTCACTTGAGATGCTTTCTGTGTTTATGCTCCCCTGAGTATATTCCCTATTTCATATTATGCATCTTCCAGCAGCCTGTGCTCTGCCTGTTCCCATCTCTGTAGTTCCTCATGGCAGTTTAGTCTACTTTCATGTTTCCTATCGTGATCTTTTTTTTTCTTTTTTTTTAAATAAAATTTTATTTAATTCCCCAAGTAACCAGCTGTTTTTTCAGAGAGGCTGGGAGCAGTAATTATTTTCTGCTCTGTAGAATTCCTGAGATTTCTCAGGCTGTTTTCTTGTCCTTGCTCTCTGTATGACAGAGATTATGATTTGCAAAGGCCATTTTGTTTTTACTGTCATCAGCACACGAGTGCATCCTCCTAGCCCTTTTTTCTCCAACCATATGGCATCTGCAGCTTCAGTTTGCTACAATGAAAGCAAGCAGGGAGGGCTGATTTAATCTGGTCGTGACAAATGAGCAGCTCTTTATTTGCCAATCTCTGACCAAGACAGAGGTTCAAAAGCATTCCAAAACTTGCTGTTTCCTAACTCCAGAAACCAATCTTTCAGCTAGCTGGCGTTTACAGCTCCAAGCCTGGATTCCATTATGGCTGTGACACGTGGACTGCTTGAATGTCTGCGCTGCATTTCCTCCTTGCAGCTACGCTCACGGGCAGCTCTAATGCTACGGCAAAGTTGGAATGCAAAGATGTGCCATTGAAGGGCAGAGTGTGACAATGACAGTGGCTTAATCACTTCTGGAAGTGTACCCAGACATGGAAAACGTTACCTTCTTCCAAAGGCTTTCGAGGAGTTTATGACTGACACCTGACTGGAATCTTGCAGCCAGATCCAGTGTTCAGATGCAGCTTGTGTGGATTAAACATCTTCCAGCCTATGCAGTAACCTGTGTATTGTTTAGGATAACTTGTTAAAGTAGCCAAATAGAACAGATGTTTGTTTATTACTGTGACACATTCACACCTCTAACATGTTTTCCCTTCTTACTGGCAGGAATAAGCTTGTCTTTTTGGTCTGTAGGTTTTTATGAAAGTAAGTGGGAGACAACTCCAGTATTTACTTATCTGCTCCAGCAATCGTTGACATCGGTTAATAACCTAATTTTACCAATGTTCATATCTGTATCTACCAATTAATAAGCACATTAAAATGTATTTTTACAATGATCAATACTGACATCCCTGTCAGTATTTCTGTGAGGCTGAAAAGAGAAAGTTATAGGCGAGGTATTCAGTCAAAAAACATGTAAACTTTAGAGAAATTATTTAAAAGGCCATAAAGCAAGAGCTGTTTATATTAATACTTTGCCCTTTTTTTGCATACATAGTAGTAAAATGACAAACTATATATAACGAAAGCTCATGAAGTTCAGAGACTGAGGAATTGCTTCCAGAAATTGGAATTTATTTTTTTAAAACCAAAGCCAAAAATCACTTGTGATACTTCTGGGCTTCAGAGTTATTGACCTAATAAAAAATGGCTGCTTTTAGTTGTTTCCTTCTTTTTGTTTGCAGTTATGGCACAAACGTACATGTAACTTTGTACTAGAAAGGATTCTTCAGAGGCTCGGACTGGATGACACAGCTGGCTTCCCAAGAGCAGTGAGGTTATTTCATTGTACACGCTTCCTAGGACCTGGGTTGTCCATGGGAAGGCCAGGAAATGAGGAATAAGGGTGGGTCTTTGCTACGAGCTCATTCAGCAGAATGCTAAACCACAGCTTCCTAAGCTCTAAGGCAGTCACTGACAAAGAATGAATGCTTTGTACGGCTGCTTCCCCATGTGTAATTCCTTTCTGCAGGATAAATTGCCTAATTCATTACTTGTCTAACATCATTTTTGCAGTCTCTCATTGGATGCATCAGATTTCAGAATAGTATTCCAAACTGTGCAGTGTGAATAAAATTAAGATATATAAAACTTTCTAAAAATTAATTATAATTATAGTGAATATTTTTAATCTTGGAATTATACATAAACTAAGCTTCATTTTGCTGTTGGATGTAAAAAATTAAAATGTACCCTTAATTATGGTCTAAAAATGGTCCTTTTTCTACCTGAGGGTTTTGGAGCAAAATTTTGCTGAGAATAACTTCAAGTGTATACCCAGAGTTGTTTGTATGAGATATATGGGAAAAAAAAACCCAAAACCAACATAAAACTCAAGTTCTACTGATGCTGGTAACACTTCAGAACAGCTGAAGCTGACTGCATAATGATTACTGAGCACAACTGTCAGATTTAACCTAGGAATAAAAATAACACAGACAAAAGAACGCCCAGACTTGGAAACACTTATGCAAGATGTGTCCTTTTTGTCAAAAAGGTCAGCAGTTTAGTTTTGTTTTGTTTTGCTCAAATAGAACACGATGGTATTATTCGGTTGTTTGCATTTTTAAGTTCTCAAATTAAATTTATCTGCAATAACAACTTTGTTTGCTTCCTGGAATGGAGCTTGGGATTTAATTTTGTTGATGGCACAGTCATCTCGGAAGCCTCATTGTCTAGGAAACGGTAGACTAGTTTTACACATGGCATGGTTAGTATATGAAAACAGTATGTTTTTCTGTCCACATATTACAATTTGAACTTTTTTTTTTCTTTTCTCAGCACAAAAGACCTTCTGGCACGTCTCCTTGTTAAGGTGGTTTCAGCCGCTGCTCTTCCTTAAGAACACAAGCAGCGTTGAAATCACTTACAAAGCCATTTTGCTCAGCGTAAGTATTATAACAGTTGAAGTAAGCTGAGGCCTTCTCAGTAAGCTCAGGCCAGAGAGGGCTGGAGGAGGTTTGGCAGTGCTCCTCCGTGGCCTCTTCAGGGCTTACAGAGAAGGCAGGAGCAGACCTGTGTCTGACAGGCACAGTGAACAGACAAGAGGCACCAGTCCTGTACTGCCACAAGGGATGATGCAGTTACACAGGAGGCAAAAAATCCTCACCCTGGAGTGGTTTTGTAAAGCTTCAGGTTCTCTGGATGGGGCTGTAAAGTCTCTGCCCTCAGCCGCTTCTGTGCTGGGGTCAGGTGTCTCTCTAGGTTGGAGACCATTGCAGAGTTACTTCGGAGGTAGATAATGATGTTTGCGGCTGCTGGGGAGGGATGAGAGAGGAGGAAGAAAACTGGGGAAGTTGATCTGTAAAAAGCATGCACAAGGGACTTATGACTACAAGGACAAGACAAAATGGGCTGTTGCTCTCTGGGCCCAAAGGGTCTTTCTGATGGTGCTGAGGGAACCTGTGGCAGCATCCTCTTCTACCTTCCCCGACTGCCCAAGTTCAACTAGAAAACAAGGGAGAGCGCGTGTTGTGGGGCCGAGCCATGCTGCTCCCTGGTCACAGAACCACAGTTAGAAGGGATCCACAAGGGTCATCGAATCCAACTCCCGGCCCTGCACAGGACATCCCCAAGAGCCACACGATGTGCCTGAGAGTGGTGTCCAAACACTTCTTGAGCTGTCAGGCTTTGTGCTGTGACCACTGCCCTGGGCAGCCTGTTGCAGCACCCAACCACCCTCTCGGTGAAGAACCTTTTCCTAACATCCAGCTTAAACCTCCCCTAACACAACTTCAGGCCATTCCCCCGTTCGTCCCAGTCTCGCCCCGCCCGGTTCCGGGAAGGGTGAAGAACCCCCGGGGGCAGCCCCTGCCCGTGCCCCCTCCGCGGAGCGCGGGCGTCCCGCGGGCCGGCCCGGGATGCGCTGCGGCGGGGCCGGCTGCGCTCCGGGATCCGTCCCGCTGTGTGTGTGACCGGGAGGGT